>CM068726.1:5599646-5987974 GCA_035079005.1 Fraxinus americana | reverse complement strand
CCATCAACTCAAGATTAAGTTGGATGATATACCAAGAAGCGGCATTTAGGACTCTAAATAGGCATTATGAATTTAGCTGGTAAGGATGCCTTTTGGCTTATTGACGAATGCTCCTGCGATCAAGAGAGTTTATAGACTTGATGGATAAGGTATTTCATATTCAAGTATTTGAGCGTGTCATTGTCATTGTATTTATTGATGACATGTTGGTATACTCATGAGATTCTCATCAACATGAAGAACATCCTCGAGGATAGTGTTGGGAACGATTGGCGTGAGGAGAAGCTATATGCGAAATTCAAGAAATGTGGAATTTTTGGTTTAGACTCGGAGTGATTTCTAAGGTTACATCATAAGCTGTTATTCAGCTACAAGGAATTGAGGTGGATCAATCCAAAGTTGAAGCTGTGACCAGACTGACTACACAAACCTACAAACGTTGGAGAAGTGAGGAGTTTTCTAGGCTTTAGTACAGCTATTGCATCGTACGATTTATTGAAGGATTTTCCAACATGGAGAGAAGTGCATAGCTTATGCTTCAAGGCAATTGAAGCAAGATGAAACCAGAATTACACTACACATGTTGATCCTAAGACTAGCGATGCAGGTAGTGGCATTCCTTGAAGGTGATTTGTTTCGCCACTACACTGCTCTGGAGCAAGGTGGTGAGATCTACTACCTGATCACAAGTAGCTCTCACATCTTCTTCACCCGGAAGGAGTTAAATGTGAGACAACGGCTTGATTATGTTAGAATTGGTGAAGGATTATGATTATACTATTTACGTACCACCTGGTGAAGGAAAGCTAATGTAATCATGAGATGCATTGAGTAGAAAGAACATGTGGACAGGTTATGTCGTGTTGTATACAAAGACAAAGATCAAGTTAATCAAAGAGATTAAGAGAACACTTGAGAATTGAGGTGCTAATCTTCTCCAATAAGGACATAAAACAATATTAAGCAAGTTTCAGCTGGAGTGAAAACCAAATCCTGTGGACGAGATATAGTAGCTGAGTTCAAAAAGATGATCCCTTTTTGGATAAAGACTGGGGGATTGAGGTAGGAACCCAGAAGAGAAAAGGATTTGAAATAAGCCGAGGATAAAGCCACGATGTTTAAGGGCCGATTATGCGTCTTGCCGAAGGATGAGAAGTATTGAGAAATGAGATTATATCGAGGCTAAGCTCATGCCGCTCCCTTATGCGGTATATTTCCAGACCTGTGGAACTAAGCCAATGTATATAAGATTTGCGTGACACATTTTGGTGGAGAGAAATATAGAAGGGAACACGATAGCTCTGTTTTGTGTCCAAATGCATGGTTTGTCGATACGAGTAAAGGTCGAGCTTATCGAAACTCTTGTCCCGGGGATTATTGAATCCATGGATATACCCCTAGAATGGAAATGGGAGAAGATTGCAATGGATTCGATCGTCATCGGTTTTCCTAGGTCAATTGAGAGGTCATGATGCAATCGGTGATTGTAGACTCGAAGGCGACAAAATCTGCTCATTTCTTGCCCGTTCGGACTACCTACTGAGTTTAGAACAACTCGTGACAGTTAGTGTTAGAGAAATGATGCTTTGGCTTCATGGTATTCCTCAGTTTCTATAAGTATCGATAGAGACCCAAGGTTTACTTCTAAGTTTTGGATAAGCACTTCAAAAAGCTATGGGTACCAAGTTAACATTTAATCTTGTACTCTTGCTTTATCATCCTCTTGGGATCGACGGGGACAATGCGACACGAACTATCCAGGATCCTTGAGGGATATGCAGAGCTTGTTTCAGTCCTAGATCTAGGTGGTAAGTGGGAAGATCGATTTGCCATTGGATTTGAATTTGAAAGATACAATAATAGTTTTCAAGCAGCCACTATTGGTATGGCACCGTGATGAGGCTTTGTATGAGGTCGAAGTGATGTTAACGAATTACAGCCATTATATTGGGATAAAGTTGGTGAAAGGAGAATCTTGGGTCCAATTGGTTGAGTAAAGACTGTAGATGCTATATATAAAATTAGATCAAGAATTAAGACATCAGCCAGATCACGTCGGGAAGAGCTATCTTGAAGCAAAAGGAGAAAAGAATTGAGTTTTGAAGTTGGAGATAAAGTATTTCTCCAATCGTGGGGACCGATGAAGGGAATACTATGATTTGGAAAGAAAGAAAACTAAGTCCTAGATTTATCGGTCCATTTGAGAGTTTGGCTTATCTGAAAAAAATTGGGAATGTGGCATATCGTTTAGCGTTGCTTTTGACCAAACTTTCAAGCAGATGTACAAATGCGTATTTTCTCTACATTTTCTATGTTGAGAGGAAATACATCACGGATCCTAGTCATTGTGGATGTAATGTCCCATCACTTGATGTCCAAAGTGTGATATGTGATCGCATGCGAATGTGAAGCTCCCTGCAGTTGAAGTTCTAGAGAGAAAGGAGCACGCTCTCGAGAAATCGAAGGGTTCCATTAGTCAAAGTCCAATGGGTATAAACTATTATTAGGAAATGATTGAGGCTACTTGGGAAAGTGAGAGGAAGACATCTTAATGCTGCAAGTATCCCACCTCCTTAAATAAGTAAGTTAAATTTCGATGACTGAAATTATTTTAAGTGGGGAGAGTTGTAGCGGACCAAGAAAAAAAAAATGTTATGTTGTTTTTCAAATAAAATTTTCTTGTAATAACTCGAAAATAATTTTGAATTATATTATGACGTCGCCTGGAAACCACCATGATCCTAAGAGTTAGAATTTTTTGGTCACAATAGTAAAGAGTTGTCTTAGCGCTTTTGTCTTAAAATTTTGTAAGTCGTCGAAATCTCTTTTAAATGACAAATTTCTTTAATTTATTCAATTACATTATTTTGACGACACACTTTTTACATTAATATTTTTTTTTTCCTATGTTTGGTTCCAATTTTCAGCGTATAAAAAAAAAGAGAAGAGAAACCGTTTCATTTGTACAAGAGTAACCTACACAATCACTTCCACCACTTAAAAGCTTAATTAATTCACCACTTATACCCATTATTAATCCCATTAAACTTTTAGTTTACACGGAATACGTTTGGAAATTTAAGAGTTAACCGAAAAGTCTTTTTGTTTCATTGGAGTTACATGTATGTATTTTATATATGTTAAGAGTTTTCTTTTTAAAACAAAACATAACTTCATTTCTTACAATTCCATACACATACACTGCACTTACAAATTGATTTCATTTTCCAAACTATTATACTAATACATAAAGTTGTTTTGCCCTCTTTCTCATAGTCATAAAGCACTTTTGAATCTGGAAAATATTTGAAGGATAAGCTAAGGAGCACGTTGCATTTTTTCTTTACAAATTTGGTCATCAAAGGTTATTCAAACTCCAAGCATTCAAGGTAGGGGTGTTTTACGACACTTTTGTAAAGTAGAATAAAATGATTTGTTTTCGATTTGCATTAACGTGTTATTGTGTTACTGATGATGGAAGCACCCTTTGGGTGGTTCAAATAAGAGATAAAGAGATTATGAAACGAGTTATCAAACTCGAGAATAAGCGGACTGACTGATCACCGGTTTGCTATAGAATGACGGTGACACAAATAACAAAAGTTTGCATTTCTGAAAATACATTTATTTTTACCAATTACTTAAGTGTCTTCCTACTGAGTATTATTTATGATACTCACCCCTATTAAAATTTTACAGGTTAAATTGAGGCATGGCAGTGGTTTGGCATGGTGGGGAGTGCTCAGCAAATTTGAAATTGCTTTCAACTTTCTAGTAAAAATTTCCGGTTGTGTAAACCTTTTTATAAATGTTTAGATGACACTCTTAACAATGTTCTTAATGTTTATCTCGTTCAGTTTCAAGTACGTTCCATGTCAACGATAATTTACAAATGTTGAATTGACAATGCATGAAGTTTATCTACTGCTGTTTTGAATTTCAGATTCTGCCATTAAATTTGAAAATGGTATAACTTGGGCTATACTGCATGTTTTAGAGTGAAATCAGTGGCGTTTGAAAGGCCTATGAGTCTTCTAATAGTGGTCTTTCGAATTATATCTAGAGAAAAAGTTATGGCCGTTTTAGTAAACTGCGTTGGGACTGTTTCGGATTTTCTGTCCAGCGTAGTCGTGCAGTATTTTCGTGCTTCAAACATTTTCGTCTAGACCCCAAATTTTTATATGTTGTACATGTATGAATGTTATAGTCTCTGTTAAAATTTCACAAATTTTTGACAACGTTTGCTAGGTCAAACATATTTTCCTTTCCGCTGCTACGCAACCGGTATTTCGCTGAATTTCCTCCAAATGTTCTCCAAAATAAAATTTCACCGAATTGTCCAAATCTATATGAACAAAAGTTTTCCATTACATCTTCCTATATGTTTCGGATTTCAAAACTTTTATCATTTAAAACTTATTTTGGTTAACATTTAAGGGTTCAAACAAAGAAGAAGAATTTTTCTTTTAACGCTTCGAGTTCCGAGAATTTGGGGCGTTACACAATATATATCTCACATATACTTTGAGATTTTCTTCCCCAAACTCTCTCAATTATACTTAGAAATTATACAATATATTCTCACCCTTGTTCCTACTTTCCGACTTTCAATAGTGCTAATTGCAACCCGGTTTGAGACTTGAAATCCGCTAAAGCTATTTGTGTGTTGGTTCTTTAGCATTCTCATTATAGAGAGGGCGCAAATATAGCTTTTAGGACAGCATTCTATGCGATTCAAGTCTTGATCTTTTCTTATACTTCTTCCATTTTTCTTTTGTGTTCTTACACAAATTCTGGAGTTTTTGTGTCTATTTTTGGAAGCGTTGTTGGAGGCTTTGTTATCTGCTTTGGTGACGAATTTTCTCAACAGTCTAAAAGCTATATTTCGTTTGCACGACGACAACCGAAGGAGATACCACCATGGCTACTATCAAACTCATGAATCAAGACTTGGTAAGACTGGATCATTTTGATGGATCAAATTTCACAAGGTGGCAAAACAAGATCAAATTCTTGTTAACGGGCCTCAAAATTTTCTACATACTTGATCCAAATTTGGAGAATCTACCCGAACCATCCGACAAAGACACCGAACAATCAAGGGTTGACCGGAAGAAACGCGAAGATGATGAACTCATATGTCGTGGCCATATCTTGAATGCGTTGTCGGATCGTCTCTATGACTTGTATACCAACACATCTTCGGCAAAAGAAATCTGGAATGCACTAGAAAACAAATACAAGGCTGAAGAGGAAGGTACTAAAAAGTTCTTGATATCTAAGTATTTTGATTTTAAATTCTTAGATAATAGTCCCCTATTGCCCCAAATTCACGAACTTCAAGTTATTGTCAATAAACTGAAAGTGGTGAAGATTGAACTTCCGGAATCATTCCAAGTAGGAGCAATTATTGCTAAATTGCCTTCTACTTGGAGAGGATACAGGAAGAAAATTCTTCATAACTCCGAAGACTTTTCATTGGAGCAAATTCAAAAACATCTCCGAATTGAGGAAGTGTCAAAGGTAAGAGATGGGAATGAAAATTCTCATATTGGTACTTCAAAAGCCAATACCGTTGAGAGAAATAATAAAGTCTTCAAAGTAAACAAAAGAAAGTTTACTAAAGACAACAACAAATTCAAAAAGAAGCCCAAGGGAGAATACTTTGTGTGTGGAAAAACCGGCCACTTTGCGAAAGAATGCCGACATAGAAAGCAAAGCAAAATTGAAGGCAAGGTGAATTCCATTGACAAGGATGAGATAGTCGGTCCTATAAGTGAAGTAAATGCTGTCAAAAGAAAAATTCCGGGATGGTGGTATGATACTTGCGCCACCGTTCATGTTTGCTATGACAAGACCCTTTTCAAGACATATCAAGATATTAATGATAGTCAACAAATTCAAATGGGGAATGAACATTGTTCAAAGGTCATAGGCAAAGGGAATGTTGAATTAAAATTCACATCCGGAAAAAAGTGTAACTGTTACTAATGTTTTACATGTACCGGATATGAATAGGAACCTTGTAAGTGGGGATTTGTTGGGGAAACCTGGGATTAAAAGTGTCTATAAGTCGGGAAAACTTGTATTATCCCGCAATGATTTCTTTGTTGGAAAAGGCTATTCTACTAATGGAATGGTCAAATTGTGTACTATTGACAATATTAATACAATAAATTCTTCTTACTTTGTGTGTTCTTTAGATTTATGGCATGAAAGGTTAGGGCATATAGGATATTCTACTTTGCAAAGAATGATTAAAGATGGTATGATATCATGTGAATCAACAAATAATGATAAGTGTAAAATCTGTGTTGAATCAAAAATGATTAAAAAATCTTTTCAAAGTGTAGAAAGATCATCTAAATTACTTGACTTAGTTCATACCGATATATGTGAACTTAATGGCATGTTAACTAGAGGGGGTAATAAATACTTCATAACATTTATTGATGATTATTCTAGATTTTGTTATGTTTATTTGATGAAACATAAGTATGAAGCATTTCATATGTTTAAAGCATATAAAAATGAAGTAGAAAATCAAAAGAATAAGAAGATTAAAATTCTTAGAAGTGATAGAGGTGGTGAGTACTTTTCTAGAGAATTTGATATCTTTTGTGAAGAACATGGCATAATACATCAAAGTAGTGCACCTAGAACACCGGAACAAAATGGTTTAACGGAAAGGAAATATAGAACTTTAG
Source organism: Fraxinus americana (assembly GCA_035079005.1). Classification (NCBI taxonomy): domain Eukaryota; kingdom Viridiplantae; phylum Streptophyta; class Magnoliopsida; order Lamiales; family Oleaceae; genus Fraxinus; species Fraxinus americana. The sequence continues at coordinate 5,981,267 of CM068726.1, read as the reverse complement.
TTGAAATGGTAAATGCTATGTTAACAAGGTCTAAATTACCTAATAATTTATGGGAAGACGCATTACTTGCTGCATGTCATATAGGTAATAGAATTCCTTCTAAGAAACTTAAAGTTACTCCTTATGAGTTATGGAAAGAAAGAAAACCGAACATTGGATATTTTAAAGTGTGGGGGTGTTTAGCCTATTATAAAAACACCGATCCTCGAAGAACAAAACTAGGACCAAGATGGATCAAGAGTGCTTTTGTTGGATATGCTATAAATAGTAAAGCATATATGCTACTTGATCTAACATCCAATGTGATTATAGAATCACGAGATGTGGATTTCTTTGAAAACTTATTAAGTGTGGATGAAATTGATCAATATCCATTGGAAACTCAAAAAGAAATCTCGGCTTCTAATAAATCACTAGAAACATCTTCGCAAGATGTAAATGAGTCTAGTGAACCTAGAAGAAGCAAAAGAACTCGTAAAGAGAAGGTATTAGGACATGATGAGATTGATTCTCAACGGATTTCTCTATGCTTGGTTGAAGCAAGTAGAGAAGATATAGTAAGAACAATTCCTTATGTTCTTCAAATTGAAAGTGATCCTAAAACCTACAAAGAAGCAATGACTTCTGGAGATAGCAGTTTTTGGAAAGATGCTATAAATGATGAAATGGATTCTATAATGTCCAACAATACTTGGAAGATTGTTGACTTACCGGCTGGATCGAAAGCCATTGGTTGTAAATGGGTATTTCGTAGGAAATACAATACCGATGGTTCAATCCAAACTTACAAAGCAAGATTAGTTGCTAAAGGTTTTTGACAAAAGGAGGGAATTGATTATTTTGACACTTATGTACCCGTGGCTAGAATTACTACTATAAGGATTCTTTTTGCATTATCTTCTATATATGATTTATGTGTGCATCAAATGGATGTTAAAACCGCATTTTTAAATGGAGAATTAGATGAAGAAGTTTACATGGAACAACCGGAAGGTTTCATTCTTCCGGGTAATGAAATAAAGTTTGTAAACATGTAAAATCTTTATATGGATTAAAACAAGTTCCTAAAAAATGGCATGAGAAATTTGATAATGCTATTATGTCCTTTGGTTTTTTGCATAATACGGTTGATAAATGTTTATATGCTAAAAGACTTGATAATTATGTTGTATTTGTATGCTTATATGTGGACGACATGTTGATTATAAGTAATCACATGGACGGTATTATGGAAACAAAGAGGTTTCTATCTTCAACATTCAAAATGAAGGATCTTGGTCAAGTAGATACCATATTGGGTATAAAAGTGATCAAGAATGATTTGGGGTTTGCATTGACTCAATCACATTATATTGATAATGTAATTGAAAAGTTCAAACATTTGAACATTAAAGATGCAAATACTCCGTTTGATTCGAGTATCAAACTTGTGAAGAATGTTGGAAGAGATGTTGGACAACTTGAATATGCGAGTGCAATTGGTAGTCTAATGTATGCCGTGCAATGTACAAGATCGGATATTGCATTTGCTATAAGTAAACTTAGTAGGTTTACAAGTAATCCAAGTGTTGAACATTGGAAAGCAATTGGAAGGGTATTTGGTTATTTAAAGAGAACCAAAAACCTTGGACTCCAATATTCTAAATTTCCAGCTATACTTGAAGGATATACCGATGCTAGTTGGATATCATGTGCTGGTGAAAACAAATCAACATCGGGATGGTTGTTCACTCTTGGAGGTGGTGCAGTTTCTTGGAGATCAAAGAAACAAACAATGATTACACATTCCACAATGGAATCCGAGTTTGTAGCATTAGCTGAAACTAGAAAAGAAGCGGAGTGGCTTAAAGATCTTCTCTATGAAGTTCCATTAGATACGAAGAATGAGTCTTCAATATCTATATTATGTGATAGTTAAGCTACTCTAGCAAGAGCTTATAGTGAAGTCTACAATGGAAAGTCTAGACACATGAGTCTTAGACATGACTATGTAAGGAAATTGATAAAAGATGGAATAATTTCACTTACGTATGTAAGGTTGAGTGAAAACTTGGCTGATCCATTTACAAAACCACTTACCAAAGAGTTGGTAAGACTAACATCGAGTAGGATGGGGCTTAAACTCCTTAAATAAAATTCACCAATGATGGCAACCCTACATAATAATTCCCTGAAATGAGTAATTCACGGGTTCAAAGGGTAACAACAAGTCATTTGATAAGTAAATTGATTACAACACTTTACATATATAATTTAAAGCTCTATCCTAAAGATATAAGTGCTGGGGTTATGGTTTTTTGAGGGTTGAATAAAACTTAAAGAAATTCAGTACGTAGTACAAGTGTCTTTAAAACATAACCAAGACACTGTAAGAATTTCTCTTATATGAACTTAGAAGTGGTGCTGCTTCAAGGAAAGTTGGGAGTTACTTTCTGAAAAGTTCACGAATTCGGATGGGTGTAAGGCCATTAACGCACCAAAGTAAAATTGTGTGGAACATATTGAGATAGAATGCTCATGTGTGTGATATCGCCGGTAATGTCACAAGGGATAACTGGTTCAAAGCTAAGGCTACCTGGGATCTCGATATTACTATGCAATTTTTACACTAATGTAAAGTTTAAATCGAAAGATACTTTATACTATGCGTGACATCATTTATAATTCTAAGTGGAGTTGTAATATTTGAACAAGTGGGGGATTGTTATATATTGTTGTTCAAATATAGGTGTAAAAGTTTGAATCAAATCGATTGAGAAAAAAGGAAAGTGGAAGAAACGGAAATGGGGAGACATAGGCAAAAGTTTTGCCTATGCGACCGCATAGGCTTAGACCTATGGGGTCGCATGTCCTATATCAGGGACTTTAAGTCCCTGATTCATTAACTCTATACGACCGCATAGAGTTGCTCTATGCGGTCGCATAGAGCAAGAAATTAGTCGTTAGGCCAGTTTTGTTTTTTCCGTTTTAACACCTTTTCATCATTTTCTTAAACCTTTTGAGAAAGGTTGGCACCCATACGAAATAGTATGATGGAATTCTATAAATAGGGATAGAATTCATGAATTAGACAATATATATCTCACATATACTTTGAGATTTTCTTCCCCAAACTCTCTCAATTATACTTAGAAATTATACAATATATTATCACCCTTGTTCCTACTTTTCGGGTTTCAATAGTGCTAATTGCAACCCGGTTTGAGACTTGAAATCCGCTAAAGCTATTTGTGTGTTGGTTCTTTAGCATTCTCATTATAGAGAGGGCGCAAATATAGCTTTTAGGACAGCATTCTATGCGATTCAAGTCTTGATCTTTTCTTATACTTCTTCCATTTTGCTTTTGTGTTCTTACACAAATTCTGGAGTTTTTGTATCTATTTTTGGAAGCGTTGTTGGAGGCTTTGTTATCTGCTTCGGTGACGAATTTTCTCAACAACTTTGTTATGTTGTTTTGAAGAATTATGATGTGTAAGTTTATTGTTGAATAGGAAGACTGTGAGTTTAATGTTGAACAATTATGATGTGTAAGTTTAATGATGAGCTATGCTATCTTGTTCCCTAATTCTAATTCTAACTAATTTGTTAGTTTGGATGCATCTTGTTCTTTGAATAATGTTTACTTAAGTTTTATTTGATCCTACTTTAACCTCATTGGTAAGGAGCAGTTTAATGTCGAATCCAGTCTAGTTTGCTTGAAAACATGCTTGTCGTCAATTTATTCTTCCTGCCACGTAATAAAGACTTGTACATGCATAATTTTCATTGTAAAAACTTACCAGTACACAAAAATGAAAATAAAACAGCAATTCAACAATTTAAAACTCACTTCAAATGCAACTCACTTCAAATCCAACGTCTGCTAATCATAGATAACGAAACCACATGCCAAATGAAATTGCAACAATATTAAGAAGTCAACACTTCCATTGAGACAAGAATGAAGCTATAATAATTTGTTCAATTACTAATCCTCTTTCGACTTCTCCATCATGTTTGCTGCAGCGTGGTAAGCTAAATGTGGATAGTACGGCAATGCATAACCTTCGGCCTGCGGGTACACATTTGTAGTCAACTGTTGAAGCAAAGTTGCAGACATGATACGTTGTGTGCAAGCCTGACTGTCCTCGCCACCCTACATGAGTCAATACAAACGTGAGTACCACTATGCTATAAGGTTTCCAATCTAATTGAATAATTGAGAATCCCATACGAACATGCAAATTTGCATATGAAAATATACTTACCAATATAAGTTGTGAATATGAGACTGGGATGGGGATGGAATCTTGTGCTTGATACGGTAGCTGATCAACGGGTTCATCATTTATTGTGCTTCCAAGATTGGTTTTCTTGCATCTCGGTCTCTTACCTTTGGCAGACGTTGATGTTGCCTACAAAAAACAAACGAATTAATACTTGAATGCAGATATTTATAACGAAACAATGAAATGGAAATGTACCTTTATTTTTCTCGAACACAACTCCAACGGGCTTTTATTTTGAACTTTCTTTGGCGCGCCCTTTCTTTTGGAACATTTAGGGTCTTGTACGCTCCCACCGCCTGTGTCTTTTGATGCTCTAGAATGGGATCTGAAATACGAATTTTGGTGGGATAGGAGATTGCTTCCAGTAATCGATTTGCTAAGCGGCATCTCCTTAGATTGCGCTCGAATCCAGTCTAGTAGCTCACAAGTTCAATCTTTATCGTTTGCAATAATGTCTGCCAACGTAGCGAACTCTTCAATAAGACTATCGTACCTCAATTGTACAAGAGTACGAACCAGACCTTCGTAGCTCACTGCGATCTTCGTGTGAGCTCTTCTTACATCACTTCTCCATCTCCGTAAAATGTACCTCTCCGGCAGTGAGGTGATGCCATTACACATCAAAACTGAAATGGCGTGTCTGCATAATATTCCCGAAACTCAAGCAAGTGACAACTGCAATTAATGTGGCAATCATCTGCACGAAATGAGACAGAAAACTTTTTCCGATGCACTCGTTCATCCAAAACGACATCCTCTATCACCTCGTAAGTTTCCCCCGTAGCTCCATCAGTTTTAGAAATAATGTCACGGTAAACTTTGCCCGTGATCTCTTCCTGAAATTCCTTGAACTTAACAATGGTATAAACGGCCTGGAATTGCTTTTCCATCACATATTTCGTTGCACAAGGCACCATCTGTGAGTACGACTTGAAGTTTGCTTGGAACTCCTTCTCTACCTTGTTTCGCGAAGCTCATTCATACTGTTCAACAAATTGCTTCAACGACGTCTTCAAATGCACATATCCATCAAAGAACGCGTTCATACTTTCACTGTGTTGTGTCATTGACATACCAGCCCAAAAAGTGGTATTCAAATAACATGGGACCCAACGACCTCTGTTCTCATACAAGCCCGACAACCATTCATTATCATGAAAATTATAGGTATCCGTCATCACTGTACACCCTTCTTCAAATTCTTGGGTAGACTGTGAGTCATACACTAATATGTGGATAAAGGCAAAAATAGAGCATTTTTCGGCATGGTATCCAAACTTTTCTGGCAGCTTCTTCAATATATGCCATAAACACCATCTATGCTTCGTGTTTAGAAACACAATCTGTATGAATTCTGCATTGCCCTATCTTGATCGGTTATAATTCCATTGGGAGCCCGACCGTGCATGCATTGTAGCCATGTCCTAAACAACCACACAAAGGTATCAGTATCCTCGTTGGATAGCAAACCACATCCAAGCAGTGTTGATTGTCCGTGATGATTGACTCCAACAAAAGGGGCAAAAGGCATGTCGTATTTATTGGTGAGGTAAGTGGTATCAAATGTCACTACATCCCTAAACTCCTTATACGCTTGTCGGCACCTATTATCTACCCAAAAAAATTCTTCAATCGCGAGTCTTCGTCCAAATCCATACAAAAGAAAAACCCCGAGCACTTTGCTTACATTTGTGTAAAGTAGCCTTGGATTGCTGTGGCATCTCCTTCGCCAAGCCTTAATCGCCTCACCTTTTCAACATAGTTTCGACAATCCTTTTCCACGCATGTTATGTTCTCATATCCCCTGCTTCAACTACTGCGGAGTTGTAACTCTTGTGCAACGGAATTCCCGCCACATCATTCACTTCAAGCTTCCTTTTCACTTGTGCACTCAATTCCCGGTTGCATCGATTCAATCTTGACTTTGAAGGACTTGTTTTGTGATTATGTTCGAGATGGATTTTGCAAATTCTCCATGTTCCATGAATATATGAAGCTGCAGAAAGTCTTCTTTTACAACGTGTTTGAATGGTTGGTTGCGGCTTCAAAGAAGAACTTGTACTATAACTTCTTTTGCCCTCACGACTACATGTCAATGTTATATAATTCACTACTCCATCATCTCCCTTTTTCGAGTTCCTTACTGGAAACCCAACTTCATATGCATTTCTTTTGTAAAAGTCAAACAGTTCATTTTCATCCTTGAACTTCATTCCCGGATGCGGCTCAATTGCACTATCTCCCCGTACGACATCTTCTTCCAATGTTATCACATTGTCAATAACATTCTCGGTACTTGATTCTAATATGGCATTTTCCTCCAACACAATCACCATTTCCTTGCCTGCGACAACATCAAGGGGCAACATTTAGCAAAACATTAACCTATCATCTCCATATCCATTTTCAATAAGTAATTTCATATTCATAAAATTCGTAATCTCAGATTACCACATCACTAATCTCAGATTTAGAAACCTCAATCAACATTCATATTTTTCGACTACTCATGCAATCGGTTCTTATACATTACCCGTCGGTAGTTGAACTATGCTAAAGCCTTTGAATGCTTACAACACAATAAGTACCATATAATTCATAGAAGACCTATAAAATATGATAAATTGAATGCATTTACCTTTCTCCGTCATCTGCGAAGTCAAGTGTTCTCTCCTGGACAAAATAGGCCTTGAGGGTTCAGCTTCGAGATTTGGGTGTAAGTTCAAATTTGGGTCTTCGTGGATTTGGGAAAACATGCAGTGGGTCTTCTCCGATTCAAACCTCCAGTGGTACGCAGTGGGTCTTCTCCGATTCTTTTTTGATTCAAACCTGTTGTGAGTCGTTTACCCTGACACGTTCCTGCCGATCATGTGGAGTAAAGCCATTGATGGCTTATGTTTGATATTTTTCGGCAGACGAGAAGTGATGAGAGTTTAGATAGGAGAACATTGAATTTGAAGTTTATGTCGAGGGTTTAGATTGGAACAAAAATGCTGATGTACAGTAGCTGGAGAATAATAATAAAGAAAGAATAATGGGGGTTTGGGCCAGTCCGGGTACATGGGTTAATGTATCATTTGGTTCTATCGAATCAGTTCCCGCCTCCCACGTCAGCCAATTTTTGAATTATTGTCAAACATAATGTTAAGTAACATTGTACAACCAGCATTATCCACATATTTATAGGGGACGTCCCAAACCCTAGAAATATATCAAAATATGGAAACTTAGGTTAATATCGCGTAAAAGACAAAAAAATCTGCGCGGCACTGAAAATCTGCGCGGCACCGCATGCCTTCCGCACATGTTGTGCGCCGCCAAGTCCGATTTTCCTTCATCTTCTTGAGCGCTTATTCATTCTTCAAGCCCAATCCACAAACACACGAAACCCTAAACCTAAATTTGAACCTAACAATCTCCACCTTGACACAAATTTCGGTGCATCGAACGAAACGAAACTTCAAAATTTCTCCACCTGGAAAATAAATCTGACTGCATCGAAATGACAAAACCCTTCAATCAAACACCAAATCTCTCCAACACAAAAAACCATCTTCCTCTTCCCAAGTATCCAGCATGATACATGAACCACACCTGGTTCCCAAAAATTCCACCATGGAATTAAAATCAACCAAGCAGGGTCGAAGCACACCCTGTAGCAGAATCAGCACAAAGTGTTTGAACTGAAGATTGCTTGCTAGACACATCATCTTCAAATATCCCAAAAGCACACACCAACACCTGAACTGTACATCTCCTCAATAAGTCCTTCCCTAGCAATAGAACACGATGGAACCGCTGAAACTGGTGGCAAAGCGGGTTACTTATATCAACCAAACTCTCATGAGTAGTGTTCATCAAATTTGACTCAGAGTCGAATCCCAACAGTACTGTAACACATTGAATATCGACCACGGTATAAAACATGTCCAAATGTCTCTTCACTGGTTCTACACACCCTTGCAAAATGTACAATTGAGACTCTTTCCATCCCTCAAGTACCATCATCACACCACTACGGACCTTTAAGACTCCATCTCCATCGGAGAACGTGTACCCCTTTGAATCCAAGGTATTCAGCGAAATAAGGTTCTTTCCTAAGTCTAGAACATGTCGAACCTAGCCAAGAACTCGAATTGACCCATCCAATAACCTTAATCTGTTTTTTCTAACTGGAGCTATCCTACAAGATTGGTTGTTTCCTATGACAACTCTACCTTGCGTCACCGCCTCATATGCTTCAAATAAGTCCCGATTGGGACACATATGATACGAACAACCTGAATCTAAAATTCACTCCTCGTCGTCAGGCTTGGATTCAATATCAGATACGGTCAATACCACAACTTCGTCATCCTCAAAGTCCTCGGTAAAATTAGTCTTGTCCGAATAATTAGATTGTCTTCCATGAGTTGCATTCAAATTACATTTGTTCTGCAACTTGTCGCAATCCTTCAAAACATGTCCTTTCCTCTTCCAATAAAAACAAATCACATTGTTAAACTTGACCCTCGACTTACCCTTTCGCCGATCACCACAAGTCACAAAAGTTTCCTCATCCATCGATGTAGCTACAACAAAATGCTTCATCTTCTCCTTAGAGAATAAAACATCATACACCTCCTTGATGGTGAGTGTATCACGACTGTATAGAATCGTGTCCCGAAAAGACGAATATGAAGAAGGTAAGGAGAACAACAGGATCAAGGCAAGATCCTCTTTATCATATTTTACCTCTAACGTCTTCAAATCAGGGACGATCTCCTTAAACACAGCCAGATGAGTTTCCACTAAATCTCCGTCTGCCATGCGATGAGAATAGAGCCTCTGCTTTAAATGTAACTTACTGGTCGGACTTTTGGTCATACAAAATTGATCCAACTTCAACCACAATGCAGTTGCCGTCTTCTCCTTCAATACGTCCTGAAGAATGTTGTTAGAAAGATGAAGGTGAATTTGAGACAAAGCATTTTGATCCTTCCTTTGATTTTCCTCTGTTGTACAAGTTACGAGCATCCTCTCAAATCCCAACAACGCATCATCCAAATCCATCTGCGCCAACACGGCTCTCATCTTTACTTGCAACAAAGAAAATATTGTACTGCGATCCAAAAACGGAATGTCATACTTCATTGTTGCCATCGAATAGAAAACCTCAAATAGAAAACTTCACAATACCTGATGCTCTGATACTAGTTAGAATCTAACAAGAAAGTTTTGCTTCACCAACATTGAGAAAACGAGATTTAATAATTTGTCAATTGAAGTAATGGTCTTACAATCAAATACAAGATTAAAGTAAAGTAAACAAAGAGAAATAATCGAAGAAGAATGATTTTATTTCAACCAATGGAGAGCATAAAGTTACAATGCGTATAATGTTTAAGAAATATAAAGGGAGGGGTTACATATTTATAGGGGACGTCCCAAACCCTAGAAATATATCAAAATATGGAAACTTAGGTTGAAATCGCGTAAAAGATGAAAAATTCGCGCGGCACCGAAAATGGCCTATGCGGCCGCATGGTATACCACCTTGCGACCACACAGGTTACAAGAAAGTTGCCCAATAATTCGCTGCAAATGGAGCTGCGACCGGCCGCGCATGTTGTGCGCCGCCAAGTCCGATTTTCCTTCCTCTTCTTGAGCTCTTGTTCATTCTTCAAGCCCAATCCACAAAACACATGAAACCCTAAACTTGAATTTAGGGCATCAAACCTAACACATATCTGTACATTCAAAATTTGCTACAGCCGAAATTGTTGTGAGATTTTCTTGGTAATTCACAAACTGAGATGCCTTAATTGTCGCATTTCCCATAGATTCCACACTATGTTGGGCAACGAATGCTGCGGCGAGTAAACAATCAAAGTCTCTAGATTTCAAGGTACTTTAATAGAAGAACGAAAATCATCTTCGCAGCTGATAGCAAGATATCTCAAGTTAGTAAGATTCAGTATTTCTTCAGGGAACCAAAGAAGCTTCGTTTCAGCCATATCCAGTACCCTCAGCAAACGAAAACGGCAATGATTTTCTGATTCAATAGGACATGAACCAATAAGTAAAAGTGAACGGACACCTGATATTGATTGCATCATCTCACGAATGTCCTCAATGAAATTATGAAGCATCATTATCTTTTACGACATTTGGATGAATACTCTGGCGGCGCTGCTGAATTGTGTTTATAGAAAGGGCCTTCGATTTCATGTTCTTGACATAAAGAAACTTCTCCTTCTGACCCATCCTAATGCAAAGCTCTCTCAAAAGGTCATGCATGTTGCAGGTTTTAACTTTCCCTGTAGACCCTTTCTTGCGGATCAAAATAAGATTTCTATTAATAAGATCTGCAAGATACTCCTCTGCAACCTCTTCCAAGAGTTTGGACTCACGTGGCTTTAAAAATCCCTCGGCAACCCATAACTTGATGAGTTTAGAGACACGAACCTCATAGTTTTCTGAAAAGCTCCCATGTAAAGGAAACATGCTTTCAAATGATGAGGTAAGTGGTCGTAACTTAAAAGTTTTTTTGAGCACCCGTCGTCATTTTCTGTCACAATTGATTTTAAATTTCCTGCAAGATCTCCCAGTAGTCTTGTGTTTTATTTTCCTTCGAGAGGAGTCCACCAATTACCACAATTGACAGAGGAAGTCCATGACAATTTTTTGCAATTTGCTGACCAATGACTTCCAATTCAGGAGGGCAATTTTCTTGTCCAAGCATCTTTACAAGAAACAAATTCCAACCTTGTTCCTCGTTAAGAAATCGTATCCGGTGATGGGTGTTAAAATAGTTGGCATAATCAGCCACATCTGTTAGCCTGATTGTGAATATGATTCGACTTCCACCGTGGCCTTTGACTAAATAAAAAAAAAAAAGGTAAAATAGAATTTTAACAATCAAATTCCAATTTTGCCCTCATCTTCAACAAGGAAAGAGAGGAGGTAAAAAAGGGAAAAAAAGATTTCCCCAAATGTTTGAGAATTTGTGATTTAAATTGTTATTTATGATGTCTATTCTTTTTTATTTAAGTAGAATATTGGGTTTAACTTTGATTTAGTAAAAAAAAATAGTTTAATCATAAAAAATGGCAAGATTTTCGGCAAGACAAGGCCGGCATTTGTGTTTTCTGATCGACCTTGAAAAAATCGACAGCCGACTATTAATCAGCTTCAACAGTTCAACGATGAAAAGTAAACGTTTCCACCCCATTGTTAAACAAATTTTCGATCGAACGTGCTTGGGCCCCATTAATTATTAATTTTTTTAAAACAATATTTTTTTTTCGATTTAAAATTATTCTTAATTCTTTTCTTTTATGATAAAACTTAATTTTTTCAATTTTAATTAAATGAAATTTATATTCTTTATATAATTTTAGTAAATTTCTTTTATTTCCTTTTTATTATAATTTTTTTGGAATTAGTTTTATTTCAATAATTATTTCGTATATATATATTCATCTTTTATTGATTCTACTATAATTTTGTTTATAATTTGCTCTTTTATTTCTCTAGGTATTTTTTTAATTACAATTAATATTATTATTTTTAATCTATTAGGAATAGGTTCTGAAAATATATAACTTCTTCTTTCCTCTTCTTCTAATTTTGTAATTCTAATTTTCATGATCTCTACGGCTCTGATACCAATTCTGGAGGGTGCTACTATGAGTGAACAAAAATAAAAAATAAATATTAAAATAAAAGGTTATTAAAATAAAAGGTTTTGAGTTTATAAAAATGTAGTGGAATTTTTAGCTTCTTTTGAGGGCTTTATTGAAATCTTTCTATATTATGATGACTTGGTTGGAATTTTTACTTTTGGGGTATTTTAGGGAATTTCTAATATTAAAAATGGTCAAAGGCTAAAGTGGAAATATGACCTTTTATTTGAGCTACTTGCTGATGAAGCGTACCCTCCACTCACCAACCTTCCTCCATTCTACCACCTTATATTTAGATTCTTCTCTGGAGTAGCACTATTAAATCTTCCATTTCTGCCTCCTGCTCCTCCAGATGTGTCATCCACTTTTCCAGATCTATCACTTACACTCTCGCTCCTCTAGTTCTTCCACCGTTGGGATTGGAATCGATAGTGAGGTCAAAGGAAGTGCTAAAATAGTTGAGGACAACATCACTGTCGGGATTGGAATAAATTGTATTTGGCAGAATTTGAAAATGGTATTTTTCTGTTGTTGGTGGAATGTGGGAGAATTCATGCTTGTATTTTTTTTATCTGTCGATGGTTCTATTGGTGGTGTGAGGCCGGTGTTGGTGGAAGTGATGGTGATGGTGTTGTTGTGAATTTAAGGTAAATGTAGATTTAAATTGAAGGTGGTGGTGGTGAGTGATGAATGGCTGTGGATTGTGGTGCCAGTCTTTTGTGTGTGCAGATTTATTTGTGGTGATTGGGTGTGACCAATTTTATTTTCATTGCGACTTTCTGTGACCAAATTAATAGTAAGTCACAAATTAGACTAATATGGTTAGACATTCACACTAAATACAAAATTGGTTGCAGTTAGTCACAGATAATACAGGTATGGTCACAAACAATAAATCTGATCACATATAACACAGTTAGTCACAAATCTCGACAACTACAATGCAACATTACTGCCACCACTCAGTACTCAAAATCTTGCTAACACCGCACCACCCCCACCATCAAACATATAAAAGATGTTTATTCTATTTGAAATTAATTGTGTATTATCTTTTAATTAATTAAGTCAATATAATAATCGTAAAAATATGCGACACCTCAACAAAGAGGTAAGTCTCAAAAGTCGATTATTTAACATTAAAAAACAGTAAAAGTAGAAATTATTGCAGATCAGATATATAATTTTTGTAAATTTGATTTTAAAGCTCCTATTAAAAGTAAAATCTGTGTCACTTTGGAAAGAAAAATGAAAAAACAAGGCAGACAATTCTCTATATAAAAAAAAATGAAGCTAATTTAATTCTTTTCTGAGGTAATAAAATTTAGTTTAAAAATTTCTTGTCTTAAAATTTATAAACTTGTATATAAATTAAACTTAATTTTGATAAGTTTAACTCTAATCTATTACTACACGAACGAATAATGTGTGACCTTTTAATTAAAAATTTAACACTTTTCAACAAAAAAAAATCGACAAATACATACTGGGGGGGGTTAAAAGTGGCTTGAGTTTCATCTCACTTGATGCCTGATTATTTACATAAATAAATATAGACATGACATTTTAGAAATTGAGAATTCTAATTATTTTGAAATGTGCAACATGTCACTTTAAAAACATAATAAAATTTTCTTCAAAAAAAAAAAAAGAACCAAAAGGGACATGTTGTTTAACTTTTTAATTTAAAGGTCACGCATTATTATATATATATATATATATATATATATATATATATAATCACTTGTCGATTAACAAAAATTTGACAAACGGACTACAACAAATTTCCCTTCAAAGCAGCAATGACACGTATTTTCTTTTATAATCAAAAAGCTATTATTCAGTCAAAACCTATAAACAAAATGAAAACTAATTACATGCAGCATATTTCAGCTAAAAACCAGCAAATTCATACTACAAGCTAAATGGGAATCTCAGAAACTCATTAACCACACAGACTATTATGTAATTTCAGCTAAAGAATTTTTTTTTTTTTTTTATAATTAGTGTATATAATGTCTGTTACGACTTATGAATAAAATCATCACGTGGTGTCATATTTGAATGGTGGGACCAGCCTAATTGAATCAGGACATGTTTTCCTGGCCTATGACGTGTCAACCGAGGCTCGGAGTCATACTGAGGCCCATTATCCGAGCCTTTCATTGTTAGCCGAGGCCCTTGCTCCGAGACCATACACTATCCGAGGCCCAGGGCTCCTCCACTCACTATCCGAGGCTCTTCAGCAGTTACTGATGGCCCACATGTCGAGATTTGCTTATGATGAAGATCATTAGTTTGAATGATTGATGGGACTTTTGTGTAAAGTTTATTTGTGTCTTGTATTGTCAATGTAAGGACATTTAATGCTTGGTAAGGTTAGGAGAGTCAACTCGATGGATAGGACTTGATATCTTGGCCGAGGAGATGGTGTCACGTGTAAATTGATCCAAATGTCCCTATTTCATTTGTAACACTATAAATACCCCCACCATGTAAAACAAAAAGAGGAATGAAATTCTAAATACTTGGAGCAATATTATTCTCTCGTCTCTCGTTTATCAGCACAAATTTATCGCAAATCTTGTTCTTTATCGATTGGTTTCTTATACAATCGTGTTCTAGTTATCTTGCCGGAGGCCTGAACGGAAACATCTCGTGTTTTTGAGCTCCTCCCACGTTTAGATTCTGGAGTCATTCTGACCGTTGATCGGCACTAACATGTTGGATTTAGCTTACGTATACACGAGCGGGCCCGACATCTATTAGCAACATTTTTTGGGGTCAACAATGTCTAATCTCAAAAATGAGTGTATAGTAGAAGAGAAGAAGGGCTGCAAATTTGCTCCAACCCTGCTAAAATACGTTCTTTATACTCTCTTATAAATATTATCAACTAAAGATGAGTCTTTTAACATGCACCTTTTCCATAAGAGAAACAAATATATTTGCAAAACAAGGGATGTTGGGGACCAGCGGCTTTAATGTGATATGTGGAGAGGCAAAAACTTGCAAGTCAAGCACCTGAAATACTTCAAAGAGGTTGTTCGCTGTTGAAGAAGCCGAGAGGCGAGAAGAAGATGGAAGACCGAAGAGGAAGAGTTGGAAGATGAAGGAAATAGGGATTTGGAGGGGGGGGGGGGGGGTTGATTTGGGCTTCTTTTTTTTTTTTTTTAGGGAATTGGCTTTTTTCTTTTTTGAGGAAATTACATAATTCCAGGTTTTTAAACATCACAATTCAAAAATCAGGTCTAAATTTTATTTATTAAAAATCAGGTAATAATTTTATATTTTAAAAAATATATTAATATTAAAACCCTAATAATTATTTCATTTTTGTCTCTCTCTAAACCCTTCCTTCTCTCTCTCCTCTCATCCTATCTACTTTCTCCATTGTTTAACTATCCCGGCGGAAGGCGCTACTGTGCAATGAGTGATGAAGCCCCTATAGTAACGGCGCTGTGCGGAGGCTGCTGCGAACTCGAACTCGACGGAGGCGTTGTGCGGAGGCTGCAGCATTTCCCGGTGGTACGAACTCGACGAGGCTGCTGTGAACTCGTAGTGTTTCCCGGTGGTGAGAACTCGACGAGGCTGCTGCCAACTCGAAGCGTTTCTCGGTGGTGCGAACTCGCAGCGTTTCCTGGTGGTGCACCCGCCGCCGTAGAAAACAGCCTTCCTCACTGTCGAAAACCAACTGCAGTATGACAGCCCCGCAAACAATCGCGCTTAGTGTAGCAACTGTAGGACTCCTTCAGATCCCTCAAATCGCTAGTCAAAAATTAGAATCGAATGCCCAAATCAAACCAACCCTAGATGAGTTGGGCAACGGCAATTGGTGTCGTCGGCAGCAGCGTCATACGGTGGTTGTGTTGTTTTCAGTTTGTAAATGGTTGTATTTTAGTGGTGGTTGTCGTGGTGATGGGTGGTGGTGTTAGTGGTTGTTCAGTAATGGTGGTGCGATGATAATCGTTCAGGTTGCGGGTGATATCTGTGTTGTTGAGGAGAAGGGATGGTGGTGGATCTGGTTGCGGGTTTGGAATTTTTTTTGTTGGATCTGGTGGCGACGGCTTTGGGATTTTTTTGTTGGATCTGGTGGTAACGGCTTTGTTGGTAGTGGTGCTGTTGTGGTGGAGCCGGCGCTTATGGAGTTAGCAATGGATCTGGTGGTGACGACAGGTGGTGGTTGTTGGTGGCCGGAGATCTGGTGGTGATGATTTTTGTTGGCGATGTCAGTATCAATTGGCAGCGGTGGTGTTGTGATGGTAGCAACGGTGGGTATTGTTTGTGACCAACTATTTGGTTGATGTGTGACCGATAGAAAAAATGTGACCTATAATTTTTTTATCCGTGACCAATGAAATAAACTAGCCTATAAAAGTTTTAATTTGTAACCGTGAAAAAATCTGTGACCAACTAATTTGGAAATATGTGAATGTGTGACCTATAAATTTTGACCTGTGACTAACTAATTTTGAAATCTGTGACCAACGAATTAATTGTGACCTACAAAATTTTTGAACTGTGACCATAAAATAATATGTGGTGGATGGAATAATTACTGGAATCGGAGCAGTCGCCGAAACGGTCACCGGAATGATCTTCGGAGAAAAGTGGTGGTTGGAACGGTCGCCGGAATAGTCCCCGGAACGATAGGGGTGTGGAGGTGAGGTCAGTTAATTATATTATATTAAAATTAAATATTTAATAAATTTATTTTAATTAATAAATAAATACTTGAGTTTTGCATTTTGAAACTTGATATCTGAAAATTGAATTGTGTCTTTTTAACCCCTGACTTTTGAACTCTTCCCCCCCCCCCCCCCCCTTTTTTTTTTGAGGCCCCTAAATATTTGAGGCCCAAGACAGTGGCCTTAGTAGACTTAAAAAAAGGGAAAAATCGTAAATCAGGTGTATAGTTTACACCAATTCAAAAATCAGGTTTATAGTTTGAAAATTCAAAAATTCAGGTATTAGATAATTAATTAAAAATATTTATTAATTAAGTCACAATTATACAACTAATGGTCACAGATACATAATTATAGGTCACAATTTATTTATTGGTCACATATTATCAAATTAATTAGTCACGGATGATTTCGATGTCACAAATTCAAAAATTTACAGCACAGTTAATTTCATTGGTCACATATTTTAAAATCTGTTGGTCACATATTATTTTTCAGTCATGTATTATCAAAATTTTTAGATCACAGTTAAATACTTGGTCACAGACCACTAGCACTACTTCAGTCACAACCACCACCCACAGCCACCAAACAAAGCACGACCACCACCCCAACCGTCGATCCACCACCACAGACGCCACCACCCAAAACACCTTAGCTGATGCACCTCAGAGCTGCTATAAAAATTTCAGATCGCCGACGATCTGTGACATACTCAGCTGAAAAGTACAGATCGCAGTAGGTCGCTGCGCTGCCGCTGCACCTTCGCGACCGCCACCATCTCCGACGATTGCACCGCCATTTCCGCCTCCTCATCCGACATTTCGCCACCTACAACCCTCAAGCACTTCCTTAATAACCAACCAAATCCAATAAGCCCTACAGCAACCACCACGCTATGTCGTCGGCCACACCTCAGCCACCGACATCTGCCATCTTCTCTGATCTCATATCATCATCGACCCATTAACCCATCACCATCAATCCATTTTAAATCCACAGCCACCGATATCTTCCATGCCGTCGTTGTCGTCAATATTTGGAAATTGATGGTTTCAATTTCAGATTTACAGAGAGAGTGGAGAGGAGGCACGAGAGAGAGACAGGGGGTGAGGGAGTTGAGAGCGTCAGTATTTGGAAATTGATGGTTTCAGATTTACAGAGAGGGTAGAGAGGAGGCGCGCACGAGCGAGAGAGAGAGAGAGAGAGATAAATTAGGGTTAGGGATTTATATATAGTACCTGATTTTTGAATAATAAAATTTGGTCCCTGATTTTTGAATTTCAATCTTCAAACACCTGAAACTATGTAATTTCCTCTTTAAAAAATGCCAAATAAATATTATACATTTTGAAAGTCTGTCAATCTTTTTTTGTTTAAATCTCGCTTTGCAGCCTCATGTTGACTTTGGACTGAAGCTATTAGGTGCTGATGCTATGTCAATTCATGGGCTGTACAGATTTGTTCAGGTGATATTCTATGTTTGCCCTCCTACCCTTTTAAATTCCTTAGAATTTCATTCGTTTTCTCCAGTTCAGAGGTTGAATCCGAAAGGCTGTTTAATGGAATAATTTTGAGAATGCCAGCTTATGACCAAGAGCTGGACAAAGACCGAGTGGCTTATGAAATAATTTTGAGAATTTATGATGATATATGGTTTTGATCCTCGTGAGTTTTTGTGCTTCTTTAGGAACTTATAAAAGATCAGGTTGCAAATATGTATCTATGGCCTAAAAGACTTGAGGTCCAGATAATGGATTCCTCGAAGTAAGTTTCACATGTTTTCCCAGCTCTTCATTTCATACTAACAATTTTTTTCTAACATTAAACAAAATATTACTTGGTCATTTGACATAGCAATGAAGAAAGCAGTCAGGATTCTTTACGTTAAAGGGCCTCGTAATAATTAGTCGCATAGGGCCTCTAAATTATCAGGGCTGGCCCTGACATTAACCTTAGTACATAATTATAATTATTTTCTTTTGTTTACTTCTTTACATCTGACAGGAAGACATAAAGTTGGTGGGAGCTGATATAATATGCTAATTACGAGCAGGGATGATAATTACAAGATAAAAGAAATCACCTGCAGCCATTGTCTTTCATTTTTCAGTTAGCTCATTTAAGAAGATAGCTGATACTTTTCTGGATTTTAGATGATAGGATATGCACATATTTGCAGCAATGTAATTACAATTGATTTTGGGATGTTGAAACTACTGCAATGTCTGTACTTTTTGCGTTGTTTGAAATTATGCGGGTAGTATTTGTTCATTTGATATTTTTTTTTGCCTCCAGCTTGGGATAATTGTACAGATTCGGCTCTTGGTGTTGTCAAGAACACAATTTGTTGTTTGAGAATGAGCTTGACATAGGCACTCGTACAATGGAAACAAGAGACAAGAGAATAGTTAAATTTGTTGGAATTTTGTATTGGAAATTGGTTTAAGTGGAAATTCCTTGTTTGGTGAATGAGAAATTAAGTCAAACTTAAAATTATTGGAATTGTGTAGAATATTGTGGAATATTCTAGAGAATGTAGATGAAAAGATGTGTATTTTCATATGGATCATGACTCTTGGAGAGCATGACTTTTGATATGAGTAACTTCCAATAATTATGATTATTCAAGAGATGTGTCTCTTGGTATGAATGTTCCAACTACTATATATATGGATTCCCTATGTGTTTGGATTAACTACACAACAAACAATTCATTTGATAGTTTCATATCATGGTTACTTTAGTTTTGCATAAAACACTTTATAGAAGTGATTTTCTCTTGCATCAAAATCATGGTTATGATAGAGAGGGAACTCCGTTCGAATTCGTTGGTCTAAGTCATTTGGAGTGCTCCTATGGCTTGACGTGGTCATTGTATCTTGGGAGATGATTGCCGAGAAACCGTTAGCACCGATGTGGGGCAAAATTCATCTTAAGGAAAAAGTGTCAAACACTTGCCTCGACCGATCGCATCACTTACATTTCATCTTCCTCATTTCTGATTTTATTTATGCTTGATTTCAGAATATGGTTAATTTATTTATGTGTTTTATTGAAGGGTTTGAATTGAAGAACAACATGCGTTCACTCATATTGGGAAGTGAATAATTCATATTATTATATTTGAAGTCGGTAAATCGCTATTTTATCTTCTCAAATCAGATTTCGGTAAGTCGAATGATGTTTCGATTTCACGCATATTAACGGCATGCTCTTGATGAATATAATATGCACATTATCGGTGTAATATCTCCTACAAAATTAATCCTCATTGTTATAACTACAATACTGCACATTACATTACAGGTACGATGGAATCCCATTACAGCAACAACACTTGTACATTGCAAATCTATCCAACGCTGTCCCCAATACTCTCAGCCAGTGAATTGTTTTTCCGTCTTCACTTGATACATATTCATATGGCAAGAATAAGAAATCTTTCTACCAAACAATAGTCAAACATATAATTAGAGGACCATAGTTTACGCTAGTTTTCCAATAGCAAATACATAGTTCAATAATATTAGTCTTCCATGCATGCAATCCCAGGTTGCCTCCTTTGGGCTTCAATCAAAAGCCAATCAAAAACATTTTTGCTGATCATTAGTTTTGCCTACTACTTATGAAGTGTGACCCTTTCCTTTTCTATTCACTTCCGCACTTCCCTTTCCCTTGCGGAATGCCACGTTCAATCAAATTTCGATGTCTCATTTTTTAGCTATTATAGCTAGACTGTCGAACATGCTTGGCAAATCTTTGAATTCCTCGATGGCTGTAGGATTCACTATTTCATTAGTAGTACTCAATTCACCGCTTAATTCTTCATTTATGACCCAAACAAAATACCCACAATTAACACTACAGATTTTGAATAATCGCCCTTTGTTCTTTGTCTTCCTTTCAACCTCAAAACATTTTTGCAATCCGTGTGCACACCGTGGGCATTGTCGTTTTATCGGGCAGTCCCTGAAGAAGTGGTCTGTGCTTCTACAGCCGTGACAAATACCAACATTCCTTCTTCTCATTCTGGAACAAAAATCAATAGTTATTACTACACGACCAAAGAAATGGAGAAAAAAGGATTATAATGAGAGTTTGAGCAGTAATGGAATATGAGAGTTGGTCTATTTCATAATGGGATACATCCAAGTCAAATAGTACTTGAAGCGAACGCTCGACTTAATTTTAGATAATAAAAAATATGATTGTGTCTCTCATTTATAGCTTCACAAAAATAATAGGAACTATGAAAATTTTGGGAAGCGGGAAACATGGGGGTGACGGACCATTTACAAGTAGAAGAAGATAATGTTTCACCACATTTCATATAGGATAGGATAAGCAAAAATCTTACTGAATTTGTACAGTGCTTACACGTTAGATGCAGAATTTGGCGCCGGCAGGAGGTGGAGATGACTGCGGCGTTTGTGGATATGATGCGATGGCCGGAACCGGCGACGAGTGCTGCGACTGTGGACTGATGCAATGGCCGGATTCTGTCGGAGTAGACGATCGAAAAGTCAGCTGAAAATTTTGTCTCAGTGGTTTCTAGGGCTCAATTTTGGGGGGAAAAACTAATTGCTCGTTGTGTGTATGTATAAGGTATAAGGACAAATATTTCTTCCCTCGATTTTCAATTTTTTTTGGCCACGTCACCAATTTTTTTAAATTCTGTAAACACTCCGTCAACCACTTTCTGTACAGCCAGCGTTACTCTTTTCAATTACACGTTCACACAATAACATATTCTACACATAAATCCATAACATTTCCCTACCTTTTAATTCCACATTCTCCAAAAATACTAATTAAAACTATGTTTTGAAAATTTTACTGCCACCAAACTGGGGGCTTAATGTAAAATGAAAATATAAAATCAAAGTGTAGTAATCAAATTTCTAACTAGTGGACCATACTGGACCAAATTTTCTCATACTTTTATCAATCTTTGACAATGGGTTCTTGCGGGGTCCATCAATAGGGCCACAGCCTTAAAATTCTTTGGATGTGTTTGCAGGTTCATCAATGTTAACTCTGATTTATATAAATTAAGAAAGTAACGCAACAAATATGTGCAATGAATTGATTTACATGTGCCCGTCGTCATTTTGAACAGTCGGAAGTAATTAATTTTTCCCTGATGTATCTAAGAGGATGTTTGGTGGGGATTAAAATTGGATTTTTTAATAGATTGTGATAGAAGTTTTTGAAATATGTGGTTGAAAAGTTGTGGAACCAATAAAAGACGTGGTTGATATTGATCGTTTGACTTTGATTTAAATTAAAATCAGATTAAAATTCGGACTAAACAGACTCTAAATTAAGAAACTACAATAAAAATGTGTGAGGAATTGATTTACGTGTGACCACTTGACATTTTGAACAACTGGAGAGTCCCATTCCTAGATGTCTTGGCAGGTTAATTAGTATTTATCCCGATGTATCTAAATTAAGAAACTAACATACAAATAGGTGCGAGAAATTGATTTACCTGTGACGACTCGACATTTTGAACAGCTGAAGACGCCCCATGCTGGATGAGTTGGCAGGTTAATCAATATTTTCCCTGATTTATCTAAAGTAAGAAACTAGCATACAAATGTGTGAAGAATTGATTTACCTGTGACGACTCGACAGTTCGAACAGCAGAAGATGCCCATTCCTAGATGAGTTGGCAGGTTAATCAATATTTTCCCTGATTTATCTGAATTAAGAAACTAGCATGCAAATGTGTGAGGAATTGATTTACCTCTGAAAACTCAACATTTTGTACAGCTGGAGAGTCCCATTCCTAGATGTGTTGGCGGGTTAATTAATATTTTCCCTGATGTAAATTAAGAAACTAACATACAAATATGTATGAGAAATTGATTTACCTGTGACGACTTGACATTTTGAACAGCAGAAGATGCCCCAAGCTGGATGAGTTGGCAGGTTAATCAATATTTTCCCTGATTTATCTGAATTAAGAAACTAGCATGCAAATGTGTGAGGAATTGATTTACCTCTGACGACTCAACATTTTGTACAGCGGGAGAGTCCCATTCCTAGATGTGTTGGCAGGTTAATTAATATTTTCCCTGATGTATCTAAATTAAGAAACTAACATACAAATATGTATGATAAATTGAATTACCTGTGATGACTCAACATTTTGAACAGTAGAAAATGACCATTCCTAGATGTGTTGGCGGGTTAATCAATATTTTCCCTGATGTATCTAAATTAAAGAAACTAGCATACAAATGTGTGAAGAATTGATTTACCTGTGATGACTCGACATTTTGAACAGCAGAAGATGCCCATTCCTAGATGAGTTGGGGGGTTAATCAATATTTTCCCTGATGTATCGAAATTAAAAACTAGCATACAAATGTGTGAGGAATTGATTTACCTGTGACAAATCGACATTTTGAACAGCAGAAGATGCCCCAAGCTGGATGAGTTGGCAGGTTAATCAATATTTTCCCTGATTTATCTGAATTAAGAAACTACCATGCAAATGTGTTAGGAATTGATTTACCTGTGACGACTCAACATTTTGTACAGCCGGAGAGTCCCATTCCTAGATGTGTTGGCGGGTTAATTAATATTTTCCCTGATGTATCTAAATTAAGAAACTAACATACAAATATGTATGAGAAATTGATTTACCTGTGACGACTCGACATTTTGTACAGCTAAAGATGCCCCATGCTGGATGAGTTGGCAGGTTAATCAATATTTTCCCTGATTTATCTAAATTAAGAAACTAGCATTCAAATGTGTGAGGAATTGATTTACCTGTGACGACTCGATATTTTGAATAGCAGAAGATGCCCCATGCTGGATGAGTTGGCAGGTTAATCAATATTTTCCCTTATTTATCTAAATTAAGAAACTAGCTTACAAATTTGTGAGGAGTTGATTTACCTGTGACCATTCGACATTCTGAACAGCTGGAGTGGCCAGTTGCTGGATGTGTTGACATGTTAATCAATATTTGCCCTGATGTATCTAAATTAAGAAACTAACAAACAAATATGTGCGAAGAATTGATTTACCTGCGACGACTCAACATTTTGAACAGCTGGAGAGGCCTCTTGCTGGATGAGTTGACGGGTAAATCAATATTTTCCCAGATGTTTCTAAATTAATTAAGAAACTAGCATACAAATATATAGTAAAGAATTAATTTACCCTTCTATCGAGTTTCCTTTTCCGTCGACGAATTACACCTGAGCCATCTTGCCATAACTGTAGGCAGGTTCATCAATGTCAGCCCTGACGCATCTAAAAGTTTAAGTAACATGAAAAAATATAGGATGAGGGACTGAATCACCCCAAATTTTAAAGGAATAAGCCTTGCTTTCGTTGGATGGACGAGAACTTGAAGGCCTTCATTTCCCTGGCTCTGTTGGTCATTAAATATATCCTTTGCAGATTTCACGACAGAAGGACTGGAGTAATCTATCTCAATTATTTCAAGCGTCTCTATTTCTCCAATACAAGGCGGGATCTCTACCAGTTTAGAGCACTTCCACAGGATTAGGTGCTCAAGCCTTGGAAAATGGGTTTTGTCCGCTCTCCAGTGCTCCAAATCCGTCTCCCAAATGTGCAAGAATTTTAGTTTAGGAAATTCCCCGTCAACTGGTACCCACACTGGGCCTATGAAGGCAAACTCGCGCAATTTCAACACTTCAAGATTTGGCAAGGAACCAAAAATAGTCATATCTTCCCAACCAATTCTACCACATTCCAAAGTTATCTTTTTGAGCCTTGGGGCAGAAGTGATGCTCCGCAGGAAAGTTGAATTTGTGGGCGAGTCAAAGACAATCTTTAATGTTTCAAGTTTTTGGAGGTGGACATCATAAACATGCCATATAGTGGTATTATAATGAATCCCCAACTTCTTTACATTCGGCATTTTTTCGAGGACGTGTTTGGTCGTTCCTAAATCTTGTACCTTCAAAAGTGTCTCTAGGTTTTCTAAAACAAAATGTTTATCACTATCAGGGAATGGGATAGAGAAAACAGGAGGCAGGGAAGCTCGAGAAATTTTGATATGCCTCAATTGTAGCATATTAAAAATTTGCTCTGGTAGTTCAATTGCAATTCCACATGGATCTTCAACAATTAAAGTCTGTAGATTCCTAAGTAAGGTAATAGAAGGAGGGATTTTATGGAGACAGGTGATAGCAATGTACCTTAAGTTAACTAGTTGAAGTATTTCATCTGGAAATTTTGTAAGCTCCAGTCCAACCAAATCCAATACCCTCAGTAACAGACAACCAAAATAATAATAAGAATGCAATTGAGTTTCATCCCAACCACTATATATGAAAGAACGTACACGAGACATTGATTGCAAAGTCATTTCCACTTCACTTGGACTATACGAGGCATCGTCATGAATACTCAGGCGGCGCATGAAAGTTGCCTCTTCCGGAACAAAGTGCAGATACCTGCTCTTGACACAAAAAAAATTCTCCTTATGAGCTATCCTCACGCAGAGCTCTCTCAAAAGATTATGTATGCCGCAGGATTTAATTTTCCCGTTAGACCCTTTTCGACGAACCAAAAGAAGATTTCTACTTATGAGTTCCATAAGGTATTCCTCTGCAACCTCATCCAAGTGTTTAGGTTTTTTCGGTTTTAGAAATCCCTCAGCAACCCATAATTTGATAAGTCTAGAAATGGGAATCTCATAGTTTTCGGGGAAAACTCCCATATAAAGAAAACAAGCTTTCAAATGAGTAGGCAAGTGCTTGAAACTTAAAGTTAATATCTTCGAGCACTGGCCATCTTTTTCTGTGATAATTGAGCTTAAATTTTCAGCAACATACTCCCAATAATCTCGTGTTTTACTGACATTTGAGAGGAGTCCACCAATCACCACAATTGTTAGTGGAAGTCCCTGACAATTTTTTGCAATTGTCCTTCCAATGTCTTCCAATTCAGGAGGGCAAGTTTCTTGTCCAAACACCTTTTCACGAAATAATTTCCAACTTTGTTCCTCATTTAGAAAACGCATCTGGTGATGATTTTTAGATGAGCCGGCATGACCAGCCACATCTGTTAGCCTGGTTGTCACAATGATTCGGCTTCCAATGTTGTCATTTGGAAATAACAATTTCATGTTATCCCAAGCAGTAGTACTCCAAATATCATCAATTACAATTAGATATCTCCTACCCTTTAGATTTTTGTAAAGGCGATCTGCTAATTTCCCATCACTATCTTTGCGTATCTCATCAGTAAGAACAACAAAGTGATCTAAAAGGCTTAGCAGAAGTTCCCGCTTATGATATTGTGGAGATAGTGTTACCCAAGCACGAATATCAAAGTGATACGCAACGAACTGATCATCATAAACATTCCTAGCTAGAGTAGTTTTTCCAATGCCACCCATCCCAACAATGGGAATGATTCGGAGTCCAGATGATTCATTACAGAGTCGATCCCTTACCTGCTTCAAATCTTCCTCAAATCCCACTGTAGCACTCTGGCCACTAGGTTCAGGTCTTGATGGCAAAAAATGCCCTGACTGCCCGATCCCCTTCGTAATCTTCATCGCACCTTCCATTAGTGTATCAATTTCTGTTATTTTTTTCTGCAAGTCCGCAATCTCCACCACCTCTTCCATGATGGAATCAAATTCTTTTATTATCTTCTGGAAGTCTGTAAAAGGGTCGCAGTCAGACACTGGGAGCCCAGGAAGTAGTTGCTGTAAAGAACTCTCCCGTCCGTGACTTCCAGATTGTGAAAGAATAGTATTGCATATGCGGGATTCAATTACATCTTCTGCATGATAAGCCGCATCCCTGATTTTTATTACCATAGATAACACATGTTCGCTGCTATTTTGGGAATTTTCTTCAAGAAAATCTAGTAAAAAGCTCAGCTTTTTAGAAAGACAATGAATTTCTTTCTGCTCATAAGGATTCAAATGTGGATTTGGATGTTGGAGGATCTGCTCAAGAGTGTGCATAAGAGAAACAACAGCAGCATGAGCCATCTCCATTCTCTCAGTCTCTCACAAGGCCAAAAATCGCTCAAGCAAACAAATAAAAAGTGAAAGCATCAAGGAAGCATTATTCTGATCAATGGGGTCTTTACAAATTTTTTCTCGAATTTTTTCTCGGAAAAATGTGAGTCCCACAATGTGAACTCCTCAACTCCATGACCAGAACAAGAAAAAATCAAGGAATGTAAAGAAATGAAAAGTGAACGCGTCAAGGAAGAATTATTTTTATCAGTGGGGTCTTTTCACGTGGAAAAAGCATTGACAGGTTATTACAAATTTCAATCATGACACTATATTTGCAACCATGCTACTGTGACAATATTTGATAGGATTTGGTGACAAACAACACTTGTCACCAAATCGTTGGAAGATGAATTTTTTTTTAAAAAAAGGCGAATCACGACTCACCAGTTCATCGTTGTCACCAAATTCTGGCTGCAATCCCTGTCAGAGTAGATTAATTCTTATACCTTATAGATTTATGCTGGAAGTACATGAAATATTTTACAGAAATTCAACAGATTTTTGAATTTTCAGTCACATGGGGCCCGCACCATGTATAAAATATTTAAAAAATTATCTTCCCGCCCTTGAATGTAAGTGTTCGGTAAGTAATTTCTGTACTTATAGCTCGACTCTATTTTATATTACTTTTTATCGTGTATCATGTGACACCACACTATTAAACACTTCAAAAAAATAAACAATTTTTTTCACAAATTAATGCCCTGTTTGAGTCACATTATTTTTTTGTTCTCATTCTTCTACTCATTTTCAATCACACATTCTTCAATAAAATAATATTTTCCATCATATCAATAATTTTTCTTTCTTTTTCAATCACATATTCTCCATCATATCAACAGTAAAAATGCATTCTTTCCTCCAAAATGTACACCAAACGAGGGCTAAATCTTGTCAACTCAGGTGATATTAAAGATGATTTACAATTTTGATGTCCAAATGACTTTTCCCTACAAACTTACAGAGTTCTCGAAACTTCCCCCAAAAAGGTAAGGGGCATGGCGCCCCATGTGAAGGTGTGGACACCCTATGTATCAAAAATTACGTGCACCAAAAATTATTCAAAATGTAAGTATGAACCTTTTCACAAAAAATAAAGGGATAATTGTAGTAAAGGTCTCAAACCTTTCAGATT
Organism: Fraxinus americana; assembly: GCA_035079005.1. NCBI lineage: Eukaryota > Viridiplantae > Streptophyta > Magnoliopsida > Lamiales > Oleaceae > Fraxinus > Fraxinus americana. The sequence goes on along the minus strand of CM068726.1, from coordinate 5,953,473 downwards.
TTTGCGCACTTTACCCTAACCTTTGATTTGTGTCAGCGAAGGTCCCAAACCTTTAATAAATATGCACTGAAGGTCCAAATGGATGGTCCATTTGACCGTTAGTTGACCAGGAAAGTTAATTTTGACCAGATTGACTAGGGGCAAAATGGTAACTTTACTTATTTTAACCTAAAATAATTAAATAAAAAGAAAAGGGAAAGAAAAAACCACTGTTCATCACCTTCTTCACCCCGCCCCACCCCACGCCAACCTAGCCCAAAAATAAAAAACGCCTCCACCTTTCGGCTTCCACTACCATCTTCTCCTCCCTTTCCCCGCTTCGTTTTGCCCCCACCATCCCTGGCCACCTCCACACCCTTGCCTCTCTCCTTCAATCTCCCTTCCCATACCCTTGCCTCTCTCTCGCCAACTCACTCCTTTAGCTTATCCACGTAGAGAGTTGATTCAATAAAAAATTTAGGGTACCGCTATTTCCATCCACGTTTTTTATATATACATCCACTTTTAAAAATAAAATTTTATTATATTTTAAATCCTATGTAAATTTACTTAAATAGACATAAACAAAATTAAATAAAAACACATAACTCTAAATTGATCCACTCATTTTTAGAGGTCTTCAATATCTTCGGTATACAAAGTTGGTAAAAACCTGCTTCCTTAATCGAACTTTCTTCTTCTTTCTTTCTTTAGCCTTTGTTGTTTGAAGCATTCTAATACTCGAAATTTCAATAGACAAAGAATTTAGTAAACAATGGAAGAGACGCCTTTAGAGAAAAGATATACAGACATAGCAATATATAAAATTGTGATATACAAGTGATTTGATGGCAGAGCATCCCAATATGCACTCACGCAATTCCTTCTGTATTATAGTCTGATCAAAGAATTTCTCCTTTCTTTGAATTCTTTCAACTGGTGATCTGAGGTCCTCATTAAAGATAAATGCTTTCACATTATGCTAGGTGGCTAAGAAGATTGATACTAATGCATTGTCTGAACTTTATAAGAACCCCATAACAGATGTCAAGACAGTAAGACACGTTCTTGCAAACTGGCAGGAAATAATGCGCGTCCATATCTTTCCATGCATTGCAAATTTGGTACTTCAGGATACATTTAACTGACTTCTTTATTCACTAAATTCTGGTGAGTGGAGAAATAAGGACTACTAATTGAACATTTTTATTAGGCTGCCAGGATGATGTTCAGACAACTTTGCATTTCGCTATAATAAAGTATTGCTATCTTTATTAACTAAGATTATAATTGGAGTGTTCTTATAAAAAAAAAAAGATTATAATTGGAGTGTGGACATGGACGATCTCTGTCAGAGTATGTATTGCTACTCAGACCCAACATATTCAGGTAACAACTCTAAATTTGGAATATAACGTGGATGCAAATAGTAATTTTTTAAAATTTTAAAATTTTATTGGGGATGAACTTAGAATGGGATGAATATATAAAAAATGTGGATGGAAATAGCGGAAGCCATAATTTATGGTTCATTTGAAGATAATTGTGAGTTGATTTCACACAGAGAGTTGATTTCACGCATGAAAATACGTATGTAAACATAAATCTGCATAAAAGTTCACCTCGGCTGTTGATTTCACGCAGAGAAACATAGATCTATTGTTGGGGTTGTGAATTTGAATTTGGGGAGAAACTACAATCCAAACTTGTTGGGGTTTTCCTGCATTTGTGTTGTGGACTTCTTGTGTTTTGACTGTTTGGGGAGAAACTCCACAATCCAAATTTGTTGGGGTTGTGAATTTTTTGTTTTTTAATGTTTTGACTGATTTGTGACAGCTGGCCGACGGGTAGACCGATTCCGGCGGTGGTCGAGGGGGGTGATCGATTTCTCTAGTTTCGTGGGGCGGGGGCGGGGGCGGGCGGGGCGAAGAAGGTGATGAACAGTGGTTTTTTCTTTCTTTTTTCTTTTTATTTAATTATTTTAGGTTAAAATACGTAAAATTACCATTTTGCCCCTACTCAATCTGGTCAAAATTAACTTTCCTGGTCAACTAACGGTCAAATGGATGTTTTCCATCCATTTGGATCTTTGGTGCATATTTATTGAAGGTTTGGGACCTCCGTTGGCACAAATCAAATGTTAGGGTAAAATGCGCAAAAATCTGAAAGGTTTGGGACCTTTACTGCAATTATCCCAAAAATAAAAGCAAATCTTTTGACCAGAAGTAAAATATTTATCATTTCTTGGTAATTGCTAGCGGTGGTAAAAAAGTTTGGAGGTTCGGACGGCCCGGGCTCGATGGAACCGAGCCCCACTTTGGGGAATTGGTTCGAGCCCAAGCCGGCCCGTGGCCCGGGCGAGCCTCCTATTTTTTTAAAAAAAAAATTTTTTTGAAGGCTGTTGCGGCATTGCATAGCAGCAAGCTGTGCAGACAGCTTGCTTGCAACCTGCCTGTTGCAGGCAGGTTGCAAGTTGCCTGTATTTTTAGCCGCCTGCAAAGGCAGCTCACAAAAAAAAAAAATCAAAAAATTCGAGCCGGCCCGCTAAGGCTCGGGCCGAGCCTCTTTTTTTTTTTGTCGGGCTCGGCTCGGCTCGTTGACATAGCTAGTAATTGCTAGTTGGCCGAGCCTCATTTTTTTTTGTTCGGCTCGGCTCGGCTCGGCTCGTTGACATAGCTAGTAATTGCTAGTTGCAATAGGAAAAATCAAGGAATGTAACTAAAATGTATAATTTTTAATCAGAATGATGATGTATTACAAACAAAAATTCAGGTATATCATAAGTTAAAATTGTATAAATAAGGAAGTCATAAAAACAGTGGCGGATTCTCTTTTACGTAAAAGAGGCAATTTAAACAATTTAAAGTAAATCTTTTGACCAGAAATAAATATTGTATAATATATATATATGTTTTTACGGATTCTCTTTTACGTAAAAGAGGCAATTTAAAGTAAATCTTTTGACCAGAAATAAATATTGTATAATATATATATATATATATATATATATATATATATATATATATATATATATATATATATATTTGTAAATGGTAAATTATTGTTACATGATAGTTGTATCCCATCCAACCCTAGAAATTATTACAATATGTATTCGTAATCTTTCCCTTTAAATATTGAGTTTTGATTCTCATTATAATACACACAAGTCTATTGAATTTTATTCTATTTTCTCTTTTTCTCTCTTTTTATAATACGTTATTAGCACGATTCTCTCAAAATCAAAGTACATTAGTTAGAAGGTAGTAATTTTTATAAACATAATTATCTATCACATGTACTAAAATCAATTTGTTGACATGCGAATTTATTTATTTGTATGTGTATGTGAATTCAATTTGAGTCTATTGCAATTTACACGGAATTTTCCATAATATTTTTCTGCTGCAATCAATTATGTGAATTTACACGGAATTGTCTCTTTGCTTTAATTCATGCACTTTCGTTCCTTTAAGTACATGCTCTCATAGAATTTACGGGGTTAGGATCTCCCTTCCAGACTTCATTCCTATAAGTATTCTTTTATCTCATTCTCATTCTCAATCACATGCACTTTTATTATTAGTGACTGATTTTTTATTTTTATTTTTTGTTTACTTTTAGTTTTAATTACATGAGTTTGGAGTTTATGAATCAGGGCTAATTTTGAATGAAATTATTTTATTATTGCATAATTGTGGACAGCCGCCATCGTGTCTTTATTCATTTGTCTGTATGCATAATTATTTTCATTAATCAATATTGAAATCAAGTAAATTCAAGTTAACGGGGGAAGTTAAATTCACGTTAATATATCTACTTTTTCAATCCAAATCACGTACTCGTTGCTTTAATTTCTCTTTTTACGTTTGTAAAATATATACGTTTATGATTATTATTAAATGCTCTTTATGTCTATAACATGATTAAACGTTTTTGAGGTTTTTTCATAAATTTTAAATTAATAATTTATCATGTTGTTGCTCCTTAAGTAGCATAACATTTTAATTAATATTTCAGAAGAATATTACTTGCTCCTGAATAGCATGAATTATAATTTTCAATATTCTAGAAGAATATTGACATATTGCTCTTGAAGAAGTAATAGTAAAATACAACGTACTCCCTAAATAGCACATGTTTCAAAAAATATATTATTTTAGATTAGTTTTTATCCCTAAAAGAAAGCATGTAGCTTATGTCAATGTTGATATTGACTACTTGATATTTAATTATATTTTTTGAAACTAATTGTATTTCTTTTTGCTTTGTTGTGTAGTTAATCAAATGGCAAATATCACGAAACTTGAGTCTGCTGCACTTGACATATCTGGCAAAAATTATTTGTCATGGATACTCGATACTGATAACCATCATATCTCAAAAGATTTGGAAGATACAATAAAAAAAGGAAACAAAGAATTCCTACAAGATCGTGCAAAAGCACTCATCTTCCTTCGTCACCATCTTCACGATGGATTGAAAATTGAATATCTCACTGAAAAAGATTCACAGGTTCTTTGGAAAAAAATTAATTGAGAGATTTGATCAACAGAAGACTATAGTCCTACCCAAAGTCCGCTATGAGTTGATGTATCTTCGTTTGTAAGATTTCAAAAATGCTAGTGAGTACAATTCTTAATTATTCAAAATATGTTCAAAATCACTGATAAAGATATGTTGGAGAAAAATTTTTCCACCTTTCACGTATCAAATGTGCTCTTGCAGCAATATCGTGAGCGTTGTTTCAAAATGTACTCGGAACTCATATTATGCCGCTTGTGGCTGAACAAAATAAGAAACTACTGATGAAAAATCATGGGTTACGTCCAATTAATTCTGCACCATTGTCTGAAGCAAATGTTATTGCATTGTTTGAAGCAAGTACAATATCAAGACAAGGATGTGGACGTGGATTTGGACGTGGACGCTGACGTGCATGTGGAATAAATCATGAACGAAATAATCAAAAAAACTATCAACAAGAAAATAATTTCAGAAGGCACAAAGCAAACGAAAGTAATATATCCAATTGATGTGGAATGAAAGGGCATTGAGCACGTACCTGTCATACAGTAAAATACTTTGTGGATCTCTATCAAAAATCAATCAAAGAAAAGGGAAAAGTTGAGACAAATTTTGTTGATTATGATAGTCTAATTGATGTGACTCATTTGGATGTCTCCAATTTCTTTGCTAATTCAAATGAGAATATTGACCATTTGATTGGGGTGATGTAATGAAAGATATACATTAATTTACTTTCTAGTATTTCCCTTCGTTTTAGAAATTCAATTTAAATTATGTTCTTATTTTTCACAATATATATATATATATATATATATATATATATCTGTTTTTTTATTGATTCACGATAGATTGTTAAAATACTTGCTTGATTAATAGTGCAATTGTACATACTATTTTTTTGGACTTAACATTAGTAGAAAATAATTTTTATACGATATAAAGTGTATCGAATATTGTTGAAGACTTTGGAAGAGTTAATATTATTTTACCAAATAATACAAAATTATATATTGACGATGCACTTTATTCAAGCAAATTCAGAAGAAATTTGCTTCGTTTTAAAGATATCCACTACAATGGATATCACATTGAGACGATACAAGAAAATTATGTTCAAAATCTTTGCATAACTTCTTTCGTATTTGGCCAGAAACAGATAAAAGAAAATTTCATACACTCCTATCTGACATGTATTATACATTTATAAAAATGATCGAATCAGATATTATCACGAACCAAAAATTCATTGATCCAAAAAAAATTATACTTTGGCATGATCAACTTGGACATCTAGGAGCTATAATGATGCGTTGAATAATAAACAAGACATCCTTTAAAGAACAGAAGATTCTTTTACCTAATGATTATCTATGTGTGGTTTGTTCGCAAGACAAGTTAGTCATTAGACTTTCGGCTACAAATGTCAATATTGAATCTCCAACTTTTTTGAAATGATTCATGGAGATATATGTGGGCTAATACACCCACTATGTTGACTATTTCTTTTTTTATGGTATTAATTGATTCTTCTACTAGATGGTCATATGTTTGCCTACTTTCCACTAGAAATGTAATTTTTGCTAGACTACTTGCTCAAATCATAAAATTACGAAAGTAATTCTCCGATTACTCAAACAAGACTATTCGTCTTTACAAGCATTCGATGATTATTGCACATCAATTGGGATTGTTGTTGAACATTCGGTTGTACATGTCCATATATAAAATGGTTTAACGGAGTCATTTATTAAGCGTCTACAACTTATTGCTAGACAATTACTTATGAAAACAAAACTATCAGCTTCTATTTGGGATCATGTCATTATATACTGCGTCATTGGTTCGTATCCGACCAACTGGATATTATCAATATTCACATTTACAACTGACATTTGGTCATAAACCTAATATTTCTCACATGCGAGTTTTTGGTTGTACTGTTCAAGTTTATATTCCACCCCTACAACGGACTAAAATGGGTCCCCAATGAAAACTTATGATTTATTTGGGTTTTGATTCACCATCTATTATTAGGTAGCTTGAATCTTAAATGAGTGATTTATTTACTGGACGTTTTGCAGATTGTCATTTTGATAAAATGACTTTCCCATCTTTGGAAGGGAAAAAACTACATCAGTTTACTGGACTTCTCTAGAATCCAAAATCCTTACAAGGATCAGATCAATCCTCGGTAGGGTACCGAGAAAAAGAATTGGTTATAGGAGCGCGAACTCACATAAGGAGTGTTCCAAGGACGGCAACTAAAAAAAAAAAAGCTAACTAGGAATATAAGGTAAAATTTCTTGGAATGAAACAACTCTTTCTCACTTTGATCCCCGTAACAAGAGGTTGAAAAAATCATTCATTTGCAAAGAGTTACAAATCAATTATCGAGATGTATTTGTTAACACACAAAGTCATATTTACTAGTAGAATATATTCCAACAAAAATTGACATCCCGACAATTTGTTGTATCAAATGAATCTCAAATATTCTAGAAGCATGGTCGACCAGTTGGTTAAAAAGGCTCTATATCCCAAAAAAGAAAAGGACAAGAGAAAAATCAACCAAAAATTTCAGAAAAAGTAACATTAGAAAAGATTGATCAATCAAATATTGAAAATATAGTTTTTAAAGAATCACAAGTGTCTGAGAATAATGAAATTTCAATAAATTATATGTTATATCATAAATTATGGGAGTGAAATAATGTTGTTATAGACAATACTTTTGCCTTTAACATGGCTTTTGATATTATGGAAAATGAGGATCATGAACCACAGTTTGCTAAACACAGTCAAAATAGAAATGTTGGCCAATGTGGAAAGAAATCATACAAGCGGAATTGAATTTCTTAGAGAACCAGAAAGTGTTTGGACCTGTAGTTCGAACACTTTAAAATGTAATCCCTATTGGATGCAATGAGTTTTTGTACGAAATGGAAATTAAAATAATGAAATTACAAGATATAAAGCCCGATTCATAGTTCAATATTTCTCACAAAGACCATGAATTGATTATGAGGAAACATATTATCCCGTAATTGACATCATCACTTTTAAATTCTTAATTAGTTTGACTATGTTACAAAGGTTTGATATGCGACTTATGGATGTAGTGACTGTCTATTTGTATGGTTCACTAGATAGTGACATATATATGAAAGTGCCTGAAAGACTTAAAGTGCGAGAAACAAATGATACATGCCCGAGAACCATGCTCTCAATTAAATTTCAAAGATCTTTATATGGATTAAAAAAATCCGAACGCATGTGATATAATTACCTCAACGAATATTTGTTGAAGGAATGCTATAAAATAACAATGTCTGCCCATATACTTTCATAAAGAAAACAAATATTGGATTTGCAATTGTGACAGTTTATGTTGATAACTTAAATTTAATTGAAAATTCTAAAGAGTTCAACAAAATCGCAGATTATTTAAAAAATGAATTTGAGATGAAAGATTTGAGAAATTTAAATTATGTCTTGAGTTACAGATTGAATATTTCTCAAAATGATTATTTGTTCATCAATTTACATATATAGAAAAAGTCTTTAAATGATTTTATATGGGTAATGCATCCATTGGTATCACATATGGTTGTTTGATCACTTGATGTGAAAAAAGATCATTTTCGATCACTTAAAGATGGAGAAAAAAATTCTTGGTCTTGAATTACCATATCTTAGTGCAATTAGAGTACTAACTTATCTTGCAAACTATAATCAACCCGACATAACTTTTTCTGTAAATCTCCTTGCAAGATATAGCTCTACACCAACACAAAGATATTGGAATGGTGTTAAACATATTTTTCGTTACCTAAAGGGTACTATTGATTTATTTTATTCTTAAAAGTCGAGATCTGCTTTAGTGGGATATCCAAATATAAGTTATCTCTTTGATCTACATAAAGCTAAATCACAAACATGATACGTGTAAGTAGAGAAATAGCTATATCATGGATATCTGTGAAACAATCCTTGACAGTAACATCCTCAAATCATTTTGAAATTATTGCAATCCATGAAGCAAGCCAAGAATATGCATGGTTGAGGAACATAACTCATCATATCCAAGCATCATGCGGATTAATTTCAATAAGAGACAGTTCAACAATTTTGTATGAAAATAATGCTGCTTGTATTGTACAACTCAAAGGAGGTTATATCAAAGTTGACAAGACGAAGCATATTTCTCTAAAATTCTTTCATATACACGAGTTTCAGAAAAATGGCGACATAAATATTCAACAAATTCATTCGAGTGACAATGTAGCTGATTTATTTACAAAAGCACCGTCAACATCACATTCAAGAAATTGGTTCCAAAGATTGGAATGCGTCGACTCAAAGATTTTCAGTGATCAACATCAGGGGAGTAGTTGTACTCTTTTTCCTTCGCTTAGATTTTATCCAACTGAGTTTTCCTAACAAGATTTTAATGTGGCAAAATTTATCTTTAATACTTCAAAATGACTGCACTCTTTTTCCTTCGTTTGAACTTTTTGTCCCATTGAGTTTCTATCAAATAAGATTTTAATGAGACATATATTTTGTAATGTTTCATTCAAGGGGGAGTGTTGTAAATGGTAAGTTATTGGTGAATGACAATTGTATCCCTGTAGCCCTAAAAATTATTACCATATGTATCCCTAATCTTTCCCTATAAATCTAGGGTTTTGATTCTCATTATAATACACACAAGTCTATTGACTTTTATTCTCTCTTATTTTTCTCTCTCTTTTCACAACATTTTTCTTATAATAACGGCAATATTAAATCTTCAGTCTTGTTGCGATTCACCAAAGAAGATCTCAGAATAACTAATTAACTACATTAAGATGGAAACTAGTCAAATTTGCTTTTGCTTTTTTATGAATATAGTCCTCAAATGAGAAATTGATGTATAAGTTCGCTTATATTTTTATTTTCTCCAATAAAAAAGATATATTATCTTGATTCTTGGGTATTTATTTACCTTCATTAGCATACACCAATTTGAGACAATTATAAGAACCAAGAGTATAACCTAAATATGTTTTCCAACCTAAATTTTCTAACTTGCTTAGTCCCATCCATATAATTATATCCCAAATTATTATGAGCTCTTATGTTGTCGTAGCCAATTTAAGGTCCATTTGGATAGGTGATCTGATGCCGACCTACAGTCCACGTCAGACGAGGTCCTCATTGGCTTGGTCAAGAAAAGCATTGCCCACCAAAGGATCCAAACTGGACAGCTCAACGGCTGACTCAATATCTTTAATTATGACGAAAGTCTAGTTGGAATATTGGAGACATCATGCAAAAACATCATTATGGCACAACAAAAGACATGCTCCCCCTTGACAGAAGCATCGCCCTATCGACCAATACTCACAATGAGGTGTCTAGGGTGTAGGTCTAAGGCTTAGGTGCTATCATGACCCATTGCCATCCAATTATCCAACCTATTAGGTACCTTCAAACAAGTGGCGGCACACAACCCGAGGTTGCAGCATTGTAGCTTGACGTGACTGTAGCGACAAGTTTATGTCCAATAGCCTATATAAAAGGATGAAAACAAAAGAAAGGGGGATCCAAAATAAAGTGTTTCAAGAATAATACTTTGTGTTTATCTCTTTCAAACGTTCTAGTAAAAGTTGATCGGAAATTATTTACATGTTTGGTACGATAAATCTCATATGTATCTCTTTCTTAATCATATCCACTTATATCCGGACTTACATATACGGTTGCCACATGCGTATTGATAAGTGTGTTTTTACACACTTATTTAGCACTCTTTGCATTTAACTGAGATTTAAATTGAGTTAATTTGTATGCATAATTGTGTAATTTTGTATGTTTGTAGGCTTGATACCCGAATTCGCGAAGAACGGAGTGAAAAGATGAAGAAAGGGACTAAAAGTGTACAAATTGGTGAAGTTAGGGACCAAGTTGCACATGCCACAAAGAAGAAGGACCAAATTGAAATGAAAGTGAAATTATGAGGACTAAATTGTACAAGAGCCAAAGTTGATATTATCTTATGTTTTTGACCAATTATAATAGTTTACTTCATGGTTAAGTATTAGAATTACATTATCTTTGCTTATTTTATTCTTAGATATTTTTTAGATATTTTATTTTCTAATTTTCTCTATAAATACAACCTAAAACCACTCTCTCACATCTCTAACCTCCCCCTCTCCCCTCTTGCACGTTTTTTTTCCTTTTCTTTGTCTTTTATTTTTGTTTTATTTAGTTTAGTTGGTTCTTGGTTCATTTGGAAGAAGAATTGGTTGATAACAAAGGGGATTCAACCGTAGAAGTTGGAGAATTTGATGACGGAAGATCCAAAGCCTACGTTGAAAGGGTTGTATAATTAACTTTGGCTTGCTTTCATTATTTTCTAGCTTTTGTATTGTGTTGGAACATGAATCTCCTTGTTATTATGTTTGTTATGATGAATTAAGCCCTTTTTGTTGGAATTTATCTAGTAACTTAACCTAAATGCTTCATTAATGTTAAGTATATGTTTATTAGAATTTTATTATGCATTGATTATCAAAATAATAGTGTATCAATCATCATGTTTAAAATGATTTCATTTTTGGTGACGCTTAGATGAAATTATTAGGTTTTACATCATTTTTGGTGACGCTTAAATTATTGTAATTAATTTTAATGTGATTGTTGCAAGATAGTTGCTTTTAATAGACCGAAGTGTTCGATTCATCTAATTGACAACTAGATGAAATTATTAGGTAATTATGTGTGACTGTTGAACAATGATTGCATTAATTAGATCGAAATGATTGATACCTCGGATTTGCATTAGTATATCTTTTGCGCGTTTAGGTGATATAAAAATATACACCTACTCTGAGTGACCCGCTGAGTATTTTCACAGAAAATCATGCAATTGGTCAATTTTGTATCAACATAGAAATATGTGGTATGAATTGACTAATTAGGGTTAATATTCACTCGAAATAGGGTATTAGCTAAAACTAGAAAATCGGGTCTGACTACTTATTTTGATGATTAGCATTTGCACGTGAATGAATTGACATTAATGAAGTATAGGTTAAGCAAAACATAAATTCCAACATCTTTTCAAAACTAAAACCTTTTTACCTTTTTATCTGACTTTTTATTAGTTTTCAGTCTAACTGTAGTTTTTAGAATTTTAAATTCATTTTTAAATCTGTGTGTGTGTCGTCGTTAAAATTAAGACTGATAAACGTCAAATTGAATTCCACACTCTCTGAGGGATCGACTTGGACTCTTTAGGTCCACTTTTACTACTTGTTCTCGACCCGTGCGCTTGCGGCATAGAATCGACCCGAACAAGTTTTTGGCGCCGTTGCCGGGGAGTGTTTAGATCAATTTGTCAGTTAATTTGTCTTTCACTTTAACGAACTTTATTTTTGTTATTTTTAACTTTTTCCTAAAAAATCCAAAACTGTGGTTGTCTTCTGATTTTCAAAACTCTGAACTCGTTGACTTTTATGCATCGTTCGCGAAGTCTCGATTTAGCTGAATTTGATCTAGAAATTGAGGAGACTTTTCGAAAAAGACTAGTGAACGAAACGAGTTAAGAAGACAACAGATTGAGATGGATCGACAAGGAATTCCTGTTGACCCTCTCATTCAGCCGGAACATGCCCCGAGGGATGGTATTCCGCCTGGTTTTAATAACCAAGCAGGAAGGATCCAGAATCCCGTTGTTAATGAGGAAGATATGCTGTTTAGGGATTTCCTGAACCGTCCTGTAGTTGAGAATCAATCAGGAATCATCTATCCTCCTTTTGGGCATCCAAATTTTCAACTGAGGCCTGATGTAATTAATCTGTTCTCCAACACCATATCATTTTATGGGAGAATAGATGAAAACCCTCATGCTCATGTGGCTCGATTTATGGAAATTGTTAGCAATTTCATTTATGAAGGAGTGAGTGAGGAGGCCATCAGAATGAGGTTATTCGTGCACACTCTGAAAGACAAGGCGAGAGAGTGGCTTGACACTCTACCGCCGAGGAGTATCACGAGCTGGGTAGAACTGGTACAGAAATTCACAACTAAATTCTTTCCACCCGCTCGTGTTGCCAAACTCAAGCACGATATAACCACTTTTCAACAACTGGACTCGGAGACTTTTCATGAAGCCTGTGAGAGATTCAAGGACATGCTTAGAAAGTGTCCAAACAATAGGATTACTTTAGCCCAGCAAGTCCAATACTTCTATGCCGGTTTAACCCCTTCTCATCGTTCAAATGTCGACTCATCGTCAAACGGATCTGTCCAAAACAAAAGTATCCGAGAGGCGTATGAGCTATTTGAGGTGATGAGTGAACAAAGTGCTATGTGGCCGGATAGACGTGCTAAAATAGGAGTTAGTGGAGCTCGAGACAGTGAAGCATATTCCTTAGTTTTATCTAAGATCGACTCCTTAGCACGTAAAGTAGAAGGACTTTCGACATCCTCTTCCAGCGGGCATTCAGCTCACATGATGCAATCACCGCCTGTTTGTGATTTATGTGGAGCGAATCATCCCAGTCCAAGTTGTCCTCTGATTGCCAGTAGTTCGGGACCACCTGAGCAACTAGCATATACTCAAAATTTTCAACGCCCCGGGTTCAATCCTTATTCGCAAACTTATAACCCTGGTTGGCGTAATCATCCCAACTTCTCTTATGGGAACAATCAAAATGTACTAAATCCTAAACCACAAGAGAAGAAGGAAGGTTGGGAAGAGGCCATTGCTAAATTAGCAAATCATCAGTTGCAATACCAAGAACTCAATGATGCCTCTTTGAAAAATCTGGAAAGGCAAGTGGGCCAGATTGCTAAACTTCTCTCTGAGAGGCCTCAAGGGGCTTTGCCAAGTGACACTGAGACTAATCCTCGAGAGAAGGCACAAGCTGTTACTACCAGAAGTGGGATACAATTGTCTGATCCCACGGTAGTACGACCTACTACACCTACTACTGAGAAAGAGGTAGTACAGGAACCAAATGGAAATTCTGAACCGAGTAAGACTGATATAGTCGAGCCATCATCATCGAAGGCTCCTACACCAGTCAAGGCTTATGTACCACCTATTCCCTTCCCACAAAGGCTCCAGAAGCACAAATTAGATGTACAGTTTGGTAAATTTTTGGAGGTCTTCAAGAAACTACACATCAATATCCCGTTTGCCGAGCTATGCGAAATTCATGAAAGATATCCTTTCTAACAAAAGGAAACTTGAGGAGCATGAGACGGTGATGTTAACTGAAGAGTGTAGTGCTATCCTCCAAAACAAGTTACCTCCAAAAATCAAAGATCCAGTCAGCTTTACTATTCCATGCGTCATTGGTGATCTGAATATTAGTAAAGCACTGTGTGATCTTGGAGCTAGCATTAATTTGATGCCATTGTCGATTTTTCGAAAATTGGGATTGGGAGAAGTCAAGGCTACTACGGTATCTTTGCAATTGGCCGATCGTTCCATCACGTGTCCTCGTGGTGTCGTGGAGGATGTGTTAGTAAAAGTTGACAAGTTCATCTTTCCAGCTGACTTCATTATCCTCGACATGGAGGAAGATCATGATATCCCTATCATTTTAGGGCGGCCATTTCTTGCCACAGGTCGAGCTCTGATCGACGTGCAAGAAGGAAAACTCATCTTACGGGTACAAGATGAGCAAGTCACATTTAATATCTTGAAATCTGTCAAGTACCCGTCGGCAGCCGAAAATTGCTTCAGAGTTGATATTATTGATGAATTGGTTGCCGAATCTTTATGCAGGCGTTCTGAGGATCATCTTGAAAAATGCCTTATCAGTTCGTCGCATGTTAATGATGGTGACCCTGATGTTGAGGACCTGGTGAATTACTTGAATATTGTATCGTCCTGCACTTTCATCAGGACACCATATGTTGAGGAGTTAGACAAAACTTCTCCACCATCACTTCCATCACACCAAAAAGTACCTAAGCTTGAATTGAAAACTCTTCCACCTCATTTGAGGTATGCTTATTTGGGTGAATCATCCACGCTTCCGGTTATCATTTCTAACTCCTTGAGTGAGCTAGAAGTAGAGAAGCTACTTCGAGTTCTTCGGGAACATAAGGAAGCCATTGGGTGGACGATTGCTGATATTCGAGGAATTAGTCCGTCTTTTTGTATGCACAAGATACTGATGGAGAATGACTTTAAGCCATCAGTTGAGCATCAAAGGCGACTTAACCCGAATATGAAGGAAGTGGTGAGAGCAGAAGTTGTGAAATGGCTTGATGCAGGCATTATCTATCCCATCTCTGATAGTCCTTGGGTAAGTCCTGTTCAAGTTGTTCCAAAGAAGGGAGGTATCACAGTGGTAGAGAATGAAGACAATGAACTGATACCTACCCGACCTGTTACTGGTTGGAGAGTGTGCATAGACTACCGCAAGTTGAACACTGCGACTAGAAATGATCATTTTCCTCTTCCTTTCATAGATCAGATGCTAGAGCGGTTGGCAGGGTATTCACATTACTGTTTTCTCGATGGTTATTCGGGCTACAATCAAATTCCCATAGCTCCGGAAGACCAAGAGAAAACCACTTTTACATGCCCGTACGGTACTTTTGTGTACAGGAGAATGCCCTTTGGCCTTTGTAATGCACCCGCAACTTTCCAACGCTGTATGATGGCAATTTTCTCAGACATGGTCGAGAAATGCATTGAGATCTTCATGGATGATTTCTCAGTATTTGGGCATTCATTTGATGGATGTCTGAATTTGGTACTCAACTGGGAAAAATGTCATTTTATGGTACAAGAAGGCATAGTTCTTGGCCATCGGATATCCCTGAAAGGAATTGAGGAGGACAAGGCAAAAATTCAAGTGATTGAAAAATTGCCCCCACCTACCACTGTACGAGGGATTAGGAGTTTTCTTGGTCATGCTGGATTTTACAGGAGGTTCATTAAAGACTTTTCCAAAATCACAAAACCCCTGTGCTCCTTACTTGAGAAGAATATTACTTTTAATTTCTCTCAAGAGTGTCTCATTGCTTTCAATTCTTTGAAAGAAAAACTCATTACTGCTCCTATCATTGCAGCTCCGGATTGGAATCTTCCATTCGAGCTGATGTGCAATGCTAGTGATTATGCTATTGGAGCAGTTTTGGGACAGAGGCGAGACAAAATCCTGCATGTGATCTACTATGCTAGTAGAACTCTTACCGATGCGCAGTTGAACTATGCCACTACTGAGAAGGAAATGCTTGCAGTAGTGTTCGCGTTCGATAAATTCAGATCTTACCTCATTGGTTCAAAGGTTATCGTCTACACTGATAATTCGGCTATTAAATATCCGTTGGCTAAAAAAGATGCAAAGCCGAGATTGATCAGATGGGTACTCCTTCTTCACGAGTTTGACCTCGAGATTCGAGATAAAAAGGGAACTGAAAATGTTGTAGCTGATCATTTATCTCATCTCGAGCAACCCGACGATGTGTTGGAATGAGATATTAATGAGGTATTTCCGGACGAACAACTACTGCAAATTTTGCAATTGTTGCAAGTATCTGCTTTGCCATGGTATGCGGACCATGTCAATTATCTTGCAAGTGGTATCATACCCCATGAGCTTTCATTTCAACAACGAAAAAGGTTCTTCGCTGATATTAAGCACTACTTTTGGGAAGATCCTTTGTTGTTTAAAAGGGGTCCGGATCAGATCATTCGGAGATGTGTACCTGAAAATGAAATGGAGAACATTCTTGATAGATGTCATTCTTCTCCATATGGTGGACACTTTGGTGCTGTGAAAACCGCAGCCAAAGTACTTCAATCTGGTTTTTATTGGCCCACGCTATTTAAAGACGCTCACACACTCGTCTCTAAATGCGATAGATGTCAACGTACGGGTAACATTTCCAGGCGAAATGAGATGCAGTTGACTTCGCTATTAGAGGTAGAGATTTTTGATGTGTGGGGCATTGATTTTATGGGGCCATTTCCATCGTCATTTTCAAACCAGTACATTCTGGTGGCTGTTGATTATGTGTCTAAGTGGGTTGAGGCTGTAGCTTTACCTACTAATGATTCTCGGGTAGTCGTGAACTTCTTAAAGAAAAACATTTTTTCTCGTTATGACACTCCCCGAGTTATCATTAGTGACGAAGGCAAACATTTCTGTA
Source organism: Fraxinus americana (assembly GCA_035079005.1). Taxonomy (NCBI): domain Eukaryota; kingdom Viridiplantae; phylum Streptophyta; class Magnoliopsida; order Lamiales; family Oleaceae; genus Fraxinus; species Fraxinus americana. The sequence goes on along the minus strand of CM068726.1, from coordinate 5,936,796 downwards.
ATCGCCTTTTAGACTCACTTTTGGCCAAGTATGGGGTAAAGCATCGTGTGGCTACACCCATCATCCCCAAACGAGTGGCCAAGTTGAAATCTCAAACCGAGAGTTAAAGAGAATTCTCGAGTTGACAGTGAATGCTTCGCGGAAAGATTGGTCCAAGAAATTGGACGACGCGTTATGGGCATACCGCACTGCTTTTAAAACTCCTATCGGTATGTCACCATATCGCTTGTTATTTGGAAAAGCATGTCATCTACCTGTCGAACTCGAACACCGGGCATACTGGGCTATAAAAGCTTTAAACTTTGATGAAAAGTTATCTGGTGCAAAGAGGTTGCTCCAACTCAATGAACTTGATGAAATCTGCCTCAATGCTTATGAAAGTGCTCGTCTCTACAAAGAAAAGACAAAGAGATGGAATGATCAGAACATTGTTAAGCGGGAATTTTATGTTGGACAGCAAGTTCTTCTTTATAATTCTCGACTCCGGTTATTCCCTGGTAAGCTCCGCTCTAGATGGTCAGGACCTTATACCATCACACAAATTTTTCCACATGGAGCAATTGAGCTTTACTACAAAGACGGGAATTTCAAAGTCAATGGCCAAAGATTAAAGCCATATTTGGGAAATGACTTTGACAAAGAACAGTCCGCCGTTCTTCTGAATAAACCTGAATGATCGAGTCCTATAGTCGAGCGAACGACTATAACCAAGCGCTTGTTGGGAGGCAACCCAACATTTTTACTACTTTATTTTATGTTTTTAGTGTGTTTACTGCTTTTATTATTATATTTGTGAACTAATGCCGCTATTTTTGTAGGCCATGTTTGCAGTTCCACTATGTCTCTGATTTTTCGCAGGTCCTCATTACATTGATGTACGAAAAAGGTCATTGGTCCGAGCTACTCAAGCGCATCACGAGTCCAGATGCTTGCATTGGTACCTTTCACATGGAATTCAGGGAAGTCTCTATTTTCCTTTCGCTTGTTCTTTACACATTGAGGGCAATGTGTTGATTAAGTTTGGGGGTATTGAGCCTTGCCGGCTACTGATGTTGTGTGTTGGATATATTTGAGCCTTGTCGGCTTTACTATGTGCTTTGATTGGCGATGATGTTGTATTAACATGTTAGATGGCCTTGCCGGCTGTTATTTGCATGAAGTTGGAATTGTTATTGATTCACAAACTATGTTATTTGCCAAATTATGCTGTTATGCTGCCAAATTTTTTTTGAAAAATTGCTTATCCATGTGAGATTATGAGTTTCATTGAGCACATAGTTAGGATTGATTGTTATTTCGACGTGGAAATGATTGTTTTATGGAAAATGTTTGAATTGGTAGAACTTTGGTTGTGAGTATTGTTGCAAAATTATATCAACCTATTCCCTTTCTCCTCTACTTTACCATGTTGTGAAACAAGTTTGGGGGTGGTTGAGCCGGTAAATGATTTTGTTAAAAAATGTGTTGATTCCATGCATGTTGATAAAAATGATTGTGTGGAGTGTCTGTTGCCAAGTATAAGCTAGGTATTGACCGTATGCTAGGAATCTACGCCGTACTGTTGCTTAAAAAGAATATTGTACTGTGTTAAAACTTATGTCTCACTTCGTAGCCTTTTTGACTCGAGTTATTAAGTCCGTTGGGGTATTTCAAAACCTGGTACCCTTTGGTCTAAACAACCGGGGAGCTACCGACCTAAAGCTTGCTACAGGGGTCAAGAAGAAAGTTTAAGGGAGTGAGGTGAATTTTGAGCTGATATTGAAAAATTTGATTTGGTGCAATTGATTGATCTTGGGCGTAGATAACTAGTGGGTTTGACTTACTTAGTATAAACTTGATTGTAATGCACTCATTAGTGAAGAATCATCACATTTATATATGTTGAAATTGCCGGTTAGATCCAACCAAACTAGTGATGAAAAAGAAAAGAGTGAATGGAGAGAACCCTTTAGATTTACACTTTGGGAAAATGAAAGAAAATATCTATTCTGAGTGTGAATCTTACGAGCGTGAAAGAATATATTTGACTACAAAGGGTTGGGTTGGAACCAATATCAAATTTTTTTCCATTTTAATGATTGTTTTCTAGTTTTGATAATGATTGAGAATGACTATGCACACACTACACTGATCGAACAACGGATAAGCTAAATGATTTTATACAACATTATTTAGAGCATAGTTGTGAATTGGTAGAAAATTTTTAAACTCTCTGATATTCTTTGCGAGCTATCTAATGTGTTGATCATTGTCGCATTTGCATGATTGTGTTAGAAGTTAATCTTGCTCGAGACTAGCAAGAGCTCAAGTTTGGGGGTGTGATAAGTGTGTTTTTACACACTTATTTAGCACTCTTTGCATTTAACTGAGATTTAAATTGAGTTAATTTGTATGCATAATTGTGTAATTTTGTATGTTTGTAGGCTTGATACCCGAATTCGCGAAGAACGGAGTGAAAAGATGAAGAAAGGGACTAAAAGTGTACAAATTGGTGAAGTTAGGGACCAAGTTGCACATGCCACAAAGAAGAAGGACCAAATTGAAATGAAAGTGAAATTATGAGGACTAAATTGTACAAGAGCCAAAGTTGATATTATCTTATGTTTTTGACCAATTATAATAGTTTACTTCATGGTTAAGTATTAGAATTACATTATCTTTGCTTATTTTATTCTTAGATATTTTTTAGATATTTTATTTTCTAATTTTCTCTATAAATACAACCTAAAACCACTCTCTCACATCTCTAACCTCCCCCTCTCCCCTCTTGCACGTTTTTTTTCCTTTTCTTTGTCTTTTATTTTTGTTTTATTTAGTTTAGTTGGTTCTTGGTTCATTTGGAAGAAGAATTGGTTGATAACAAAGGGGATTCAACCGTAGAAGTTGGAGAATTTGATGACGGAAGATCCAAAGCCTACGTTGAAAGGGTTGTATCATTAACTTTGGCTTGCTTTCATTATTTTCTAGCTTTTGTATTGTGTTGGAACATGAATCTCCTTGTTATTATGTTTGTGATGATGAATTAAGCCCTTTTTGTTGGAATTTATCTAGTAACTTAACCTAAATGCTTCATTAATGTTAAGTATATGTTTATTAGAATTTTATTATGCATTGATTATCAAAATAATAGTGTATCAATCATCATGTTTAAAATGATTTCATTTTTGGTGACGCTTAGATGAAATTATTAGGTTTTACATCATTTTTGGTGACGCTTAAATGATTGTAATTAATTTTAATGTGATTGTTGCAAGATAGTTGCTTTTAATAGACCAAAGTGTTCGATTCATCTAATTGACAACTAGATGAAATTATTAGGTAATTATGTGTGACTGTTGAACAATGATTGCATTAATTAGACCGAAATGATTGATACTTCGGATTTGCATTAGTATATCTTTTGCGCGTTTAGGTGATATAGAAATATACACCTACTCTGAGTGACCCGCTGAGTATTTTCACAGAAAATCATGCAATTGGTCAATTTTGTATCAACATAGAAATATGTGGTATGAATTGACTAATTAGGGTTAATATTCGCTCGAAATAGGGTATTAGCTAAAACTAGAAAATCGGGTCTGACTACTTATTTTGATGATTAGCATTTGCACGTGAATGAATTGACATTAATGAAGTATAGGTTAAGCAAAACATAAATTCCAACATCTTTTCAAAACTAAAACCTTTTTACCTTTTTATCTGACTTTTTATTAGTTTTCAGTCTAACTGTAGTTTTTAGAATTTTAAATTCATTTTTAAATCTGTGTGTGTGTCGTCGTTAAAATTAAGACTGATAAACGTCAAATTGAATTCCACACTCTCTGAGGGATCGACTTGGACTCTTTAGGTCCACTTTTACTACTTGTTCTCGACCCGTGCGCTTGCGGCATAGAATCGACCCGAACACGTATGTCTAGAAGTCAATTGCATTATTTCATAGGAAACTACACGGTTGGGTCACGCACAGTCTGAAATTATTTGGGCACTATGGTTTGACCAAGTCGCATCTTATTAATGGGACGGCTTTCTAGAGTGGTGAAAGAACTGCTCAATGCCCTTCACAATTCAAACTACAATAATGTTCAGTGGTTCTTTTGACAATTGCTCAAAATTGGAGTCCCACCCCAGAATCTAATCTCAGGAGGGCAATTTACTTTCTTAAACACCTTTCAGGAAATAAATTTCAACTGCAATACGCTAAATTGAAAAGTGTGTTGAAACATAATCTTAAGAATTGACTTTTTAAAATAAAGCATTTTACTTTGAAAGAGTCTCTTCATGATGCTCTTAGGCACGAATGGCTTTCAACTTATTTCGATATTCTACTCGTAGACCAACTACACAACTTTTAAGGTTTATTTCTGAGTTTTAAGAGATGGAAATGGGAAAAGAAAAAAGAATTAAATAGCCTTATCTGTAAATGATCCAAACATGAAGCATCAACTCCTAGCACTCAGTTAATCTGATCAGCAGCAAAAGCTAGCAATTGGAACATAAAAGTTACAATTGAGCATAAATTAAGCTGTCGCCTGTAAGAAGAATAGCTACTTATTTAATTTCCTCCAAACACAACAGTTAGACGACTTCTTGTAATGCATGTCAATGTTACCAATGAATTTGGCCCTTAACCATTGAAGCTAGTCTTCGACTTTCTGCCTCAACAAATCCCTTTTTACCCAGATCGATGTCTAGTTTGAATTACAGTTGTAAACGAGAAGCATAAGCAAAGGAATAATATGATTTGGATGCTAGAGCAAAAGCAAAATATTGAGTTTTTTTAAACAATAATGTAACAGCGATTAAAGAGATATCTCAAGAAAGATATCTAAACGAACTCAACCATCCAACAAACTTATACAACATGATACAATCCAGTAACTACAAACCTCTTTGAAATAATACATTCTTAATATCATCATACAACAGACAAAACAATTTCGTAGAAACCAGAACTCAAAACATTTATTTACATAATCCCATGATTTTGGACAGAATCTTGACTTGATAATTAAGATACCTTCCCAGGTTCTGCCAGTAATGCTACAACAGAAAGAAACAACACCAAAATAAAGTTGGTGAAATGGTCTGACGATGGGTGTTCATCACTCAATGGAAATCACTTGTAATGTAGCAGAATATTAGAAACCAAGAGTACACCTGAGTTAGAAGTACTGAATTGAAGACAAGAAAAAGTTTTTTTATTCCAACGCCCCTATCTCATTCCCATTGCAATAGAAAAAGATAAATAAAAAACTGGAAACCAAAAGAATATTGGACTTATCAAAGATTCGCTTGTCTGATCGATCGACCATATGAAGTTGTCTAGAGCTGATATATTTTGCCACAATCTTTGTTGATCAATTTTTGCCGATATATGTAAAATTAGGAGAGTAGCAAAGTAGATTTACCTTTAGAATTCGGATCTGCGTGGATAGACGACAAGTTGAAGGCCATCATTTCACTGGTTCCGTTGCTCAAGTACTTGTGAGGGAACCGATCAGCTCTCATAATATAATGAAGCTCACTTGTTAGACCTCTCACCAATAGTTCAGTTGTAAGGTCTGCATAGGAGTGAAACTGACGCAGAACAGAAGACGAAGATTTACGAACGTAAATCTGAAGAACCAAATTTGGAATCCACCAAAGAAACGAAATTTTATAATAATCAATAATGATCCAAAAAAACGTTCAAAAGCCTTTAATAGGCATTACAAGAAACCCTAAAAATATAGAATATTAAAACATACCAAAAATAGCGAAAATCTAAAACTGGAAATATGGAAATTAATTATTTGAAGGCCTAAACGAATGAATTTGGCTAAAATCCTGAGATCTTGAGCTTTGCCCCAAGTCCAATTTTTCAAGCCGTTTTCAATCAACCTGCCAAATTTCAGCCCATTCCGACACCATCACGCCAATGACTAAATTGCCTCGGCGCGATCTTTCTTCCTCAATTTCCTATCCAGCACTTCTTCAAACTCCAAAGCTAGTTGTCCACATCAGTCTCCCCCACCCGTGAAGAACTCGACCCCGAGTTATATTCCGGATATGGAATATCAACACAAAACTCATACAGATCAGCCACATTGAAGGTCCGAGAGATGTTCATATTGGCAGGCAAGTCGACCACGTAGGCATTGTCATTGATCTTCTTGACTACCTTGTATGGACCATATTTTCTCAACTTCAACTTGTTATAGGAACCAAGAGGAAACCGCTCCTTGCGTAGAAACACCATCATCTGATCACGTTCAGCAAACAATTTCTCACGCCTCTTGACATCCACAGCAGCCTTATATTTTGCATTCTTCCCCTCCAACCTATCCTTCACTTCTGCCTAAACATTACGAGTCTGTTCAGCCATATTTTCAATAGCCACATTGGAACCAGTAACCTTGGGAAGGCGAGCTAAGTCCAATGCATGTTTAGGAGGCTTCAAATACACCAAAGAGAAAGGGGATATACCCGTAGCAGTGTGAACCGCATTATTATACGCGAACTCAGCTTGTGCTAGCGCCACATCCCACTGTTTTAGTTTATCACCACAAATGCTACGTATTAAATTCCCCAGTGTCCTATTCAGATTTTCAGTCTGTCCATCAGTCTGTGGGTGTGCTGTGCTACTGAATTTCAGAGTAGTATCCATCCGTCGCCAAAGTGTAACCCAAAAATGACTAAGGAATTTCGAGTCCCTGTTAGAAGTGATGGATTGGGGAACTCCATGCAAACGAACCACTTCACGAAAAATAACTGGGCTATATGAGAAGCATCAGATGTTTTCCGGCATGGGATAAAATGCCCCATTTTGGAAAACCTGTCAACTACGACAAATACAGAATCTACTCCACGCTGAGTTCGAGGCAGCCCCAAAACAAAGTCCATCGATAAATCTTCCTACATTGCATTTGGCATAGGTAGAGGCATGTATAAATCAGTATTCTGAGCTTGTCCCTTTGAAGTCTAACAGACATAACACTTACGGACCAGATTTCCCACGTCGCGTTTCAGCTGAGGCCAGTAATACCGCTCGGCTACTCTACTAATAGTTTTATCATGTCCAAAGTGTCCACTCAAACCCCCACCATGTAGTTCTCGTTTCAGTTTCTGCCTCAAGGAACTTCGAGGAACACACAGCTGATTACCATGAAACAAGTAGCCACCAGCAATATGGAACTCCCCCTCTGTTTGTTGCAAGACATATTTCTCTGTGAAGTCTTCATCATCAGTATACAATTCTTTCAGAAACTCTAACCCAACAATCTCTTGCTGCATAGTCACCAGCAAACTTGGACGTTGACTTAATGCATCGGCTACTTTATTCAGAACCCCAGACTTATGCTTCAGAACGAAAGGAAATTTCTACAAGAAGGCTGACCATCGAGCATGCATATTACTTAAACTCCTCTGACTATTTAGGTACTTCAATGCCTGATGATCAATATATAATATGAATTCCCTCTAAATCAGATAATGCTTCCAATGTTTAAGAGCACGAACAATGGCATAAAATTCCTGATCATAGGTGCTCCACTTCCGTCGCGCATCACTGAGTTTTTCGCTGAAGAATGCCACTGGCTTCTTCTCTTGGGAAAGAAATGCTCCAACCCCAATTCTACTGGCATCACATTCTACCTCAAATAATTTCTCAAAGCTGGGCAAGGCAAGGACGGGAGTAGTGCACAACTTTTCCTTGATCACTGCAAAAGCCGTATCAGCTGCTTCACCCCAATTGAATTTTCCTTTCTTCAAACACTCGGTTATAAGTGCTACAATGCTGCTGAAATCTCTAATAAATCGACGGTAGAACGTTGCCAACCCATGGAAACTCCTCACTTCTCTTACTGTCTTCGGTGTTGGCCACTCACGAATGGCTTTCACTTTCTCTTCATCCACTAATATCCCCTCTGAACTGACTACATATCCCAAGAATAACAATTTTTCAGTCGGCCAACTGCACTTCTTAAATCTAATAAATAGTTTATTCTCGGACAACACCTCCAACACAGCCTGAAGATGATCCATATGCTCACTCTCAGTCCGACTGTAAATCAATATATCGTCAAAATAAACGAATACATACTTTCCAATGAAAGGTCGCAATACCTAATTCATAAGCCGTATAAATGTGCTCGGCGCGTTTGATAGTCCGAATGGCATTACCAACCACTCATAGAGTCCATCCTTCGTCTTGAAAGTTGTTTTCCATTCATCACCTGGTTTCACCCGAATCTACTGGTACCCACTGCACAGATCAATTTTGGAGAACAACTTCGAACCCTCTAACATATCCAACATGTCATCCAACTGCGAAATTGGGAAGTTGTACCTGACTATTATCCTATTTATAACATGACTATCAACACAGATCCTCCAAATTCCATCTTTCTTTGGAACCAGCAAAGCGGGGACAGAGCATGGACTCATGCTCTCGCGAATAAACCCCTTCTTCATCAATTCTTCTACCTTTTCCTGCAAATCTGATTTTCCTTTGGATTCATTCGGTAGTGTGGCAGATTCGGTAAACTCGCTCCCGGAACCAAATCAATATGGTGCTGAATGTCTCTTAATGGTAGAAGGTCATTTGGTAAATCATCAGATACCAACTCACTGAATTCGGCCAAAAGGGACTGCACCTTCTCGCGTACCACCTCCCTCTACTCCTCTTTTTCTTCTATCACTAGAGCTCGCACAACCACAACATGAACCTCATGTGCTTCCTTAACCTCCAACTCCAAATCTGTTAGGGAAGTAACTAAGGAGAGTAATGATTGACCTCCCGCTGTAGCCTTAGTTGAGACACCAACTGAACTCCGCTTTGGGACCATTGCGATTTTTCTATCTTCATAATTGAAAACATACACATTCTCTCGCCCCCTATAGGTCACATCCACATCAAACTACCATGGACACCCCAACAACACATGACTAGCATCCATGTCGACTACATCACAAACCACCTTATCTCGGTAATGTTGTCCAATTGAAATAGGAACTTTGGACACTTCTATCACGCTCACCTTAGGCACTTTCTGGATCCACCGAATCCCATAAGGTTTAGGGTGTTTTTCAACCCGTAACTTCAGATGTTCCACTAGCCTTTAGACACAAAATTTTCACAACTACCAGTATCAACAATCAAATCGCAGACCTTACCTTGCACACTGCAACAATCTTTAAAAATATTATTTCTCTGCGAGGAATCCTCCACCTTTGTTGAGCACATGACATGTTGGACCACACAGTTTACAAACTCTCCCTGCTCTTCTGCAATTTCTGCCCCATCCAACAGTTCCTCCACTTCAGCCCCTTCTTCCACGTACTTCTCCTCTTCACCACCCTCTCCAGCATCCACAAAATTCACTGATCTTCTAGCTGGACATTCATTTGAGCGATGCCCCGATTGGCCACATCTGTAACATTTAAAACTACCCGATTTAGCATACGAATTTGGTGCTCGTGGGGCTTCTTTTGCAACTGCTGTTGGGCGAGTCCCAACCTGATTATTAGTAGAGGCCGCACTTCATTGAACCTGGTCTGTAGCTGATTTGGACGGAATCTGGCCATCAGGTGATGTGAACCTGCCCCTGTTCGCTGTTGTGTAAGATGACTCACCCGTGTTCTTATAGTTGGAAAAATGAGCAGATGTTTTCTCCATCAGTTCTGCCTTCAGGGCCATATTATGTGCCTCATCAACTGTCCAAACCACCTGTAACCCAATTCTATCTCTAATGGATGGCTTCAATCCTCTCAAATACCTGGAAACCTATTGTGCCTCTAAATCACTCAGATTATTTCGAACTGAAAGCCTGGACCATTCCTCTGTATAGTCTGCAACAGATTTGTTCCCCTGCACACAATTCTGGAAGCTCTGGAATATGAATTGTTCGTAATCAAGCGGCAATAATATGTTCATCATGAGTTGTTTCATCTGCCTCCAAGATCGAACGGGGCAACCGTTCCCACCAAAAAGCAGCCCCGCTCCTCAATTTATATGAAATCGTTTGATTAGACGTCCCTCCGCGACCTCTGTGAAATCGAAGAATCGTTCAACCTCAGAGATCCAATCCAGAAACTCCTCGATCTGTAACTCACCATGTAACAATGGTATGTCTGCGCGGATCCTGTAATCGGTCTGATTTCGACCTTGTTACTGATTTTCTGGCACGCCTGCGAACTCCTCTTCTGAATCATCATCGCTAATATCAGCATATGGCTTGTTTCTGGTGACCCTAGGAGGGCGTTCTACTGCAGGGCGATTGAGGGCTTTGCCATCGACGGGGACAGGATGACGCTCCAACAGACGCTGAACCATGGCCTCCAATCTTCAATTGCTGCTCTCAGGTCTGCATCTATATCCTTGCGACCAGCGTCGCGAGGATTAACTCTTCCTCCTTCGTTGTTGTTGGCCATTGATAAACAAGGCAAATCCTTGCTCTGATACCACTTGACGCAGAACGGAAGACGAAGATTTACGAATGTAAATCTGAAGAACCAAATTTGGAATCCACCAAAGAAACGAAATTTTATAATAATCAATAATGATCCGAAAAAAGTTCAAAAGCTTTTAAATAGGCGTTACAAGAAACCCTAAAAATATAGAATATTAAAACATACCAAAAATAGCAAAAATCTAAAATTGGAAATATGGAAATTAATTATTTGAAAGTCTAAACGAAGGAATTTGGCTAAAATCTCGAGATCTCGGGCTTTGTCTCGAATCCAATTTTTCAAGCTGTTTCCAATCAACTTGCCAAATTTCAACCCATTCCGACACCGTCGCGCCAAATGACCAAATTGCCCCTGGCGCGATCTTTCTTCGTCAATTTCCTGTCCAACACTTCTTCAAACTCCAAAGCTAATTGTCCTACATCAGAAACAATAGCGGCACTAAGCAGCCAGAGATTGAGTGAAAAGGCAACCCTGCATAAATCATATGGACCGCACAAGAAATGGAGAGCAATAACAACACTAATGGGGCTTTTTGGGAAAAAAAAAATCATTCTAAAAGATGTTTTAAATTAAAATACTTCTCCATAAAAAAAAGGCTTAATTAATATGGTTAACACCCACAATCATAAACGACCGATCCCCAGGAGCTCAACAAAATCATACGTTGTTCTTCTTCAATTCCTTGAAAATTCAAATTCGAGAATCAAACCTCTATTGAAAGATTAAAATGAAATTCTGTTTAGTTTCTCCTTCAATTTTGACAAAAATTGGAAACTCTGCATCTATATATATATATCATAAATTTATCAATTCAAATAAAGAAATTTATCAATTGACCATTTTTGGGGTCAAATTAACGGAAACCATTATTTTGGACTTGGGCTGCCAATTTTTTAAAGGTTTGGTACCTACGGTGGTACCTTGACTGCAATTCTTCCTATAAATAATCAAGGGATTTTTGATATTTATAAAACACTAGTGTGGATTGTGCATTGCACGATACCCGTTATAATTTTTGTAATTCCAGAAATGAATAATAGCAAAAATAACATGATAGTTAGGCACATTTAAATTACACCATTTACAATTATGTCATCTTATCTTATAGCTTCAATTTTCATACTATATTAAGAGTGGACACTTTTACAATTGCGGTTTAAGAGATGGTTCAAATTGAGCCTTGACATGAGAACTTGATTCTCATGGAATCCTGGTGAATTTGCCCATTCTCTAATCACTGGAGGTATCTTTATATTTTACAAATATAGACAATTCCATATTAAATTGTACATTTGTGGGATACATTAAGTATTATTTTGTGGTTATCTATTTGCACGCAAAAGGCTATTGACTCAGTAGTAGTGGATGTCAATTGATAGAATGACTGTAGGTAAGTTTTGGACCATGTCCAAGTTCTCTAATGTAACATCTACATTTGTCCAAAAACCATCTACATGATCTCAAATTCAGTGAAGGCTTGAGATCCCTTTGAAACAAGTTGCTCTTTTATCTCAAGTATCTTTTTCTATATATAAGACGGTGGTGGTGGTGAGGTGGTGTTGTTAGGGATGGCAATTCGAACTGTGAAAACCGAAAATCGCGGTTAACCGAACCGAATGGGGTGAGAAAAACCGAACCGATGGTGCAATGGGGCGGTTATGGTTTTGATTTTAATGAACCGCTTCATTTAGGGGTGGGTATGGTATTTAGCTATGGTGCACCGAACCGATTACTCGTTAAAAAAAAATTGGACAATTGGGCTTTCCATTTTTATTTCTCAAAATTAATTGGGCAATTTTATTTTTTGGCTTCCCAAAATTCTGGCCCAATTAATATTGACTAAACTTTAATCCAATAACTCAGGCCCCAGCCCGCTGCCCAGTAGCCCAATTCAATTTCAATGTACCCTACACGTAATTAAAACCCTTACCCTAACCCAGGTAGTTACACTCTCCACTCTCCAGAAGACCGACCACTTCTCTTAAATCTTTCATTCAAATATGCCGCCGATATTGATTCGGCTTCTTCTACAGATCATGAGGTGAAAAATAGAAACAGCATCTTGTTTTGATTTACAGTTTTGATTAACTTGTGGAGGTATATTTGGGTGTCGTAATTGAATTGAGGTTGATAGTTGAAATTAGGAACTCGATTTTTTTAGCACAGATTTGGAAGAGTACTTACATTAGATCAATGTCTACAAGTTTCTTGCTTCCTGAGGCGGATGAAAACTTGACATTTTGTGCCTCCCCAGAAATCAAGGCAACAGTTTTTCTGGTTTAAATGATCATATATAAATGTCTTTGTTGTTTTGTCTTCTTCTTTCATTTTTACCTTTATCATTGCCATATGAATGACGTTCATGGACAATTATTATCCACTTTCAGGCTTCTATTCGCGAATTTGTGGAAGTTGTTCGTGCGTATAGAGTTATATTTTTGGATTCAGAACAGCAGCTACTTAAACTTGCTCAAGATTTTGTTACAAAGTATGGTTGCTATTTCTATCTCACCATTATACTGAGTGAATCATGATAAAATACTTTGTTGCACTAACGTTTCTCTGTTTTTCCAATAAAATTAGGCATTTTGAAGCCACTCGTCAGCAAATTAAGCAGTTTCGCTCCGTGGAACTTTTGGCAATCCTTCATTAGCCCACAACATTATATCAATTATTGCAACTTTGACATTATAAATGCCTTTTTCAATATTTGGATTTTTCTTGCATTTTACTTGCACGAATAGTTTTAGTTCATGAGTCAAGGTTAAGCATATTACCATTTTCATCTTTACTGTATTGGATGTGTGCAGTTCACTTGACCATGTGCAGTATGTATCTAAATTGAGAAAAAGAAAATAAGAAACAAAAATTGGCTCTATATATAATTTTATATCTAGTACTATTAACTTTCATTGACTTTTTTTCGTAAATTATTTTTTTTCAAGTTGATGATTGGACCTAAAAAAATAATTTATTTTCGTGGTTATTAACCGAACCGAACTGCACCGAACTGAGATACAAACCGTACCGAACCGCACCAACTTTCGTGGTTATGGTGCGGTTATGGTATAGCCAAAAAATTGGTGGTGCGGTTATGGTTTTGGCCGAACCGACCCCGAACTGAATCGTTGCCATCCCTAGGTGTTGTATAGTCTTTGTGACCAATTCTGTGACCTGAGCCATGTGCTATGACCTGAGTCATATGTTGTGACCTTTGTTGTGACCTATGCTGTGACCATTTGAAAATAATCTGTAACTATTAACAAAAATGTAAGACATGAGCTTTATCATGTTATCAATCGTTATAAACAAACAACCATGCGTTGTGACAAACAACCAAGAGAGAGACGCCAAATGACCTTACACCACTAAAAGAAAGTAGTCATTGAATTGAATCAGAAAACCAATGCAAGTATGCCTGATATAATAATAGGAAAAAATATTGAACAAGTCCTTTCAAAATTTTATGAATGGTTAAATAAGAAACATATTAAGAGTCCTCCAATTTTGCTCTCCATGATAGTTCATTCATATAGTCACTACTCAACACTCTCTTCCAGGAATGTGAAGCATATAAACCTTGAGTTTGCACGCAATGTTGAAGACAAGCATCTTGAAATATTTGCGATTCTTTTTTCCTTATTAGGGTGTTCAAATGAGCGGCATTATGATGACAAGCTTTCCTGCTTTTATCATGATGCATCCCTCAAACATCACAAAAGAATGGATACCCTATGCAGCTGAACGATAATGTGATAGTGATCTAATGTATCAAGAGATGAATACATGTCATGAGAAGTTTAAAGCTTCCATTTGCTACAAGGTAATGTTGTATGTACTTTAAGAAACAATAATAATTTGTTCTCTCTATTTCCATTTTTGTATCTTCTTATTCTTATTCAATTAAATCGCATTTACACCATTTGTTGGTCTTCTATTCTGCAGGCAGGAGTGATGGAAATGCAGAAGAATGTGGTACCTGACACCCTCGATCTTTCCCTTGAGAAAAAATAACTTCCATCATATTTGGTGAAGCATTTTTGGCCTGTCCAATAGTTTATTTTCTATATTAGGTTAAGATAGAACTCATTGCTTTTAATTAATCTTCTATATCCTTTATCTCACCTATGAATTTTCACTTAAAGAAAAGTACAAGTTAACTTAATTAACAAATTTGTTTGGATATGTTGCCTTTTCCTTACTTCCGAGTAAAAGAACTTACTTATTTTGGAAATAACTTATTTCTAATTTTGAAAATCAAAGGAATTGTATATTTTTTTCATTTAATCTTATTGAAAAAATCTTATGGTAAAGACTAGGTTCTTAATGTTCTTCTGTTGTAATAATCATTGGGGACGTGAATCATCGTGTTTATTATACAATGTTTAAAGTTTATATGAGATGCAAATGCAATTAAATCAATTAGGGTTCTCGCCTTCTATTAACCTTCTTTTTTGCATCCAGGCCAAGGGTGAGTGATATTTTTCTATTATTGGATCTGTCAAGTTCCTAGCCATTGTTAACTATGGAGTCTTAACCGTACGTGTATTTGATCATTTATTGAATTCAGTTTTGCTGATAATGGCTCTAGATGCTTCTACTGTTTTTTTTATTTCTTTAGTTTCAAGTTTTGGTTGCCATTGATTTCAATAATCATACTTAGTTGTTCCCAGATCTACGGTTCGTGCATTAGCAATTTGGAATTCTCTCTCCATAATTCGGTTGGTTGATTTTCATTTGCAGGCACCATTTTGGCCATTACATATTTTTTTATCCATTCCTTCTTTTTAACAATTTCTCTTATTATTTGTGCTCATAGGATCCTGTTGCAAAAGCAATTCACCCAACCAGATTAAGAGCAAAAATTGAAGATGAAGACAGAAGAAATACAGGTCAAGCTGGAATTGTATTCACTATTTCTGTAATTGTAATAGAAGATTTGAAGATGAAGACAGAAGAAATACAGGTCAAGCTAGAATTGTATTCACTATTTCTGTAATTGTAATAGAAGATATGAATGAAACTCAGGTATGGAAACTAACTATAGTTTGTAAAGCTATCACTATCTATAGTACATCAACAATGAAATTAAAGGATATTTGGACATTCAAGAGGTCCAATTCTCTCCCCTCATACTGTCAAATTCTGCCTACTTTTCTCTCTATTTTTTGGTCAATTTATAATGGCTCTCTAATTAATTCTCCAGCTGCATCTGTTGTGAAGTGGGATGTCTATCTTCATATTTTGTAAATAAAGTGAAGTGTGTAGCTAGCATTCTAAGATGTAGTGTAGTTCAGTTTCAAGTTTGCTCTATCTGTAGCTAAACGTTCTTTCTTTGATCGACACTATCTCCTAAAATAAACCTTTGACCTCTGTGATTTCCCATATTTCACTTTTGGGCAAACAAGTAACTTACGTCAGGAAGAACACGAAATAATGGTTTTGAACTTTTTCCCCGCTTACCATTGAAAGCAGTTACTCAATTGCCTCTTCTCGAGCTTCTTAGTACGGTTGCACTTCTACTTGAATAATACTTGAAATTGTTAAAAAGTGGCACTTTCTTAGCATGAACATATTACTTAATGTTGATGAATTTTCTTGTGCATGTAATTTGTAGGAACCAATCCCTGTTACACAACTTGCGAGGGAGAATGCTGCTGTTATACAGGAATTCTCTCAATCAGGGTAGCTATATTATATTGTTCCATTGTTTCGCTTTCGTTTTAGTGAAGCAAGTAGTGTTTGTTTCTGAAATTAATTTCGAGACTTCCTTTTTTCTAATACCAGGGATATCATCGTAAGTCTGATCACCTTATGGTAGCATTACTCTCTGGGCCATGATTTCATTTGCCCAACAACCGATTTAGTCCCATGCTGGTTTTTTAATAGATTTGATACCTAGATTTTTAACGTGTGAATTGTATTTAGCTTGTCAGAATTGGCCAAGGCAGCAAATAGAGTATTGTGCAAATTGAAGATTTGGTTTGCCTGATTAAGATTTATTAGCTATGCTTTGCTAATCTTTCTTCTCTGTGATATTTCCAATAACCCCTGGCATTATGTCACATTCTGTTAACACATGATAACACATTGGTCGAAGTAAATTATCTTTAGATAATTTTATGCACGCTCTATTTGATAGAGGTATAGTGGCTACTTGCTTTAGAAAAAAGATTCCTGGAAGAGAGTGTTGAGTAGTGACTATATGAATGGACAATCTGATCTCAGGACTGAACTATCATGGAGGGCAAAATTGGAGGACTCTTAATATGTTTCTTATTTAACCTTTCATAAAATTTTGAAAGGACTTGTTCGATATTTTTTTCTATTATTATATCAGGCATACTTGCATTGGTTTTCTGATTCAATTCAATGACTACTTTCTTTTAGTGGTGTAAGGCTATTTGGCGTCTCTCTCTTGGTTGCGTGGGTTTGATGACAAGGGACCACAACTATATCATGTATGTCAGTCATTTATTTGTGGCATTATCCTTGGATTTCCTATTCCTTTTTCCTTACGAAACTCATTTCTAATTTCTTTATAAACTATTGCAGATTGTGTGTTCTGCATTTTGGCATCAATTGCTTCTCAAATTATGCTCTCTTAACAATTTTTTTGGCACTACGTTTCTTAACAAACTATCAGATATCATGTTATGCATTTCAGCATGAATTGCTTCTCAAATTACCTTTTAATTGTTCTTTTTTTTGCATGTTGAAACATCTATTGTAAAAGTGGTAGCATAAGCTATTTCTAATTACTTTACAAGAATCTTGCAAGAAAATCTCCTCTACATGTTTCAACACTGCAATTTTATTTGCATTACGTTGGAGAATTTTTTTAAGGTCACACGAAACTCTATCCTCTCACCTTTGAATAGTTTTCGTCAATTGTGTAATTCTTAAATTATCTTATACTTAATTTATTTTTAAGGTGGAAGAATCCAAATATTTGTTTGAGGCAAATACTATTCAGAGAATGGAGCTTTTGGTGCTTTCTACTCTCTGTTTTATTGTGTGTTTCAGCTTAAATTTTGTTTGCTATTATTTATTAAGTGCAATCATTTTTCTTCCATGAGATTTGCTTTCTTGGCCAAAATTTCTCTGCCATTATTCTTAAACCATTTATCGATACTCCTGATTTTTGTTATTCAACCTTTTCAATTCTTTTATCTCCTGACAACCTCCTTTTTCGTTCTGCAGCTGATGTTAGTTGCATACCTATAGTAGATGACAGTGATTCCTTGCTGGATATATAAAGTGGAAGGTTGGTCTTTTCTAGCTGCACACATATATTCTATTTTATTTTATTGCTATTTATTTGAGTTGCCATGTTCTACTTTCAGAAACACCCTTGATGATGAAAATCTACATTGTTCTCCAAAACTACAAGAATCCAATTTGACAGCAGTTACTATGTTGAGAGAGAGTTTCATTTGATCCAGAATTTGTTAGTTCCACTTTGATGATGAAACGTACGAGGATTTGTCATATAAGTTAGTACCACAACCACGACTTATTGCTTAGCCAACAATCAAATAGAAGAAATTTATCTTGCATTCAGGATATAAAATATATCTTAGAACTGACAGGCAAAAACCACAATACGTTGAGCATTCCTGTTCTCAAATATGTAAAAGAAAGTTACTTACTTTGACTCTAAAATGATATACAAAAATAACTTATTTCAAATTTGACCAACACAAACTTAATATCAAAACGTAACTAACTTATAAGTTAATTTCTGAAGGTTATTTTTTTTCAGAAACATGAATGATGATTTCCTAAATAGTTTTTTTTTCTTTTCTTTTTTCTCTGTAAAGGTAAGAGCATTGGTGGCAAAGGCAGTACTGGTTATCTAGTCAAAGGTTCACATACAAAAGTTCCACAAGAGCTTATTGCTGAATTAAATGTTATCTGCCAGGTACCATTTTTTCCACTTTAAGCAAGCTTTTAAGTCAGTGTTCCATTATAATATCGATCAACTATTGATTTTTTTCTAAAAGTGTTATGGCATTTTTTCCCTTAATGTTATTATTTTCCACCTCGCGTTAATTTCCAGTTTCTTCTACTCTTGATTCTTTATTAAATACAATGTTCTCACTTTTGAATTTCTTTCCTGCACTGAAAGTTGAACAAACAAAATGGAAAATAGTTAATTTAATTCCTTCTTTTGAATTTCAATTAGAGGAGGTGATGGCAGCTATGTTTTGTTTACTTTGAGTGGATTTTAATGTTATTTCGCGTATAGGATAACATGACAATGGACTACGATGATAGATACTCTTATGGAATGTCAGCTAATGAAAAGGAACACCTTTGGTGGAGGTGCAGCGGTGGCATTTGGGCTTCTTAATGCTGCTCTTGTGGCCAAGCAAACGGATTAAGCAAAAAAAAATTTCCTTTCTATGTTTATTTTTACTAAGTTAGCTAGCAGAGAATATGGTTGTACTTCTATTTTCATATTTATTGGAATTAATAATTGATGTCATGTTTAATAAATTTTTAACTTTATTGTAGAGATCATTTATTAGATCTTTGAACTGGACGCATCACTTAAAGATTTGTATATGGGGGTTCTTTGAACGTAAAGGACAGCAAGAGATAATATATATATATATATATATATATATATATATATTTTTTTTTTTTTTTTTTTTTTTATTATTATTATTATTTTTTTTTTGATGCAGACAATATCAACTATATATAGTTTTGCACTAATTGAATACCTTAGCAATGAACACATCTGTTTCAGTTTTAAATTAAAGGAGAAGAAGATGTTGGACTTAAATTTCGCGTGAGAGTTTAAAAGAGTAAGATGTGTAGCTCCAATGACAGGAACATATGTTCCTGTAACGTTACCTATATCTCTGACCACTCTGTAGCTTCCCTTAGAACTTTTTGTGCTACATGGAATTTAGTTTCCCATGGAAATTTGTTGTTCTCCCTGAACATTCATTTTGAATATAAATGACTTCTCCAAGTTTTCTGGTCTATCATACTTGAATTCACATTTTTAACTTTTGTATTGACGGACGATCTTGTCTATACTATACCTATTCTTCATTTTATATCTACTTATTGAAGATTCCTTGTGCCTAAGATAGATTTTTTTGCAACCTCCATTTACTTTTCTGAATTATGTTGTTGCCTCCATTTACTTTTCTAAATTGTGTTGTTAATACTAGGTATACTTTATTCTTCTAATTAATAATTTGTTGTTATAGGTGTTAATTCTTCGCCTGTGATTTTTAGGCTTCAATGTTTACGAATAATAAAAGGCGCATAGAAGTACGGATGGAAAGTGGTGCATTGGATATCAAGATGGACGGATGGATGATAACTTTCGAGGCGTGATTAAGCCTTCAAGCATTCAAGGTAGTATTAAATGTTTAAAAAAGTTTGAAATTGAAAAATTGGCACTTAATTGATTTTTAGTCATTTTCAGATTGCCTGTAATTTGTAAATTTCTTTTTGATAGAACTCTAATCATGGAAAAGAGGATACTTGTGATTTATTGATGACCATTAGGTGGTTTGAGAAATGCTAATGGAAATAAGAATCCTGCCATTCCCATTCATCGACCAGTCACAAGGTTAGTTAAACTGATCATTCTTGAATATGTGTTTTTATAGCATTTGTTTTGTTTTCGTTTTTCTCCTTGCGAAAAGAGAGAGTATACATGTGTTAAGGAAAATAATGTACTTTAGTGGCAAAAAATATATATTTAATCGAAGAAGAAATTGTTTATTATGCTATGCGGAATATAGAAGAGTTTAATTTGAGTAGAATTGCACGGTTGATGGATAGACTTTGCATTCTTTCTATTGTTTTTTCTTTTCTTGGGAAAAAATAGAAGATATATGTGTTTTATGAAAATGTGATTGTTTTGTCATAGATCATTTTGGTACGCACTATTATTCAATTACTAATTATATGTCTTGAATATCGACTTTAAGCATGACCACATGTCTCAATATGGCAAAAGCTGTAGCTCATGAGCCTCCTCGCACTCGGATTACTCAGGTAGGTTCAATTCTCCATTTATTTGGGGATAATATAGAAAGTTCTAATGCTTATTCACTATTTTATTTGGGTAGTTATCTGCTGGAACTTAAGAGGTTTGAAGAACTTGAAAAAATCTAAACAATTGATTCCCGTGATGCCATCATTGCCAAAAGCATTGGTAAGCGAGCAACCCTTCTTTATTTTGTTGTTTTTGATATTTAGTTGCTTTATGCTCAGTTCTTTATGATGTTTTCATAAATTTGCATTTTCCTTTAGTTGTCTTCTTTATTCAAGATTCGTACTGGAACTAACATCAACTGGACTTCATCACTGTGGATTTGTTGGCTCATTTAATTTTTCATCCTGCTCAGTCTTAAGATAGAAGAGACCACTGAGTCATTAGTTACACGATACTACAAGTTTGGCCATATTATATTTGCTAATTGATGACTCCCATTAGTTCATATAATCACACAATTGATCATTTGTAATATAAGTTTCGAATGGACATATTGATCATTTACTTTATTCATGCATACAATTTTTTGGTCACGGGGAAAATTCAGACTTTGATTTACAAAATCAATATCAAATGAGCAGTTTCAAAACTAATGTAAGTGAACGGTTGATTTTAATCATTCTCCTTAAAGATGACCGAAATTAGAATTGATGAAGAGGAAAATTGAGTTTCAAAAGTTACATGCAATTATGGTCATCTTAATGAATGCTTCATATTTTTCTTTAATTACGTGGAGTTTGCTTTGTTTTCCACTTTCCCTTTGATAAATCATCAGGGACAGTATATTTATATATGCAACAATTGAAGAAAATGAAGCTGAGGACTCTTTGATTGAGAAAGATGCTGTAAGTTTATGAACTTCATTAGCCCTAGATTGCTTATTCAATCATTTACTTTTTTTGACACGAAAGCTTTTACAATAAGCCTATTGTGCCTCATTTTTACTCCTTCAATTTTTTTTTTTAAGAAAGGAAGTGTAACACTCCGAAAATTTTACAAAATAAAATTATTTATTCTATCTACTACCTTTTATATTTTGAAAGTTGAAGGACTAAAGTGTATATAGATATTTTGAATTATATTCTATTGGGCCAAATATTTAAATATCGATAGAGTAATGATAAGTATACCATTATTGGGCTTATCGGATAGCCCATATTTAATCATGTATATTAGACTTGAGAAAAGTTAATTCGGATATGCAAGGCCCAAGTTATCGAAAGTTATCATCTTAAAATTTTATTTAATTGGGTCGAATAACGCGTGTAGCATATTGATGGTAAGTTATTAGTTAAATTTTATTTGGAGGCAACACGTGGGTGTAATTATTGGGAAAGGAAGCCAATTGCTTTGATTTTGGGATTTGACCAGAATAGTCTAACACGTGCCGGTAGAGGTAAATGTTGATAAATGTAGATTGGCTTGATTTTTGTGCATGTACCAATTAATTTTATAATTGAGACTTTTGATTGAGTAGTTGGCAATCACAAATATTTTAATATAAATCCTTGCCTTAAATCTAGGAAATTATAGGGGTAGTTTCCACGTTTTCACCATTGGGAATGGAGATGATGATTAAATTAAGCATAAATTGATATAATTATGCCTAAAGCCTATAATCCTATTGTATGCAAGTTTTGGTTTTTCGTCCACTCACCATAGGATTTCTGCCCTATTTATACCCTGCAAAATCATATTATGAACACACATTTTTTTAGACAGAAAAGCAATTCTTCATATTACATAGAGATTTGGAAAAAGATTTGGAACGTTCAACACTTTCTCTTTCGAAAATTCGTTTGAGGTAGGATACTATGTTCTTGCAATATTATAATTTCTTTTACGTAAATTATTTCATGAAATGCTAATTGACTTACGGGTCCCAATGCAATGAAATGAAATGTGGGATCTCCTTCGGGTTTTCTCAAATGAAATGAAATGTGGGATTTCCTTCGGGGTTTTCTCAAAATGTTAGAGCTTTCGATTGATCTCCGATTGCTCTTGATGAAATGATGGTATGAAATGTTATAAGTTTATGTTTAAAGAATTATCGTATTGTTTGGACGCATGTATCCTACTGAGTCAAATTACTCATTCCTTCAAAATTTAATGTTTTCAGGTAGATCGGTCTACGTGGATGGTGGCTGGGCGGTGTGCGGGTTGCCAAGTAATAAACTTTCAACAAAGACATTTGACAATAAGATATGTAACGGCATTTTGTGCTTTTCCTTATTTCCATTAAATGTTTAAATTTTATTTACATTATGTTTAAATTGATGTTTGAATGCTTTAATTAAATTAAGGATTTCAAAGTTTTACA
Organism: Fraxinus americana; assembly: GCA_035079005.1. Lineage (NCBI taxonomy): Eukaryota > Viridiplantae > Streptophyta > Magnoliopsida > Lamiales > Oleaceae > Fraxinus > Fraxinus americana. Next base: position 5,913,997 of record CM068726.1, on the reverse strand, counting down.
TGAATGATTCCGCATTACGAAACGATATCGATAACATCCCAAAGTTTTAATCCAATAAAATTTGGGGCGTTACAGTATGGTATCAGAGCAGAGAGTTTTAAAATCGATTCTGTAGACCCATGTGCATTTTTAGATTTTATTATATGTTCCTTTTCTATGAAATTTTTGACTCCCGTATTATCTCTGAATATTTTTGAGATAAAAACTTGATAATGATTTGATGATAAAATGTAATATGATTTCATTGATCTGGAAATTTAAATGTCACTGTTCATCCGGAACAGTGACGTGAAAAAAAAAAAAAAATGGGAGTCATGGACAGTGACATAGGATAGCGAAAATTGTTCTTCTAAATTTTTTTTTTGTCACTGTTCACGGGTGAACAGTGACGTGAAAAAAAAAAAAAAAAATTTTTTTTTTTTTTTTGAAAATTTATTTAATGTGTCATGGTAGAATATATGAGATGAAATATTAGTTGCATTGCATAAATGTACATTTTGAGTAAGAAATACGTGTACAGTGGAATTTTGAATGTAGATAAAACTGATAACTTATATTTTAATTTCATTTGGCTAACAAATGCGTAAAATACTATTTTCAAAAATGATATGAAATAATTTTAGTAGATGTATTACCGTGTTGTGCAATTTTCATAAAAATCTTATACCTACAATAAACTTAAATTTACCTAGTACTTTTGTCCACATGCATTATATGATATGTTTTATTACTCATAAATTTATTAAATGATATAATTAGAGATTCAAAAATGTTTTCCAGAAAATTTATTTCAAAGGACAATTTAGTTTTTACTCATTGCTAGAGTTTTCTTGATTTGCATATTCGTAAGATTGAAAGGCTTTGTCAACAAGACCTAAACTGTCTAAGGAAAGCTTGGGATTTAAGCGGTCCAAGTGACCCCCCTCCTCTCCTGGAAGCCTTTTAGTTGCGCGTTATTCAAATCATCGAGACGAAGGCCAATAAGGAAAAAAAAAGGGATGATTATTAAACCACATGATAAGTTATTATATACATTTTAGATAATAAACATGAATTTGAACAATGTTCTTGGCACCTAGCATTCACCAATCACCTACCATCCGACGGACCAAAGGTACGTAAAACGCTTATTTAAATTTTGAGCGTATACATTCTCATATTTTATTCAAGAAATGTTTGAAATGAAATGAAATGAAATGTTATATTCTAGCATAAATTATGAGCATGATGATAGATATATTGCTTCCATTCATGAATTTGACCTCGCACACTTTTAGTCAACTTTGATAGAAACATTTTACTTATCATGAGTTATGCGAGCATAAAAGACAGTGTTATCATTAATAAGATATTAAGCATGGTTGGACTTTACTTGTATGTGACAGACATGGTTAGAATTGTAGAGACCGCTAGAAAGACAATGGCTAGTAAGATTGTTCTAAACTATAGGGCAGCGGTTATCCAAGCCTACGAGAACTACGAGAGAAACCCGACTCATACGCTTATCGAACATGTGGAGGAAGTCTTCGCTAGGTGGGCTGCGGCAAGGAGTGTAGGACATGAGGTTTTCCCCCTTCAAGCTGTTAACAATCTTATCCACACACTACCACCCCAGTGGGGAGACATGGGCGTTGTAGTTAGAGACGAAATACTAGAAGGAAACCCCCCAGAACACCCAGAAGTGATTGAGTTCGAACAGTACTGTGGAACCTTCCTAAATAGGTGGATTGATACCCTCGAACCTGAACTTGAAGAAGAGGACCCAGAGGAAGATCCAGAGGAAGACCTAGAGGAGGAGCATTATTATGAATCTGATTCGGAGCTAGGAGACGAGCCAGAGTATGTACCAGGGCTAGAAGCAGAGCCAGCGCCAGTGTTTGAGCTAGAAGTTGGCCAGGAATCCGAGCCAGAGTCGTGTATATCGACAGATGATGAAGCCCCTCCGTCTAAGCTACGTAGGATTCAAGATGTTTGGGCTAGTGAAGATGAAGACTAGCAACCTAGAGGGGGCTTAGTAGAGTAAAAATATGATCTGTGGTTTCTTTTTTTTTTTTTTTTTTCCACACCGCATACAATTTAATCGTTCCTCATGTATTTTGGGTTCAAAGTTTTATGACATTGAGTTCTTCATTCAAATACATTGCAATGTCAACTATTTCTAAAATAAAATTTATTTGGATGGATTTAAAGGAAATGGCGCGTCAACCAACACAAGCTGCTATGTTCAAGGATTTGCTACAAGCTGTGCAAGACCTTGGTAGGCAGCAAACACAAGCACCTCCCCATAATGCACAGAACAACTCCAACTCCACAAGTTCAATAGTAGAACAATTTCGTCGTTACAAGCCCCCTACCTTTAACGGGGTAGCTGACCCTTTGGCAGCCGAGGAATGGATAAGGGGTTTAGAACGTATCTTCAAACACCTCTCCTGCAATGATACCCAAAAAGTTTTATGTGCGGAGTTCATGCTAATCGATGCAGCGGGCCATTGGTGGGAGTCCGTTTCACGCACGAAGACCGAGGCACAACAAAGCAACCTCACTTGGACAAGTTTCAAAGAGGAGGTGATGGGAAAATATTTTCCACAAGCCTTGAGGGATCGTAAGGAGACAGAATTTCTGCAACTTAAGCAAGGAAGGATGTCATTGATCGATTATGAGAGGAAATTTGAACAACTATCTAGGTATGCGACACATCTAGTGGATACAGAGCAGAAGAAAGCTAGGAGGTTTGAACTCGGACTACGCCCTGAGATTGGAGGAATCATAGCATCACATGAATTTACCACGTACAGTCAGGTTCTACAGCGAGCTCAAGCAATATCAAATCGGCTGGAAATTGATCAGACAGTCCAAGAAAGTACTGAATTTCCAGGAAAAAGGAAATGGAATGGACTGAACGAAAGTAAAGAGAACGAACAAAACAAGAGGGCAAGTTTTGAAAAGTGGTCAGGGTCAAACAAGTCGAATAATGTTCTTACTCCGTGTCCTAAGTGCAATAAGACCCATAGAGGTGAGTGTTGGTATGGAAAGAATGGGTCAGGCAAGCCGAATGATGTTCTTACACCATGTCCTAAGTGCGATAAGACTCATAGAGGCGAGTGTCGGTATGGAAAGAATGTGTGCTATCGATGTGGGAAGCATGGTCATATTGCTACCAATTGCCATGAACCCCCACCCAAGCGAGACAACGAACAAGGCAAAAAAGGGACAGCCAGGGTGTTTGCCTTAACCCAACATGAGGCAATCGAGGATTAAGACATGATGGTAAGTATTTTATCAGTATCTAAAATACTTGCTTACGTTCTTATATATTCATGGGATGCTCATTCCTTGTTATTACTGGAACTAGGTATCGTACTGGTTGTGAGCGAGCCGTTAGAGTCCTAAAAGTTACTACCCCATTAGACAATACGCTTAACACCAATCGTTGACTAGGTCTTTTCACCTAGGTAAGAAAATTTCGAGGACGAAATTATTTTAAGGGGGTGAGATTGTAACACTCCGAAAATTTTACAAAATAAAATTATTTATTCTATCTACTACCTTTTATATTTTGAAAGTTGAAGGACTAAAGTGTATATAGATATTTTGAATTATATTCTATTGGGCCAAATATTTAAATATCGATAGAGTAATGATAAGTATACCATTATTGGGCTTATCGGATAGCCCATATTTAATCATGTATATTAGACTTGAGAAAAGTTAATTCGGATATGCAAGGCCCAAGTTATCGAAAGTTATCATCTTAAAATTTTATTTAATTGGGTCGAATAACGCGTGTAGCATATTGATGGTAAGTTATTAGTTAAATTTTATTTGGAGGCAACACGTGGGTGTAATTATTGGGAAAGGAAGCCAATTGCTTTGATTTTGGGATTTGACCAGAATAGTCTAACACGTGCCGGTAGAGGTAAATGTTGATAAATGTAGATTGGCTTGATTTTTGTGCATGTACCAATTAATTTTATAACTGAGACTTTTGATTGAGTAGTTGGCAATCACAAATATTTTAATATAAATCCTTGCCTTAAATCTAGGAAATTATAGGGGTAGTTTCCACGTTTTCACCATTGGGAATGGAGATGATGATTAAATTAAGCATAAATTGATATAATTATGCCTAAAGCCTATAATCCTATTGTATGCAAGTTTTGGTTTTTCGTCCACTCACCATAGGATTTCTGCCCTATTTATACCCTGCAAAATCATATTATGAACACACATTTTTTAGAGAAAAGCAATTCTTCATATTACATAGAGATTTGGAAAAAGATTTGGAACGTTCAACACTTTCTCTTTCGAAAATTCGTTTGAGGTAGGATACTATGTTCTTGCAATATTATAATTTCTTTTACGTAAATTATTTCATGAAATGCTAATTGACTTACGGGTCCCAATGCAATGAAATGAAATGTGGGATCTCCTTCGGGTTTTCTCAAATGAAATGAAATGTGGCATTTCCTTCGGGTTTTCTCAAAATGTTAGAGCTTTCGATTGATCTCCGATTGCTCTTGATGAAATGATGGTATGAAATGTTATAAGTTTATGTTTAAAGAATTATCGTATTGTTTGGACGCATGTATCCTACTGAGTCAAATTACTCATTCCTTCAAAATTTAATGTTTTCAGGTAGATCGGTCTACGTGGATGGTGGCTGGGCGGTGTGCGGGTTGCCAAGTAATAAACTTTCAACAAAGACATTTGACAATAAGATATGTAACGGCATTTTGTGCTTTTCCTTATTTCCATTAAATGTTTAAATTTTATTTACATTATGTTTAAATTGATGTTTGAATGCTTTAATTAAATTAAGGATTTCAAAGTTTTACATGAATGATTCCGCATTACGAAACGATATCGATAACATCCCAAAGTTTTAATCCAATAAAATTTGGGGCGTTACAGGAAGGATGGAAAAGACTATTTAAACATCGAGGTCCAATTTCATATCCATAAGAACTGAGAGAGCAAACCTAGCAGTGCTGGATAAAGTTGAGGTATTATCTAATGTAGGTAGAATGTCAATGTTCATAAATTTTATTTTGTGATATAGTTCTACTGGATAATATACACACCATTTTTGGTGAGTTTTTGTTAAAGGGACTATACCATGATGATCTAGGTTGAGCAGAAAGTTACTGTTGCTTTCTATCTTCGTATTTAACTCTGATTATACGTAGTCATAAAAATAAAATGTTTCATACATTAGTTGGAGTGGGATCAATGGTGAGCATTAAACAAATAGACATTTTATACACATTATACTCCTGAAAATGAATATAATCTTTTCAACCATTTTTGCTTCATTGGTGACGTGACATTAAAAAGTATTTTGAATCACTGACTACTCAAAAAATTTAGACTGTTGCTATTTTTATTATGTATATGGTAATTTATGTGCATCTGCACCTCCTTTTCATCTTACTAGGAAACACCCATTGATGGATTTATGGATTGTAACTTTAGAAAACAATTGAAACTTTATCTTTCTTATCTTAAGCCACAAAGAGGGATTTTAATTTTTATTCTCATCGTTCTTTTTCCAGTGAGTAAATTAGCTGTGGTGATGAAAATCCTAGATCTTATTGTATATACTTGGCCTCTTTGAGATAATGGGACTGATTTTGCCACACCGAAGGAAAGCGAGGTATGAAAATTGGGAAACTCACCAATTTTAAACGTTATTTAATGATGAGAAATTAACTCGGCCTGTGTTTCTTTCCCCCTTCCCAATTTAGATATAGTTTGTGAATTCTAGCATACTTCGTAGTAGAAAAGCTCAAGGAAAATGGAAAATCTAACTTGAGATGCATTTTGGCTTCATGTTTCCAAATTGTTACAATGATGCCAAGTTTTCTTTATTCCTCCTTAAAGTCTACTTCCTCAAAATAAGTCTGTAAGTGTTGATTGATTTCACTTAATGATTCTGCCTGATTTGATTACATGAAGTTTTGTATTCATATGCCTAATGCAAATCACACTAAAATGGAAAGTGGGCTATTGGTCTTTGATGTTCAGCTTGTGTCAATAATTTTTTTTTTTTTTTGTCAATTTATACGAAAGTTAAAGCTGTAAATTAGCTTTTGGGTATTGAGTTTCTGGAGAAAAAAAAAATAGATCTTTGATCATTTAAATGTGAAATTCTTGTATTTCTAAAGGTATTTAGGTGTCAGTGTATAAGAAAATTGAAGCTATAAGTTAGGATGGCATAATTGTATGTGTCTACTACGAGCTTGTCAGTTGTAGATCCAATGATGATATTTTTTTTCCATTAATTTGTTTGCCTATGGGCCAATAAATTGTCATCCTCAACCACATTTGTGATTATTGAATGGATTGCAATATTTTATCGAAACAAGTACTTCATTACAAGATGAAAAAATATTCTGTTTCTCAATTTGTGCGGATCTTTCCTCTGGATAAGAAGATTGAGAATATAAATGATCAATACTGGACATATTGCGGGCTGAAGAAGTGAGCTCTTTTGCTTTGAAAGTTTCCTTATTGCTCTCTTTGCCTGGTCCATTTTTTCATGCACATACTGTTTTATCTTTAATTTAAAACATTGTTATTTATTATCTTCTAAAAATAGAGAAAAGACTGTCTGATAGAATTGAGGAAAAGTCGAAGAGGTTTTGTTAAAAGTTTCATAATTGCCCTTAATGTTTAGCTTAGCAACATATTTGTGTATTATTTTGAAAACTGTCTTAGCTTGTCCTTTTTCATATGACTGTTTTCCACTTCTATAGGAGTTTTAACATTGTTACTTGAATGGTCACGCTTATCAATTCCAATGTCTATTTACTTAACTGTAGTAAGTTCTTTATCTCATATTCTAGAAGAGAAGGACCTCAGTCCAAATGACCGTTTAATTCTTTTTTACCATTTCACGAGAGATAATGCTCAGAATCAAGTGGTACTTAAGAATTTTCATTTGATTTATATGAAGTATATTCAAATTTGAAGTTTGTTTCCACCTTATTTTATCTATATAGGTTTTCAGGTTTCGTCCAGTATTACCTAGACCATATTCTCTAATCCTTTAATTTTGTTTTGTTGAATAAAGTGTCACCCTGATATTGTGTTGATGCCATAAATGTGTATATTAATTTTTCTGTAAATTTTTATTTGTCGCGAAATATAATGACCAATGTTATGTTATCTAATTGGCATGGTCCATCTCGACAGATGAAAACTTGGGAAAAAGTGCAAAACATTAACAGTTCAAAAGATAAAACCTTGAATTCTCTCTCCATAATTATGTTGGTTGCTTTTCAATTGAAGGTACCATTTTGGCCATTAAATATTTTTTTATCCATTCCTTCTTTTTAACAATTTCTCTTATTATTTATGCTCCAATATAACAATTTCAACAAGCATTTAACATGGGTCTTTTTTTGCACAATGAAGAGGTGAACATATAGCTTAAGCTTCTGCTAACTCTTCCACAAGATTCACTTGCTTGCCAGAAGTACGCTGACGAGTGTGAAGCCACTATTAATGAACAAATCAATTGTGTTTTCTTCGATTTAATCTTCAGTTCAATTTATTTTTCATTTTGGGAATCTGTAGATTTTTGTTTAGAATTTTTCCGTAAGTTATAGTTTGTTTTAGATGGATCTGAAATTTATGCTAAATTCGTGAATTCTAATTATTTTCTTTTTAATATATAATGTGAATTACAGTGTGGAATACAACCTTTCCGATTTATACTATGCCATGTTTGTCTATTTTGATAAAGACAATGTTGCTCTCAAGGGTCTTGCCGAGTAAATATCAAAACTGTAAACATTTGAACATTCTTAGTTTTTCCATTATCATTGAATATTTTGTAAATATGCGTTTATGGTTTGTTTTCTCATAGTTTTTTCAAGGAGTCGAGTGAAGAGGAAAGAGATAATGCCGAGAAATCGATGGATTATCAAGTGCTTAATCGTTTGACAAGTAATTTTCATAATGTCGAGCTTATTTAGTTGTAAATACACTACAAGAAAATACAGCTTTGCCGACCAGATTTTCCCGACCAACGGAAAACTAGCCGGTGAAAATGGTCATTTACCGACCAAAAATATTACGTAGTCACCCATTTATATTGCCGACGACGTTTTTCCCGACAAAACAAAAGTGGTCAATAAAACTCATCTTTGCCGACTGGATTTCACCGACTAACAGAAAACTCGTCGGTGAAAATGGTCATTTTTACCGACCAACAATATTACGTAGTCACCCATCTATATTGCCGACGGCGTTTTTCCCGACCAAACAAAAGTGGTCAATAAATATGGTGCTTAATATTTATCTACCAAAATAATTATTGGTCAGCCTAGATGAAATATATTTGCCGACTAGATGAAAAGGGTCGGTGAATATCTTAATTTTGGGGCCAAATTATTTAGCGGAAAATATTGCGCCTAGATATTTCCCAACTAAAATAATTATTAGTGGGCATAGAAGACATATTTGCAGATTAAATGAAAGGGATCGGTGTATCTTATTTTTTGGGCTACATTTTTTTTGGCGGGGATATGGCACCACAACATGTAATGACCGAGATAGCTATTATTCTTCTTACATAAGACATATTATTGCCTACCAAATGAAGGGACTCTGGGAATATCTTATTTTTGGGCTGAAATTTCTTACCCCCAAATACATTTAGTTAGGATAATAAATTGTTATCTATCCTCTTAGTACTAAAAATTTATCGAAGACAAATTTCCGTTGCTATTACCAACATGATTTTGGATTTTATCGTACCAATTAATACTAATATTTTCATTTTTTTTAATAAGAAAATTAAATTATCAATGGATTTATGCCTATAATAATTTCTTCGGTAAAATCCAAGGTAATTCATTGGTAAAAATAAATTAGTAATTTCTCGATAGATTATCCAATGGATGACTTCGTACGTAAATAGAAAAAAAATTCAATGAAAAAAAATCTGATGATGTATACGGATAATTTTACTTAATCGGCATTGTTCTCCAACCACCCACAGTTATAGTAGTATTAATACGGTTACAAACATTCTTCTATAAAATATCAAATTCATTTATAGTTCGTGGTATACTTAATATCATAAACTTTATATCTAGCATTCTCTACATACCTTCGTTAAATATTAACAACTTGACCTTTTGAAGGTATACTGCCAATACTCTATTGGTGCCCCTTTGATAATTTCATTCTTTTGGAGTTTCACATAATTGCAGGTGTCTCATTGCTCGACCATATTCAATTGTAGAAATCTGCAGCTACATAACTAAGATGACTCATTTATATTCATTAATTAACTAAAAAAATTTATTCAAACTGCACATACTCGTGTTTAGTCAAATTTAAGATTTAATTATTTGATCAACTTAATATGAGAAATAAAATATGTCATCAAATACATATTTCAAAACTTTCTTCATTTACTGTAAAAATATGTCAACATATAGCATCCAATTATGACTAAGGCTATGCGTGCAACACCTCAAGAAGAGTTTATGAAGTAGGCAACACATAATGTGTGGTCAAAGTGGCTATAAACGAAAGCGGTGTGATTCATTTACTCAAATGAATGAATCTAATTGATTAGGGTACTTACTACTTAGGTCTTGCAAACTAGCTCCTTGCTTGCTGGCTCAATGGATCAGAATGAATAAATTGTAAAAAATAAAAATAAAAAACTTACAAAAAAGGATAAATTCGATTTTGGAGTCAAGCACTCATTGTGATTATCCTGTTATTTGTCACAACCTGAGCATTAATCCCCGAGGATATGTTCCCATCAATTACGAACTTCCCTCCTCGGACAATGTACCTCGAGCACATGATATGACACCCCATAATCATTATCCTCGTCGGGATGTATCCTCGGGAATTATGTTTGCCTGTTAGCTTGGTACATCCTCGAGATTGTGCCTTAACCTCGCACCTGACAACTCTCCAATTAGATAGAACTTATCCAATTACAAAAAAGTTGAATCCTGCTGTTCCTAGTCCACTTAGGAAGAACTCAATCAGAAGAGTTCTATCGTTGTTCAAACACCTTTATGGAAAAACACCGATCAAGTTATGACTTCAAAATGTCATAGGACTCTGGGGAGTTCGAATAACCTAGTTCTACTAGGAAGACACTACCTACCTCTATAAATATAGCACCCTACGTAATTATTCATGTACGTTTTTACATACAATTTGAGCATCCAATATTTTCCATATTCTCTCTCTAACTTAAGTATCGGAGTGGTGACAAGGACACACATTGACACCTTTGTTTCAGGTACCGGAAGATCTCGTTCGTACTCATATCAACAGAGATTAACAACAAATTAGCAATTGATTATTATTTTATTTTATTTTAAAAAATTATATATTAAATTACCGACAGAGTTACTATGAAAGTCTTCCGTTGGTATAATTTCGTTGTTAATCCGTTAGTAAATGGTAAAAAATAAATTAAATAATTTATTGACGGATTTTCCAACGGATGATTCCATTGAAAACTGTAAAAAGAATAAAATAATCACCAATGATAAAAATTTATTGATAAACTTTATAAGTAAAAATAAAAAATTATTAAATAGCCACCGATGGAAAATTAAAGTTAGAAACTATAAATAAAATTTTAATTATGAACAAAAAAAATCTGTTGGTAAAACTTTTTATGTAAATTTTAAAAAAATAGTTACCAATTGAAAATTTTGTTGTAAATTTGGTGAAAATATTTAAATATCTATAAAAACGTATAGGAATATTTTTTTTTACATTCTACCTGATTTCCCTTCCACTAAATTTTTTCTTTCCCTCTGATTTTTTCTTTTCCCTCTCTTTCCCTCTAAAGTTTAACACATCTACTCATTCCCGTGTTGCATTATATCCAAATCGAGTAAATTTAACACTAACTAAACTTTAAAATAGTTACCACTTACTCACTCAACTTTAACGCGTTACCGAACGCTCACTAATCTTTTCTTGTAGTTAACCATCCACCACTCACTCACTCCCGTTTGTGAAAATTGACAGAAAATTACACGGTAGTCTCACGTGGCAAAATCCCTCTGTTAAATTGACTACGTGTAATCCAACCTAATTAAATTGAGAACCTATAATCCCAAATCATTCATGACATTTCTGCTGGAAGAGAAAATCAGCACTAGGGCCTCAGACATTCCTCTTTATTTCTTGAAATTCCTCACGACATTCCTCTCTATTTCTTGAGATTCTCTTGTGGGGATAATGGAGGGCATAGGTGACCCACAAGGACCTCACATGGAAGATGCTTTGTTGGAAGATGAGCAAGAAAGACCACAAGAAGGTAATTTTTTTATACTATTATGTTGGAACATGCTTTGTTTCCTTATGGGCATAAAGTTTAACAAATGAATTTTGTAAGAAGATTGAAAAGTTGAAAGTCGTTTTTATATCAATAATTATGAAAATGCCAATTTGAAAATATACACAATAAGAAATCATCGTCATCATTCCACGAATGTGATAAAAACAAATCGAACATATACAGCCCGTGGTCTTTTAGAAACTATTACTGTGAAAAAGATGATTTTGATTTTGTAAAATGACTTGTTACTGTGAAACAGTTGGGGAAAAAAATTTCTGTCTTTTTGCATGAAATGGCTTAATATATGTTAAAAATCAGCATGAAATGGCTTAATATATGTTAAAAACTTTCTTTCTTTGATTGGGAAATTTTATCATATGAAGCAGCTAACTTTCTTTCTGTATGTTTGCATTCTAGTGGCGAACAATGAGAGTGAAGATTTGGAGCCACATGAGTGCCAGTTAAATGACTCGGAGGATGATGTGGACGACGGTGGTTTTCATTATCAGAAAAAGGCATCAGAAAGAGGTCTGAATGCGGAACTTCAACTTCAAACAGCTGGGGAAGATGATGGCTCAGAATTGGATGATCCATATTATGCATATTCGGAGGAGGAGTTGTATACTGATCATTCTTCAGATGAGGAATATAATTATCGTTTCCCTACGTATGATGCTGAGATGGAGAAGTTTAATCCACAACTACAGGTTGGAAAAGAGTTCAAAGACATAGAAGAATTTAAGAAAGCAGTTAGACATTATGGAGTTGTCACTAGGCGTAATTTGAAGTTTACGGCGAATGACGAAAAGAGAGCACAAGGAGTGTGCAAAAAAAAGGATTGCAAGTGGAAGATTTGGGGTTCGTGGAATAAAAAGAAGGGTTGCGTGCAAATTAAGACCTTCAATTCACAGCACACATGCATGCGAGACAGAACAAATAGGCATTGTACAGCTAAGTATATTGCTGAGAAGTACATAGAGACTTTCAAGGTTGCCCCCGATTGGAAGTCAGAACTAATTATTAAGGCTGTGAGAGATGACTTGAAATTAATAATCAATAGAGTTACTGCATGGCGAGCTAGAAGACAGGCGAGGATATTGATTGAGGGCTCTAATGAACACCAGTTTGGCTTGCTTTGGTCTTTTGCTCATGAGACTTTGAGAAGCAATCCAGGATCCACATGTATAGTCACTGTGCATGAGTCGAAGTTTCAAGGGGTTTATATATGTTTAGAAGCTTGCAAGAGAGGTTTTATGAGTGGTTGTAGGCAAATTTTAGGCTTAGATGGGTGTTTTTTGAAAGGAAATTTTGGCGGACAGATGCTTGTTGCAATGGCACTAGATGCCAATGATTGTATTTACCCCGTAGCATACGCAATAGTGGAGACGGAGAATGCTAGAAGTTGGAGATGGTTCGTTAGTCATTTGGGTGAAGATTTAAGGATTGTGAATAGTAACGAATGGACTTTTATGACTGATAGGCAGAAAGGATTACAAAAGGTTATTGAGGATTTGTACCCTGATGCTGAACATAGGTTTTGTGTCAGGCACATGTATACAAATTTTTTTAGGGCTGATTTTAAGAGTTTGGCGCTCAAAGGATACTTATGGAAAGCTGCAAAGTCTACTACTGTGTCTGATTGGAAGTTTTGGATGGATGAACTTGCAAAGGAGAATGGGGGTGCATATGAGTGGTTAGTTAAGAGGGATCCACGTGAATGGAGTAAGTCTCATTTCTCCACCAAGGTGAAGAGTGATATAGTACTTAACAATTTATGTGAAGTTTTCAACAATGTAGTGTTAGAGGATAGGGAAAAATCAATCTTGACTATGTTAATTGATATGCATATTAGTTGCATGAAGAGGATACAATCAAGGAGGGATAAGATGAGAAGAGCCAGAGGACATTTGTGTCCTAAGATTCATAAAAAATTAGCTAAATCTATGGAAATAGCTGAGGAGTGTGAAGTAGAATGGTATGGGGGCTCACAGTTCTATGTCAAATGTCGTACGGGAGAATATGTAGTTGATTTGTCGAACAAGACATGTGCATGTAGGAGATGGGATTTGACGGAGATTCCATGTGGACATGGGGTTGCTGTTATACTAGACCGAGGGGATAATCCTACAAAGTATGTGCATGAGTGCTACTCAGTGCAAACCTATCTACAATGCTATGAAAACATTGTCAATCCCATTAACGGTAAGAAATTGTGGCCGGAAGTGAATGCTATCCCTTTACAACCACCGGGTTGGGTGGTGGTGAAGAGGGGAAGGAAGCAAAAAAAGCGCAGAAGGCAGCAAGAGGAAGATGTAATCACTCATTCTGGCACAACTTCAAGAATGAAGAAAAAAGGCGCAGTGAAGATGACCTGCAGTGTATGTTCTTTAACTGGCCATAACAAGCGTTACCATGATAGGGCAGATGCACCAGCTGAGGTTTGTCTTTCTTTAATTAGCATGTTGTATAGTTGTGTAGTACAAATTATTTTTTTTAACCATGTTTCCTTATTTCAGGATTGGGCTGGACATGAAGATAGAGCCAGTCAAATTGAAAGTCAAAGTTCAAGGGTAAGTTCTCGATTTTGTTACTCTATGATTACAAAAGGATTTCATATTCATGACTCTTAACCATTTGTCTAACGTAGGCCAAGCTTACAACTCGAAGAGCAAACAATAATTCAACAAACGAAGTGCAATCGAATCCTCCAACAGATGGATATATTTTCATACCCACACCTGGACTTCGGGGCACAAGTGATGCAATATCTAACAAGACTGGTCCTTCGAAATAGCTATAGTTTAGGGGCTAATTTTAAGAGTTTTTGACAGTAAACCTTTGGCTGATGTTAGTGCATTAGATTGGTCAATGCAAGTTTTTGAAATGTGGTTTAACCATCATGGATGTATGTATTTTGAATGAATGGTTATATTCCAGTAGTTTTTGAAATGTATTTCTTGCTGCTTTTATCCATATAGCTCTGTCTAGCAGGATGTAAATCAGGTCATAAATCTGATATTTTCAATTACACGTTATATTCCAGTAAAGCACCTCAGGGATCCAATTTTTGTTACTCTATGGATATAAATCAGGTCATCCTGCTCAATCTGGTGCAACACATAAGCACCTCAAGCAATCCAATTTTCATCCTGCTCAATCTGATGCAACACAAATGCACCTCAGGCATCCAATTTTTGTTACTCTATGGTTATAAATCAGGTCATCCTGCTCAATCTGGTGCAACACATAAGCACCTCAGGCAATCCAATTTTCATCCTGCTCAATCTGGTGCAACACATAAGCACCTCAGGCATCCAATTTCCCATAACCTCAGAAGTAAATGCTCATCTACACATTATATTGCCCATTCACCAACTCAGCCACAAAAAATGAAACAAACCAAGTTAAAAAATGATTCATTCATTCAATTGTACAAAGATCATACAGCAAAGTTACAGCAATCAACTACATATACAACAACCAACTACAATACAAACTTCATAGAGCCAAGTCAGTTCTGCTTCTTCATCTTCATCATTTTCATTTCTATTTTCATGGACTGCAATCTCCCTTCACAAACAGGAGGATGAATATAGAAAAGGAAGGCTTCTGCTTTTGACCTCAGAAACAGGAAGATGAATTCACAACACCGGTTCGAAGATTTGAGCTTATACCACTGGAAGAGGAGGAGGAATCAGGAGGAATCATCCCATAATTGCACTAGCAGCATCTCTCTCAATCTCCACAGGAGACATCAGGAGCTCACAACACCGGTTCGAAGATTTGCTCGAATCATTACTTGCACTAGCAACATGTCTCTCAATCTCCACAGGAGGCTTCTGCGTTCTAGGAATCCATATCGATTCATCCACACTTTTGAGCTGGGCGATGTCTTCGAGGAGGGCTTTGAGCTGGGCGATGTCGTCGAGGAAGGCTTTGAACTGGGCAGCCTGGGCGATGTCGTCGAAGAGGGCTTTCAGCTGGGCGATCCATATCGATTCATCCACACAACATTATCGAATGCCTTGCGCAGAAGGTAGATTTAATTGCAGAGATGGAGAACTCTTCGAGCAGATTCTTCGCCGGGAGCAGACGTGGGTTTGGGTCTTTGGGAATGAAGGAAAGGCATGGGTTTGGGAATTAAGGGTTGGAGTTGGGCGAGAAGCTTGATTTGAGAAGGAGAAGTATGGTGGGTTGGATTACACATCGTCAATTTAACAGATAGAGTCTGCCACGTGAGAATACCGTTACCCACGTGTAATTTTCTGTCAATTTTCACAGACGGGAGTGAGTTAGTGGTGGATGGGTAACTACAAGGAAAGATTAGTGAGCGTTCGGTAACGCGTTAAAGTTGAGTGAGTAAGTGGTAACCATTTTAAAGTTCGGTGAGTGTTGATTAAATTTACTCTATCCAAATCCCTAACCCTATTTCGCCGCCTCCCTCTCTATCTTCGAGCCTACTTTTATCTGAATCGTCTTGGTAGGTTAAGGGATGGGGATTTTGTGGACTTTGCTACATTAGGGTTTGGGGAAGCTTGACTATGGCGGTAGCGAAGTGGCTGGTTACGGCGGTAGTGCGGTGCCTGATTGCGGCGATGGTGCAGATGCTGATTTCGGTAGGCAGTCAAGATCCAAGTTTGTAATATATCTTCTATTTTGCAATAGGACTACATATCCTGATATCCACTGATATTTATCTTCTATTTTGCAGTATATAATTATAAATAAATTAGAATAATTTTTTTATCCAAATATCTTAAAAACACTTTCATACGAAGTCATCCGCTTTTTCTCGCTTTTTGAGATCTACTTTCATTCTTTTCTTCAGTCGGTAAGTTCAGTAATCATTTCTTATTTTATCAATTTTCTGCTTACCCCTATAATCACGATCTGTTGATTTGCACAATCTGTTGATTTGTTATAATTATTTTCATTATTGTATATGTGTTTAGTGCTTGTTATGTTTGAAGTTTGTATGAGTGGGACACCCACCTCCACTTACCAAATTAGCCAAATTTTTGTTTTTACTTCCATAATTACTCTCAAGTAAGTATTCCCTCCCAACTTCCAAGCATTATGAACGTTTATCTATTGTCATGTTAGAAATGTTGTTACTTTTCTATACTTTCTTACTTTGTGTTTGTCATGAACTGTACACCCTGATGTTTTCTTAATAACAAATGAGTAGTTTTCTTATGATCTTAATTTTTCATGACAGGAAATGGAAATCCTTAAAGACTGATTCCCCTGGTTCAAAATTGTCAAAAATCTGAAGGATCTTGATATGTTTTGACTCAACAATGGGACAAGAATCGAACCTATCTAAACCCAGGTGAACAACAATGGATTTGGATGATATTGTTTGATATGCGTTATATGGATAATTGAAAGTAGGCAGTTTATTCCCTGTCCTTCCTACTTGATGCTGGCATTTATTTATTGACATCAGACACATTATCTTTTGGTTCAATTTACCGAAGTTCATGGCTAGGTCAGAAGGCATTTAACATAAGTTACAGAGATGGCAATTCTGAGTTACTAGCTTCCTTCATGTTGTGTACAGGATTTATATATAAAAGTATTTACTTTGTCATAGCTCAAGAGTATAACAAGGCACCTATAGCATTGCTATCTACAATTGAGATTTGAAATTTAACTCTTGATTGTTATTTCGCGATTTACTTCCTAGTAGTAATTGAGAAAATGCATATATTGATATGTATTTACAAGTTGATGTTAGGAATGTAGAGCAGGCTGCTCCTTATTAAGTGGCTATTTTGAAGCTCATCCCCTTGTTACAGTTATTTTCTTCTGATGTCATTTTCCATAAATATAATCTGACATGCATTCTCTGTCATAGTGCTACACACTGGGAGTTGAAGACTTGGAGTTACTCTCTGGTGAAGAATTTCACATGCCAAACTCCTATCTTTTATGATCTATTGAATGGGCTTATTCTTGGCAAGCACAGACGGCCACAGGTATAATTGTTACATGGATTTGGATGATAACGTTGGATGAGGTATATGGATAATGAGTCAACAATATGATCATTGTATTTGTACTTAATAGGTATAATATGGGGAGGGAAAATGCAGATTTATTTTGTTGATTTATTTGCTGCATCAATCTGTATACAATAGACATAATGGATGTTAAAGAGCTGGTTGTATAGAATCAAGTGGACATGATAAAATAGGTTGCCTGTTTATATTATGAGACATACTGTTCCTTGTGCACATTATGAGCCCCATGCATGCAAGCCTGATAGTAAACATGAAAGTGAACTAGGAATTGATCAGTATGCATGATGTAATGTAATGTTTGATTTTGTTAAGTTATGTCAACCAAGATTCTTTTTAAACTATAAACATTGAATTTATTATTTATTTTCAGCATGAGAAATTGGGCAAGCCACCCAATTGTTCGAACGTGTACATGGACGGAAGAAGGGAGAACAAGACTGACACGAAGCATATGACTTAATTTTAAGAGCTTAGTTTGATTTTTGAAATAAAAGGGAAATTAATGTAATTTTAGAGTGGAAGATGCTTACAATTTCATGTTCATTGTTAGTTATTTTATACATTTTATTAAACTTTTGTTCGATGTTTTAGTCCTGAATGTTTACCCTCTCTTGTTGTAGCAGTAAAATTGAAGTTGCATACCAGGAGGCTGTTGCATTAAAGAGGCAAGAGGAGCTCATTAGTGATGATGCCAAAAATCGTACATGTTGATCCCGAGCTTGACGACTGAAAACAAGCATGAATGAGACATTCTAGTACCTGAAACAAAGGCGTCGAGGTGTGTCCTCATCGCCCCTCCGATGCTTAAGTCAGAGAGAGAATTATGTGAAAAATTGTATACTGGAAATTATGTGTAAAAACATACCTCAATAATGATGCTAGGTTGTGTATTTATAGGTGTTGGAGGGGGAGTCCTGGAAGGACTTAACTTCCTGTAGTCCTAGTTATTTTAGGTATTTGTATTGTGTTAGAAGTGCACAATTTGTGTTAGAATAAAACTTCTAATGAGCTAGAGGTTTGCACTTAAGTAGGACTAGTATTCCTAGGCCCGACCTCATAATGGACCCGACCTTGGAATTAGCCCATTTGGAGTGGGCCAAGATCGGGACTACTAGCCCGAGTTCGGGTCAAGTAGCTCGAGCTTGGGCCTATAGATATTTTTTCCTCATCACAGACCCCCGTGCATCCAAGTCACAGCTAAAAGTTACATGCTTGAGCTGCGAGGTGAGATGCAAAGAGGCGCAACGAGTTTAATCTTTGTTTGATTTGCAATTCGTATGTAGCTCGAGTTCGTCACTTAGCCAATTTTTGGCCAATAAGCTCGAATTTTGTATTAAATAAGTAGTTCAAGCTTGTTAGTTGGCCAGTTTTTGGCCAAATAAGCTCGATAATGAGTTCAACCGTATTACTTGGCCGTCTTAGCCAAGTTTGTTGCAAGAGATAGCTCGAGTATTGTTTAAGAGCCAGTTCGAGCGTGTTACTTGGCCGATATTTTGCCAAGTAGCTCGAGTGATGTTTTGTAATGAGCTCGAGGATAGCATTTTAACTTACATAAGTTTTGAGCTTGATCAACTTGCGGAATCAAATTAATCCTGAGCTCGAGGACTAGGGTCCATTTATAGTGAAGTCATGAACTTGGGAATAGCTCATTTTAAGATTTAGATCCTGAGTTCGAGGAGACCGTGGTGTATAGTCACGCATGATCTCGAGGATAGCTCATTTAAATTAATTGAAACCTGGGCTCAAGGGGAGTCTAGTTTACAAATAATGTTATGAGCTCGAGGATGGCCCATTTTTTAAATAATTAATCCTGGGCTCGAGGATGGCCCAGCTTATAAATAACGTCATGAGCTCGAGGATAGCTCATGTAATAATTTGGTCCTGGGCTCGAGGATAGCCCAGTTTATGAATAAAGTCATGAGCTCGAGGATAGCTCATGTAATAATTTGGTCCTGAGCTCGAGGATAGCCCAGTTTATAATTATTTTTCCAATATCCTGGTGTTGAGCTCGATGACGCTGCCACATATGACGCGGTCTCGAGCTCGAGGAGTATTGGATGGAATTTTATCCAAGTGTTATGGTGGATGGTCGAGCTCGAGGGTTTGGATCTCGAGGTATGCTCAAGGCATGTTTGAGGAGTTTTGCTCGCACTATGCCATGAGGGCCCATTGGTGACGGGACTTTTGTTGAGATCATGCCCGTAGCATGTCTCGAGGCAAGCTCACGGCATGTATGAGGAGTCTTGCTCGCTCTATGCCATGAGGGCCCGTTGGTGACGGGACTTTTGTTGAGATCATGCCCATAGCATGTCTCGAGGTAAGCTCATGCATGTATGAGGAGTTTCGCTCGCTCTATGCCATGAGGGCCCGTTGGTGACGGGACTTTTGTTGAGATCATGCCCGTAGCATGTCTCGAGGTAAGCTCATGCATGTATGAGGAGTTTCGCTCGCTCTATGCCATGAGGGCCCGTTGGTGACGGGACTTTTGTTGAGATCATGCCCGTAGCATGTCTCGAGGTAAGCTCATACATGTATGAGGAGTCAGGGCCCGTTGGTGACGGGACTTTTGTTGAGATCATGCCCGTAGCATGTCTAGAAAGTGCCTGCGCGTGACAGGGCTTTGAAATCTCTAATTTTATGAAGTTACGTTACGCTTAACAGAATCCATTACTAAAAAGTACAAGTAAGACATGTGTTCAATAATTTAGACGATAATCTAACGAAAATTTGTATCATATTTGTAATTGAAATTTAATTGTGCAATTATAATAAAAGATAAATTGAAAGGTTGGGACCAATTTACTACTAAGGTAATAGATTGATGACACGTGCAGTTTTCACTTTATTAAACAAACGTGAACTGTAAAGATGGGCATATAATACTATAAATTTTTTTTACTCTTAAAACATTATTCAAACAATATCTTGCTATTAACTTATTTTCAGGATAATGCTTATGATTGCATAAGAGCAAGGTTCACTCACCTGACACGTGTCAATTGTGATGACAGATTCTGACTTTGCTTGACAAATAATTGTTGTTTTTCTCACCAAAATCCTGTTCTTACTCTTCATCAAAGCCACAAAAAGGGGACTGATATGAAAAATATTTGGGACTAAATTGAAATTGTAACAATAACTTGCGGACCAATATTAAAATTTTTCCAAAAGGTAAAGAAAGTGGTGGGTGAGCGAGATGGTTGATGAGATACGTGAGAAAAGGGGTTGATGTAGAAGCACATCGTCCAACAAACAATAATGGTGACTGGTGATGGTTCCAACCACCTTTGGACACTGCACAAACTTGTTGCGAAGATCACTAACTGCAAAATACCAAATAAATTCTGGATGTTCCTGTGCTTCCGAATTTCTTGCGACTCACTTGGAATTTTTTGCTCATGTTCTGCTATAAGCTGGTGCTTGCTTGAATCTTTTGATAATACTTGTTGCAAATGTGATAGATATGCGGGACCGCTTCCCTGTGGTTGTACATGCCCATTCATCCTACCCTTGTTTTGTCTATTGGGTCTTATATTATTAGGAATCCAGGGAACTGGAGACGGTTGAAAAGCAGGTCTGGAAGGATCTGCAAAGCCATTTTCCCTTCCATCAGTAGCCTCGTTTTCTATAACTTTTCACAGAGCTCGACCGTAATTTGGATATCGAGGGTATTCACGGGGTGCTAAAAGGTGAATGGCAGGATGGGTCGTGTTGATCAAGAAAATTCCCAAAGCTACCAACTGGGTTGGATCTTGCTTCCTATTTATATAATCCATACGAGACCCCAATCTCCGACCAGCTCTAGATCTTGAGAACTCATCTCTAATTGAGTATTTTCTCAAACACAAGAACCCAAAATCATCTCACTACAATGAAAGCAGAATTTTGGATGTTTTCCAATTTGGTAAAGTAAAACGAACTCTAGAAAAAAAAAGGGTTTGAGTAATTCTAGAGGGGATTGGGATTCCAATTTTAGTGAACAAGAATATGACTGTTGTTGGTGGGGAGGAAACTGAACGGAAATTAAAGAGAGGCTTGAGGCGTGAATGTAACACAGGAATTGGAACGAAATTGAAGATGACGAGAATTTTGTTTTTGTTTTTCTTTTAGAAGAGTCACTTCTCTGAAGCTTGAGATTCCCTTCAAAAGTTTTGGACAATCTTCTTCCCTTCTCTCGAAAATATTTTGGTAGGCTTTTTCTTACATGTTTTCCTCATGGTTAATAGTAACCGTTTCCCACATACGGCGCCAATGATGATGCCAAAAATCGTACATGTTGATCCCGAGCTTGACAACTGAAAACAAGCACGAATGAGACATTCCAGTACCTGAAACAAAGGCGTCGAGGTGTGTCCTCGTCGCCCCTTCGATTCTTAAGTCAGAGAGAGAATTATGTGAAAAATTGTATACTGGAAATTATGTGCAAAAACATACCTCAATAATGATGCTAGGTTGTGTATTTATAGGTGTTGGAGGGGGAGTCCTGGAAGGACTTAACTTCCTGTAGTCCTAGTTATTTTAGGTATTTGTATTGTGTTAGAAGTGCACAATTTGTGTTAGAATAAAACTTCTAATGAGCTAGAGGTTTGCACTTAAGTAGGACTAGTATTCCTAGGCCCGACCTCATAATGGACCCGACCTTGGAATTAGCCCATTTGGGGTGGGCCAAGATCGGGACTACTAGCCCGAGTTCGGGTCAAGTAGCTCGAGCTTGGGCCTATAGATATTTTTTCCTCATCAGTGATTTTATACATTTTATTAAACTTTTGTTCGATGTTTTAGTCCGGAATGTTTACCCTCTCTTGTTGTAGCAGTAAAATTGAAGTTGTATACCAGGAGGCTGTTGCATTAAAGAGGCAAGAGGAGCTCATTAGTGAAGAGGCAGCTTGGATGGTCGAGAATGAGCAGAAAGCAAAATTTGGATCAGCTGATAAGGAAAAGAAGTCCAAGAAAAGGAAAAGAAGTCGAAGAAAAAGTAGGTGAAATTTTACTAGTTCCATCCAATTGGAAATAGAAGATAGAATTACAGTCGAAGTTGCTGAACTTTTACTAATTAGACTATAGAAAATGTTGTGCGTGATGTTGATATCTAGTAAGTGTATTGCATTAGTTTGGAAAAAGGTGGTATTGTCCTTCAAATTTCATCTTCAGTGAGATCAAGTTCGTGAAGTATTTGCATTTTTGTTATTGTGAACATATCTTGGCTTTGGAATCAATGTTAAATGTATGATATCTTGTAAGATTATATACAATGGAACATATCTTGTGTGATTTTAGATATTTCTTGATTTTAAATTCTTGTTGGTGCATTGTACTTGAGATGGGCTTTCAATCTCTTTTGGCATTTTTTGATTATTGTACAGTTCATTTTTTTTTTCAAAATAAAATCACATTTACCGACTACGATTCCTTGGTCGGCAAAGGAGATCTTCCCCGACTAATATAATATGGCCAGTCAATGTTTATTACCACCAGACTAAATAATTTTCTTGGTCGGCGAAGGCTTTTACCGACCAAAAAAATAGTCGAGGAAAAACTCTTATCATTCCCGACCAAAATATTGTTGGTAAGCAAAAACCTCTATATTTCCCGACTAACATGCATTTTGGTCTGTAAAAACTTTTGATGGTTAGCCTCTGGCGACCAGCTACCGACCAGAGTTTTCTAGTCGGGAATTGATTTCACCGACCAATATTGGACTTTTAGCGACCAATTTTTGAGTCGGCAAATCTCAAATTTCTTGCAGTGATAGATATAATATTTTGAACATTTGCTTTAAAATGACGCAATTGATAGCTTTACTGTCTGCCAAGTAAGTATTATTCTTTTTTCCATATTGTGGAAGTCATGCATAAATCGTCATATTAGTAACTGTTAAGGTACTACTCTGCTAAATGATAGGTTATGATATTGCAACTTTGTAAGTTTTCGTTAATTTAATTTAATATATAAAGGTGATTATCCATGTGAATAGTTTAATATGTAAAGGTGATTATCCATATCTTACTACAACTCGAACATATCATGGACCCATTTATTCACTTTATTGACACCATATCACTAATATATACATGTCTTGAAATAGATAATCATCATAACGATTTTTCTTACAAAATTATAACGGTTATCATGCAACGCACGATCCACACTAGTCATATTAAGTAAGGCAAGTGTTGCATGAGACACAAGCTTATGGATCACTGAATTCCCTTGAGGAGAATTTTAGATTTTCAGATTCTTACTTTTCAGAGTGTAAATGTTCATATTTCGGTGTTAGTTTCGTCTCCAATTGCACTTTGAAATGAATAAAATAACAATTAATTTCGGTGGCTTGAATTTTTTTGACATTTTGCATGGTTTAACTATTTTTGATTATTATATTATGATATTTGTTCGTATTAGAAAATGAAAAGTTGTCACAATTTTTCATTACAAGATCGATCACACACTGTATAATTTGAATTTTTCAATAGAACGTTGCTGCTTAAGTTTACAACTTCTCATAAGATTTTTTTAAATTTATATTTAGATCTTACTCCCTACTCTTTTAGTCTTTTTGTATTGAATATAAATTAAAACTTTGCATTTGAAAGTGATGTGGTATGCTTTTTAATTAAAAAGGTCACGAGGTGTGTAATATGGTTGTGTCATTTTGATAATAATGTATACAAGTTTCTTAAACTAATATTTAACATTTAATTTTATTTTTTGTTGGGCTAAATATGAATTAAGGTCTATATCAAAAAATGACATGATGTATAAGTTTTTAATTACTCCCTCCGTCCCATATATATAGACTGTGTTTCCTTTTTTTCTTGTCCCAAATATATAGGCTTGTTTCTTAGGGGGTGTTTGTTTTTGATTTGAGAATTGATTCTCAAATTAATTCTCATTTACAACCACACATTTTTCAATAAAATAATATTTTCCATCACATCAATAATTTTTTCTTCTTTTTCAACCACACATTTCCCATCATATCACTATTCAAAAATCAATTCTTCCCCCAAAAATCTCTATCAAACAAGCACTAATTGGGAATGTTATGTTTTGTTATTTTACTAATATACCCTTATTTAATTTGCCTAGTTACTAATTCCAACAATAATTTACTTCTAGTTGTTGAAAATTAAATAGGGATAAACTTGGAAAGTTCTTAATAAAAATTGCTTTTCCAATAACATTAAATAAGATTTCTTAATCCGTGTAAAAAATGAAACAAGCCTATATATATGGGACGGAGGTAGTATAAGGTTACACATTGTGTAATCTAGTTTTTTTAAGAAAACATTCATTTATTTGATTCTCTCGATAGCTGAGTATGATCGATTCGACACTTTCTCTTTACCCCAAATTTCTCAAAGTTTCATTCTTCATATGTATTTGTCACTTGGATAAAGACGTCCGATACACTCGACTTTCCCAAATTCCCATCTGACGCCCTTGACTAGCTTATGTTCATTTATTAAAAAGTCACGTACCGTGTCACTTCTTCAATAAAAAGTCACGTAATTTTTCAACTAATTCAAAGTTTGAACGCATTTAATTTCCCATATTATCAACCAATTTATCATGGTCATAGAAATTTATAAGTTCAATTAAGTTCAATAACTTATGACCATATATATTATTTAATAATGAAAAATTTATTCACAAAATCTGATTTTGGTTAATAATAAATTTAAATAAGTGTTTATATTATCTACACATAATGTAAGCAAATGTCTGTTGATAATGATTTTTTTTGAAGACCAATCAAGTTCGCTTTCATAATTAACAAGTAATTAATCCCCTGATATTTATCCTGACATGCAAATTAATATTGTGGCCCAATATTTATCATTTGTGTTTATCAGTTGTCTACTCCTATACAATGTAACTGATTTCTTACCTTTTATGTGAAAAGAATAAAATTGATTTACCTACCAATTTTCTTTTCTTCTTAATTACATGAAAAATTAATTGCAGAATCTACCCTGAAATGACACATTTAATATATATTATCACATTTCGGCAGCATAGTGCTATCCAATATTAATTGAAACTGATTATTTGTCATGACACAGAATATCCAATAGTACTCAATATAAGATCCATCTGGATAATTAATGCAGTAATATCCGATGTATATATATAGCCGATACACAAGACAATGAGAGAGTAAAAATTACGTGGGAGAAGTGAGTATTTGCCGTGTAAACAAGTTCTATTGATTATTTTAAGTGAGCGTTTGCCACGTAAACAAGTTCTACCGGTTATTCAGAAATAGAAGTGTAAGGATTATTAAATTTATTCGTCTTCATTAGATCAATTTGATCACCGACTGTTGTTACTCATTGGTGTTAAATGAAGTGTTCTTTTGTATTGTAATCTTTTGTATTAATTTGTTTGGTTTTTATGTTTGTTCATATTGTTTTAGGATTGAGCCATTCAGGTTTGCTTTGCAACTTGAAGAAATCAAGCCAAAAGTCTGCTGGGTGTAGCAGAAGCTAAAAATGGTTTAATGAAGAAAAGGAATTTCTCGATCTTTATTGAATGTAAATGAAAGTTATTTATACAAGAGTAGCTCTCACTCTCAACTAATTACAGCTGGAGTAAAATAACTAATCTGTTAAACAACTTTATAACTATCACATGGTAAAACTAAGCTGATAAAACTAAACTGTAACTACTAGCGTAACAAGAATTATTTCTTCATCCCCCCCTCAAGTTGGAGCTTGGTGAAAATCACATAAGCCCAACTTGGACAAGAAAGTACAGAATGTAGGAGCAGGAAGAGCCTTTGTAAATATGTCTGCAAGCTGTTGCTTAGTAGAAATGTGCTGAGGGAGAATAAAACCTTGCTTGAATTTATCCCGCACTAGATGGCAGTCAATCTCCAAATGTTTCGTTCGTTCGTGGAAGACTGGGTTGGCTGCGATATGTAGGGCTGCTTGATTATCACACAACAATGGAATAGGGAGTAAGGGTGAAAGACAAAGATCATCCAACATATATGAAATCCATTGTAATTCGCACACAGTAGACCCCATGCTACAGTACTCTGCTTTAGCAGAAGACCTGGACACAGTAGGCTGCTTCTTGGTCTTCCATGATACCAAAGCAGACCCCAAGAAGATGCAATATCCAGTAAGTGACTTGCGAGTATCAATGCAGGAGGCCTAACCAGCATCACAATATGCTGTCAGCTGGAAAGAATTGCCTGTAGGAAAGAACAAACCTTTTGCAGGACAACCCTTTAAATAACGAAGCATATGAATGGCAGCATCCCAATGAGACTGACACGAGGTGTGAACAAATTGACTAAGTTGTTGGGTTGCATAAGTAATGTCAGGTCTCGTAAATCCCAGATAGAGTAGCCTCCCAATGAGTCTTCTATACCTATCAGGTTGAGGAAATAATTCTCCCATTGTAACTGAAAACTTGTAACCTATAGGTAAAGGAGTAAGAGCAGCCTTTGCACTTGAAAGGTCAGTGTCTTCAAGAATATCAAGAACATATTTCCTCTGATGAATGTAAGTGCCAGTAATAGACCTTGCTATTTCCAATCCAAGAAAGTATTTCACATAACCAAGATCTTTTATTGAAAATTGAGAATCTGAGAACTGTTTGGCTGCAATAATATCATCCTCATTTGTACCCGTAATAAGCACATCATCCACATAAACAATCAGGGCAAGAAAACCAGCAGTGGACTTCTTGATAAATAAGCAATTATCATGAGCTGATTGTTTAAAGTCTGGTGTTTAGATTGAAGTAAGAAAATCCAGGTTGCACGACTGAAGTCATCGACAATGGTTAGAAAATAGTGTGCTCCTGACAATGAAGGCTGTTTGTAAGGTCCCCATAAGTCCAAATGAATTAATTCAAAAATGTGGTCTGAACATGTTCGACTTTTGGGAAATGGTAATCTCTGTTGTTTTGACATATGACAAACATCACAAGATTCATGAGTTTTATTATCAGTAAATGGAAGCAATGGTATATGTTGCAATACAGTTGGAGAAGCATGGCCAAGTCTCTTATGCCAAGTGGATTGTGACTTCTTTAAAACTGTTACTTTATTTGCAAAGATAAAATCAGTACATGAGGAATTAAAAGGAGAATCAACTTGCAAGGTTCTGTCTAGCTCTTTGAAAGAACTTAAAACCTCAGGAGAGAAACAAGAATTGTCTAAAATGTATAAGCTCCCTATCACTTTGCCTATTGCTAAAATATCTTCAGTCTTCAGGTCCTGTAAGACACAATAGGTGGGAGAAAAGGTCAATTTGATGTGTGAATTTTTGGCAAGTTTATTCACTGATAACAGGTTGAATTTAAAACTAAGCAAATAGAGTGTATCTGTGAGAACAATGTTTGAGGTCAAGGTTACATTTCCAATATGGTGGACATTTTTAATAGAGCCATCTGGTAAAACTACAGGGGCAGGTTTTTGCAATGGAATTAGTTTATCAATCAAATGTGAATCCACACACATGTGATTTGATGCACCAGTGTCTATAATCCAAGTACCGGGTTCAATAAAATCAAGCGCATTCAAGATGTAATTCAAGGCATAGTGAGGAGTAGCACCTGCTGAATCTGCTAATTGTACCAGGTTGGTGAAATTTCCTTCTGCGACAGAGTTTCCCTTCATATATTTTGTAATCTCTTGTTGAATCAAGGTTGCAATGGAGGATGACAAGTCACTAGTCCTTGTTTTAACATGTTCATCGATAGATCTAAAGGAGTTTCAACCATATGTGCCATATTCTTATTTGGCAACTTTCCTTTCTGTTCTGGTAGTTTCTTAAACCAATCAGGGTATCCATATAGTTTGAAGCATGTCTCCGCAGTATGTCCATTAGCATCGCAGTAGTCACAATGCCTATCAGATTTCTTTGCATCCTTCCTTTTAAAACTGTTAAAATAATTCTTCACCATCCCATCCTTTTTGAAATTCTGTGATTTAGCAAACATAGCATTTTGTCCAGCAATCTCTACATAAGATGTCTGTACTTCTCGCTGTTTCTCCACCCTCAAAACCATAGAGTAAGCTTTATTTACACTAGGCAGAGGGTCCATCACCAATATTTGGTTACGAATATTGTCAAAAGAGTCATTTAAACCCATGAGGAACTGCATCAGATGATTTGCCACAGTGATTTCTGAGACACATTTAGCTGCTCCACATGTGCATTGAGGAATTGGCATCAAACATGCTAACTCATCCCATAATCTCTTGAGTTTAGTGAAATACTGAATCACAGATAATGTACCTTGAGAGATGGAACTGATTTCTCTTTGCAATTGATATAGTAAAGGGCCATTTGATTCACCAAATCTCTCCTCCAATTCGTTCCATAACTCTACTGCAGAGGCAATATATAGGAAGGCATCTACAATGTCCTTGGAAATAGAATTCAATAACCAAGAGGTAACCATACAGTCTACTCTTTTCCATTGATCAAATTTGGTGTAATCTTCTTCATTCATCTTGCAGTTTCCGTTGATAAATCCCAATTTAACTTTTGCACCTAGGGCTATCTTCACAGAACGACTCCACAATAGGTAATTGTTACCTGTTAGTGGCGTCGATACAAGCATCATCCCTGGGTGGTCTGATCCCTGCAAATACAGTGGATCGCCATTGTTGTACGTTCGAGCTTCCACAGTTTCTTCAACAGGCACATTTTCGATTGAATTAGATCTAATAGATCTTGTATTACTAGCCATCTTCTCAGCCCCAAGGAAGATCGTAACCTCAATTGCTGTTTTATGTAACAGATATCAGACGAGCAGAAGCGATATCAGATAAGTCTTCTCTGATACCATGAAGAAATCAAGCCAAAAGTCTGCTGGGTGTAGCAGAAGCTAAAAATGGTTAAATGAAGAAAAGGAATTTCTCGATCTTTATTGAATGTAAATGAAAGTTATTTATACAAGAGTAGCTCTCACTCTCAACTAATTACAGCTGGAGTAAAATAACTAATTTGTTAAACAACTTTATAACTATCACATGGTAAAACTAAGCTGATAAAACTAAAATGTAACTACTAGCGTAACAAGAATTATTTCTTCACAGCTGATAGGTGAAGGTTCATCTTTGGAAGGCATACATTGGTATGATTTTATGCGATTTTTTCTACACAAATTTTCTTATGATCAATTAAATTTGAACTGATGATAACAAATTAGTAGTCTTAGCATTTTATATTCATGAATAATTACAAACCTATGTTGAGTTGTTCTATTATGGTTTGAGCTCTACAAGAAATTTCATTTTTAAGGACGGATTTTATTATTATTTTTTTTTGGTCTTAAAAATTTTTCTTGGAGACCCTTTTCCATGAAACAACATAAAATGATTTTTTACGACCAAAATCTGCGTTGCTAACTGTGAAAATTTGTGTACTGTGGTATATGTAATTTTTTTATTGAAGTAGGGCATATATTTTTTAAAGTGAATAAAGATGAGGAGTTATAAAAAAGATAAAGGGTTAGTAATTATGAATAATGTTTGTACTTTCATATGTTAGATTATAACTGGATATGGATGAGCTAGAAAAATATTAAATTAATAATGCAATTTTTAAAATGAAGGTTATTAGAGTAACTTTTATTGTATTGTTTATGTCACATCACGAGTTTATGTGATAATAGATCGTGTACGAGTAAAAGAAAGTTTTCAATGAATTCATGTCTCTTAGCTCCCGACTTGTTTCAACTTAGAAAA
Source organism: Fraxinus americana (assembly GCA_035079005.1). NCBI lineage: Eukaryota > Viridiplantae > Streptophyta > Magnoliopsida > Lamiales > Oleaceae > Fraxinus > Fraxinus americana. The sequence goes on along the minus strand of CM068726.1, from coordinate 5,883,921 downwards.
AAATAACTACTATACCTAGTTTTTCAACTTCCTTATAACCCATTATACAGGGCCGACCTTAGGCTTAGCGTAGGTTGTTGCTTAGGGCCCCAAACATATGAGAACCCCATAAAATAAGGCTCACATATTCTAATCATGTAATTTTGACTGAAGTCATTAATAGTCATAGTATTTTTTAAGGGAGTAATACATAACTACTAGACTATAACTATCACATTTTAAAACTAACAAACTTGTAAAATTATTTCAAAATTCAGTGTTAAATTCCAATTAATAATATATATAATATATAATAAACAACTAAACACACACACATTATTTTTTTTCTCTCTACATAATATAGTTTAGATATACATACAATTGACATACATTATATCCCATCCCCTATCCCACTGACCCCTACCCACCTATAGAAAATTTCAGGAGATTACACCCCACCCGCCCCAGATTTGTGATTAGATCCGTGACTAAATTTGTTTTCAGTGTGATTATCTGTGATTGTCTAATTTTTGACCATATGTAACCAAGTCACTAGCTTGTGTTATCTTAGTGCGACGTTCTATGACCAGATCAATCTTAAATGTGACAATATATGACCAAGTTACAACTGATTGCAATTAACACAAAATTGGTTACAACCATCACAATAAACACATATTTGGTCACAGACACCCAAATAGTTAGTCACAAACCCTTTAACCACACCCAAATAGTTAGTCACAAACCCTTTAACCCCTACCCCGACCCATCTCGCCAATGCCACCACCTATGTAAAACTAACAATAACCAATAAAAATAATCCCAAAACACTAGTTAAACAACAAATCGAAGGAAGAAGAAAGCATACTAAAACCATGACGATGGCGCTCAGATTGCCGCAACAAGTGCTGCACAACAAAGATCTGAAAGCGCTGCATAGCAGTGCTCAAATCAACAGATTGCCAAAAACCACAACTAACACCACACCGACACCATACCACCGCGTTGCAGTTGCTTCATGCCCCTTTGGCCTTTCGTGTGCCCTTTCACCACACCACACCACACCAGATAAATGGTGCCCATTCACCTGTACATCGTAGCCACGCTTAGCGATGGTGTGCGACACTCACAACGCGGCTGCACAACGGTCTGTGCCGTTGTGAGGTGATGATGAACGCTGCCTGGTCTTCTTACGAAAAGAGGGAATAGAGAGAACTCGTAACGGTGCACAACTGTTGTACCAACAACAATAGTGCCTCACTGCGCGCTATGAATCACCATTGCGCGTGGTGGTTTTGAATCATCGACATAGCGATGCCGAAATATAGAGAGGGTGTGTGGGGTGGGTAGAGAAAAGGGAGAGAGAAAAGAGAGAATGGGGTAAACTGACTAGGGTTTGAGGGGTGGATGGGTTGGGTATGTTTATTAGATTTGAATGATATATTATTATTATATTAAATTTTTATTAATTAATTTAATAAATTTAATTACGACCTGATTTGTGAAATTATAATTGATCCATCTTATTAATGAATAGTAGTCTTTATGTGTACACACACTCCCTTAAAAAATAAAATTATATAGATGACTATGACATTGACTTCAGAAATAGTAACACACACTCCCTTAAAAAATAAAATTCATGCACGCTCTTTTGGTTTCTTCCTTTCTTCAAAATTCATTCCTACCTTATATCTTCCTTCAAATTTCTGAAATAAATCATCATCTTGGCATTTTTTTTCTCAATCATAAATCACAATAGAAAATGAAGATATTAGAAAAAGTGAAACAATCAATTTTCTTTATTCTCCAAATTCATTGAAATTTTCAATCTGAAATAGTAGGAAATTATCTTGTCTAAGTCATCTCGTTGAAGCCTTTAGCTAAGAGACTGGATATAAAGTCATTTTCTGATTTTGAAGAAGGGGTAGCCTTTCTCTCCATATGCTTGTTGGAAACGATACTCATCTGAATAATGTCTGCTTCCCCTTGTTCTTTAATAGACTAATTGTTAGTAAAAAAGATTGATTTCCCTAAATATTCAGGAAGCAGACTTTGTATATAAGGTTCGTATAAAGCGTGTCTAAGACCCGCAAAATCTTGGAAAATATGTTCGACAACAATATGTAAAATATGTTCGATAATACTATCTACCAAATGTACTCTAAATTGGTCCATATTAATGTCTGTTAATTGAAATGGGTAGATTAAAACATGTAGAGGGATAAATCATTTGGACTAAATTGTTTTTTTTTTCCTTATGAAATACAAGTTTAACTTATGAAATTTCTTCATTTTTTTCTTTTTAGTATGATCTTCTTGGTATGACTAAATTGTAGCTCACGGTTATTATGAGAACTTAAAATGAGGTTTACAACCATCAAGTTCAAAGTGAATTTCAAGTTCACTATGACCGCTAGTAATATTCATGAATTGATGGTGTGATTTATCCGCTATAAACTACTTTTACTTTTTGATTAGGTTGTTGTGGAACCACGATAAGCATCTTTATCTATTTTATTTACCATCATTCTAAATCATATTCGCAATGTGCGAAGTTATAGAGTTTTTTATTTGAACGTGCAAAATATGTGCAAAAATAGGTATTCAGTTGTTGCAATTCTATGACTTGTTAATTGATTTAGTTCTTACAGGTTCTGCTTGACCTGCAACTGCAAGAATGAGGCCTTCACAATCCAACGCCAATTCACCTTTTTCCTTGCAAAATCAAACTTACTTAAATGAAAACTACATTATCAACCTTGACCTCGATGAACCAAATACGACACATCAAACACAGCCTCAGATGCATTCACCGGGTGCATTTGAAAATTTTGATTATTCAAAATTTACAAACAATTTTATAGAATCTCACCGTTCAATTGAAACTATCCACAACCCTTCTCCAAATGAGACTTCTACTCAAAATCTTTCAGAAACTTCTGTGCAAAATCCTGAAGAGAAGGGAGATGACTACTCATTGTCACATATAGTAGCTATGGGTAGAAATTACGTCTCACTGGTTAAAGATCGTAGCAGAAATATAACCAGAGACAATGCCAACTCTGGAGTTCCCAACTCTCATGACTACAATTCTTGTCCACTACCATATTTAGATAGGCAAGTCCCTTTTGTTTAAGTCAGAATAGACTATAAAGGATTTAATTGATTGTTTTAAGTCTTCTTTATTTTCTAAATCAATTGATTATAGTACAATTTAAATGTGTTTCTTGTACACTTAAAATCTTATGGTAGGTCTAGCACAAACCTTATTGGGGAAGAAGAGCAAGCATTGACTCGGAAGCGCCCCCATGCTGACAGTTCAAGTAGTCTAAGGTTCAATACATAGGCATTTCTTTTTTTTTTTTTTCTGGTTGTTTTTAAGTATATTTTTCATACTTTTATAATCCATAAGTTCCCATACTTACTATTTTTATTTTAATTTTGTTTAATTTTTTAAAATTTGTCCACTTGTAGGAAGGATACAAATGTTATGAGTAGCATCCTTCCTGACCAGGAACAGTCTAGGTATTTTCTTTCTTCTTCACTATGTATTTGTTTATATTCTCGCACACATGAGCACACACCTGCACACAAATCCGATAGGGACAAAAGCATTGTGAATAGCAGGTCACTCCATATACCATGAAGTATCTAGGTATCATCTTTCTTCCCACCTCATATAAGTGCATATATATATATATAGCACACAACTCTCATATTTGTTCACACTAGCAAGATGAAAATAAAAAACCATTCTCGAGTAGTATTCTTCTTTACCTTGGATTGTACAAGTATAATATTTCTTCTTTAGTTAGTATATGTGAATATGTATATATGCATACACACATTCACACTCGTAGATCAAGTATTATTCATTTATTTGTTGATCAAGCTGTTGCCTACAAGCAGGCTTTCAAATATTAATATTGATTCGGACTACAAGAAGTGGCAAGAATGGCAAGCCAATGCAAAGAAAGCCCCAGCCCCCAAAGAATGGTATGTATTTCAAAACCTTTACCCTTACATTCTAAAATTTTGGTAATTTTTCATAATTTTGGTGAACTATTGGAATTGAAGTAAAGTCATGCGAGTGCTATAAAAATGCAATGTTGGATAAAATAACTGGACTACAATATTCAAAATAACAAATAATTATTGAGATAACTAAAAAGTTTACAAAATGGAAATGAAGTATGCACTTAGCAAAGTATCTTGAAGACAACCAACTCCCCACTGGAATACCAAAGGGCTTTTGCTTTTGGAACAGATAGTAGCAGTCTTTTTTATTTCATGTCAATTTTGGACACATAACTTTCACATATGGTATATCTTTCAATCTAAATACTTTTTTTTTTTAATTATTTTGCTAAAGTAGTGATTATTATTATTATGAAATTGTACTGAGTTTTATGACGGCGTGCGGTCTAAGGACAAAAAGTTTATTCCCTTTTTATTTTACGGGTGCTCAAGTTGAACTTCGGATGAAATTTTGTTTTACCATCAAGATGATGAAGATTTCCATCATCCAAGCTCTTTCGCAGGAAAAGACTACATAAACTTGCACTTATTTTGATGCCCTCTCAAAGGACCAAGTTTGGAATGGACGACAGAACAACTCTAGCAACAAATGAAAATTTAATAAAAATTTCACTATTGAAGAATTATTTTTTCCTTGTTTATTATGCACACAGTGAATTTTTGCAATGTAATATTGAAACCTACTCCAAAACATGTTTTTGCACATGTATTATTTTAATATCTTGTCATCGTATTTGTTCTATTTTACATCGCCCACTTATATCTAGTCGTTTTATAGATAACATCGTTTTCCTATTGCAAATAGATTTTTCTATCTGTTTTTACTCATTCCCATCAAATCTAGACAAAGGAAAGTTAAGACTGTATTTAAGGAGATCGTCGCTGATTTGAAACTTTGGAAGTAGAGTATGATGAAGAAAATTTGGCTTTGATCCTATTGTGTTTATTAACCGCTTCGTTTTCTTCATTTAAAGACATGATCTTGTATAGTCGTGATACTCTTACAATAGAAAAAGTGTATGATGCTTTGTATTCAAAAGAGAAGATGAAGCATTTGGTTTCTGAGGCTAGAGATAGACAAGGCCTAGTTGCTCATGGTGGTTCTGAAAGGGGCATATCGAAATCTAAGTTTAGTAATCAAATTTGTAACTACTGTAAAAAGAATTGGCACTTAAAGAAAGATTTCTACAAATTGCAGAATAAGGAAATGATGATTGCAAATAGATATTCAGATACTTCAGGTGAAACAGACCTCGTGGAGAACATTGTAAATGATGGAAATCTATTAGTTATTTCTAACATTCAGTCTAAATCGGAAGATGATTGGATTCTTGATTCAGCATGTGTGTTTCATATGTGTACTAATAAGGCCCTGTTTGTTATATATGAAACTGTTTCCAAAGGTGTCGTGGCTATAGGAAACGATACATCTTGTCTGGTTGTTGAAATTGGTACATTCAGATTGAAGATTTTGGATGGGACAATTAGAACACTTCGCCAAGTTCGACATGTTCCATATTTTAGAAAAATCTCATCTCGTTGTCTATCATTGATTCAAAAGTTTATGAGTTTTTTGGTGCAGGTGGAGCCTTGAAGGTTTGTAAGGGTACCCAAGTTGTATTGGAGGGATATAAAATACCTCAGTTATACATCTTACAGGGTCGTGCATAATTTAGAAGAGTCAATCAGCACAAGTTCAGGACCATGGTGGACATTCAGTTTGCTACAATACCTTTAGGAGCTCATAAATGGTCGGATTTGAAGAATACAGTTCAGTGGAGTTCAGGAGATATGGATAATGCCACTTTGCCACCATCACCTGCGATACCATTGTATTCAATTGTGAGTGACTGGTGCAATAGAAAAGGGTATGTGGATGCTGATTTTGTTGAGCATGCTTTAAGTAGAGTAGAATGTGTACAATCTATCGATGGACCTTCTTTAAAAGCATTTGTGTTTGATTCTGATTTGAGGTGTGTTATGACCCATTTTGGTAAATTGTAAAATCATTATGATTTTTGGGAATCTGAAATAATTATGCAGAGTAGTGCTTGGATTCATTGGAAGAGGTGGAGTATTTTGTGTTTGGTTGGAAAAAGCAGTTTTGGTTATTGTTGAAGAAGTCGTTCATACCTTGGTGAAATTTCTGTCAAGGTAGAGATTGTTAGAATTTGGGTGTGACCCGAATTCCTTGTTGAAATAATTGAAAAATTCTAATTGAAGTGTACATCAAGAAGAGTTCAGTTTGGATTGCTATTGGAGTCCTATATCAAGTTGAAGTTCTATTTTGAAAGCTCATTGAGAGTTGAAGTTTATTTTGGACTTAATTTTTTGGTATCCTACTTCATCAACAGCTCTACTAAGATGGTTTGGATGTCTCCTACATGTTCCTTATAAATACAAGGCTCTTGTATACAATTTTATGATGTGAGAAAATAGATTACTAGAATTATAAAATCTATTGTAATTTTTCTCTTTTCTCAATTATTTTTGAGTCAATAAAATCTCTTAATTCATTTGCCATATTCTTATGTTTATATTTTTTTGGTTGATCATATACTTCATTATTATTTACCATATAATTTCAAAATCTCAATCTGATGGTTTGTTTTACAACATTTTTTCAAAGAAGTGGAAGATAAAGAAGAAGAAAGGGAAAAGTTGAACCATATTGCGGTGTTACTACTAGGTGCACCAGGAATTGGAAAATCCACCTTCTATGATCACGCGGTGGAGAAGGTGGTGCTTTGCTGGACCAATGTGCCTAGAGGAGAAATATATGAGGGAAAGTTTTCAGGTGGCAGATTTGGATGAAGCCACCGACATTTTAATGCCTCAAGCGCTGGATAAATTAAGGGAATTTATGAAATTTGCATTTGTGAAGCCTGTTCAAGGGGTGCCCTGTTGCTTCTTCTCCTTCTATTTTCAAGGGGTGTCATTTTGCTTCTTCTTATTGGACTGTGTTTTTGAAGGGTTGCATTATTTATCTAGATACATAAGTACTTTCATGGTGTTTGAATGCCAGCAAACTGGAATTAATAACTGGCTGGAAGGAGACTCCAATATAAATGATGGTGATTGTGGTGTATCTAAAAAAATGTTAATGTTAAGAATTTATATAAAACTATGGGCAATAAAGTAATTCTACTTAGGGTGATTAGTAAAGAAAAAAAAAATTGATTAAAATTGTGGTGTAACAAGTAAATTTTGTTGTGGTAATATAATTACCCTTTTTGTAATATCGAAGCCTACTCAAAAACATGTTTTAGTACAAGTATATTTTGCTCTTCTTTTTTCTTTTTGTTCTATATTTAATTCGTTGTTACCTTAAATTCATTTGTTTTCCATTGATAACATTCTACGTCAAATGGCTTTGTCCATGTGGTTCACTCTTCTCTATCAAATCTAGTCCAAAAGAAAAGGTTAGACAGCATTTGTGCCTTTTCAACATTTACACATGGTACACACCTGGGCAAAATCCTTTTTAACAGGAAAATTGAAATTTTGAAAAACAAGAAGAAATCAGATGTGTAAAGATAATCGACTTCAACATCTTTTTCCTAACAAATAAATTATATGTATTTGGGATTATTTCGCTTTTATCTTATTATAATTACTCTTTATTAATACCCCTACAATAACCTTTTCATTTCTTCTTGTTTGATTGTGGAATTGTCTTATAATTTAGGCCCTGTTTGATCCACATTATTTTTTCATTCTCATTCATTTACTCATTTTCAACCACACATTTTTCAATAAAATAATATTTTCCATTACATCAATAATTTTTCCTTCTTTTTCAACCACATATTCTTCATCACATTAACAGTAAAAATGCATTCTTACCTTTAAAATATGTACCAAACGGGGGCTTAAAGCGGTTTATCAAAAGTCTTTAATAAAATTTCTCTCTCACCGTGGAATCAAATACCAAGAGATGCTTCTTGGCCAGGGCCACATGGGCCCTGGTTTTCAAGGGGTGCACATGACCCCCCCTCCCCGGCCCCACCCCACACCCATTGGCAGGGAGTCTATAATTCTCAAATCGACTTTATTAATTTTACAACACGTGCACGAATCACAACTTTTTTTTGTGCACAATTTTGATGCGTACATAAGAAAGATCTGACTAAATTAAACTTACAAGGACAGCCAATGCGTACATAAGAAAGATCTGACTTTAATTATTATCACGTTCCCAGTCAAAGGAAGACAAATAAGGCCTGTTTGGTAGGGATTCTCGTTTTCTACAGTAAATCAATTCTCCTTTTCAACCACACATTCTTTAATAAAATAATATTTTCCATCACATCAATAATTTTTTCTTCTTTTTCAACCACACATTTCCCATCATATCACTATTCAAAATAAATTCTTCCCCCAAAAAATCCCTACCAAACAAGCTCATAGTAAATGATTATCATAAAGAATTAGAGCCCATTGGTACACATTAAAATGAGAGAATATATTTTTTTGAAATGATGTGATTGAGAATATGTGATTGAAAAAGAAGGAAAAGTTATTGATGTGATGGAAAATATTATTTTATTGAAAAATGTGTGGTTGAAAATGAGTAGAAGAATAAGAATGAAAAAAATAATGTGGTCCAAACAAGGGCTTAATGTTTCTATCTTCAAAAAATAATAATAATAATAATAATAATAATAATAAAAGACTTAATTTTCTAATAATTTTTAGCCAACATAACTTTGTCGACTAATTCTAATGTAAATGAGTTTTAACACTCCGTTTGTTTCTCATTTTTCATCCATAAAAATGAAAAATATAACCGTTATCCATCATATCAAACCATCAATTTTGAATTTCTATCTCTTGTGTTGGGTCCAATAACGACTATATTTTTCATTTTCATTCTACAATAATGAGGATCAAACGGGCTCTAAATATATGTTTTGGCTACGAGATCGGATGCTATGTGCAACCTCACATATTATTTCACTATATCTTTTAATGGATGAAATGGAGTGAAACGAAAAATAATTTGTGTAATGAACCTGAAATTTATAATAATGTTTAATTTATTTTTTGGTACCTCAAAATAAACAAAGAAAAGGATTGCCAACAACGAAGGACATTCTGTCGAAAATGAGGCTTGCCCTAGTTGATGAGGGACCACTATAATGATCCATTGGTGTTGAAAATTAAAGGCTCATATTCAGTACCTATCCAATTCATTGAACTAAGAATTTTTCATTATTAGGATTAATAAGATTACAATATCTACTAATTGACCAAAATTTTGAGTACGACAAAAAAAATTGAATTGTATACAAAACACTTTTCTTTCAAAAAAATGTACCTAATTTATCTGGCCAGAAGTCATAACTTGTACCTAATTTCAATAACTACATTAATTAGTTGTTAAAAAGCAAAAGTTAATTTATGAACCATGAAGTTTTTGAAATTGGAGTAGACTGGCCAGAATTATCCACAAATTTGAATACTGTTCATATGTTTTCAATTGGCCAAACACGAGTAGCTAACGGGTCGAATACATGTTATATAAGCATACGTTATCGGTTCAACTATTTCTAACTTTTAAGTTACAATGGCTTCCACTACTGCTAAAATATTTCTCTTATTTTCTGTTATATATCTTCTCCAGTTTAACTTGTCTATAGGACAAAATGTTCGAGGAGGCTATTGGTTCCCTGAAAGTGGATTTGAAGCCTCAGATATAAATTCCAATCTTTTTACACATTTATTTTGTGCATTTGCAAATCTTATGGAGAAAGTGTGTACACGCATTAGTATCAGTTAGTTTTATTGGTTTTAGCTAATAAGTGATTACTCAACTAATTACTTCAATTAGTTAGTTCAGTTAGTTCAGTTTGTTAATTTCTGTTTTGTTAGCTCCAGGTCTATTACTCGTTTCCTTTCATTCCTTTCTCTGTATAAATACACTACTGATCATTACTGAATAATTGATTGGGAATTATCTCTCTGTTTTGAGTTTCCTCTCCAACTTCCTCATGGTATCAGAGCAAGTGACGACCCAGGGCTTGGAGATCGTCTTCCTCTATCTACGAAGGAGCTGAGATTTTAACAAAATTGAAATGGCAGAAGGCGATAGGGATGATAGATTCACACTGTACAATTCAGACCATCCAGGAATGGCTTTGGTCTCGGCACCACTGACTGGAAGAAACTATCTCGCTTGGAACAGATCTATACGTATTGCCCTAGGGGCAAAAATGAAATTGGGGATAATTGATGGTTCAATTGAAGAGGCAAGCAAAGATTCAGCTGATTACGAGAGGTGGAATCGTGTTAATTACATGGTAACCTCATGGATTTTGAACTCAATCTCGAAGGAGATCGTTGATGCATTTCTATATACCACCACTGCTAGAGAGCTGTGGACTGAAATTGAAGAAAGGTTTGGAGGTTGCAATGGACCTCAATTATATCAGATACAAAGGGAGATATCTACCATAACACAGGGAAGTTTAAGTGTAACACAATATTACACAAAGTTAAAAAAACTGTGGGATGAGCTGACTTACCTTATGCCTCTACCGCAATGCACCTGTGGATCAGCAAAGGCAGCCACAGAAATGACTTCGTTCAACAGGTTGATGCAGTTCTTAATGGGACTGAATGAAGAATATGAGCATGTGAGGAGTCAGATCTTGGTAACTGATCCATTACCTGTGGTGAACAAAGCCTATTCAATGGTGCAGAGAGTAGAAAAGCAAAAGGAGGTGCAGACTGTGTACGGCGATGGGGGTGAAGTCAATGCTATGTATGCAAAATCACAACCTTATAAGAGAGACAATGGAGCAAGAGGACAAGGAAGAAGATATGAAAATAGAAGAGACAAGGAGCAGCGGTATTGCACACATTGCAATATTAATGGACACGACAAGGAATCTTGCTTCAAGCTCATTGGATATCCAGACTGGTATAAAGAACTCAAGAAAAAGGGAAGGCATATGGCAAATTTAGCTGAGACTCCCCTGGATCTGATGAATGGAGAAACAGGGGACACATTAAAGGGGCAGACACAGGGGATAAATCTGGGTGAAGTAATCCAGCAGGAACTGATGAAAATTTTCAAAGGCAACAGCAACAACAGGGTGAATTTTGCACACTTGGAGGATTTTGCAGGTTCTGTTCTTAAATCTGATGATATTCATGCTTTACATACCTGTGACCTTATAGAAATTGGCTCTTGGATAGTTGACACAGGGGCATCAAATCATATGTGCAATAACCTGAAACTTATACATAAACCCAAAGTCATCACCAATACTATACCTGTCTATCTGCCTGATGGATCCATTAATAAAGTAGAACATTCTGGTAATATTAATCTCAGCAAAGAACTTACCCTCATTGAAGCATTACATGTACCCACATTTAAATTTAACTTGCTATCTGTAAGCAAACTAGCCAAAACTTCCATTCTCAAGTTCACATTTCTTGATGATCATTGCTTGTTGCAGGACCGTCTGACTGAGAGACCCTGGCAGTTGGTAGAACAGTCAAAAGCCTTTACATTCTTGATAAGGACTCCTTTCTTCAAAGAACCATTCAAAATTATACCTCTAAATACTGTAATACGTCTGTGATTGCTCCTTCAGCCTCCTTACCTATTAAAACTTGTAATCATCAGTCTGATACTGCCATTTTGTGGCACAAAAGGCTTGGTCATGTTTCTGAAAATGTCTTACAACATTCAATATTAGGAACACAATGTAATAAAGACCATTTCAAACCTTGTGATGTTTGTGCCTTATCTAAGCAACATAGATTACCTTTTCAACGAAGCCATATCCAATCCAGCAAACCGTTTGAACTTCTGCATATTGATTTATGGGGACCATACAAAAAGGCTTCCATATGTGGAGCACATTACTTCCTAACCATAGTTGATGACTTCACTAGAGCCACATGGACCTTTTTATTGAAACATAAGACACAGGTTCTGCATACTATAAGATTTTTTCACCAAATGATCAAAACTCAGTTTGAAAGCAACATTAAAACCATTAGAACTGATAATGGGTCAGAATTCTTGAGTCGAGAATTTCAAACTTTTTTGGCTAGCAATGGCACTTTACATCAAAAGTCCTGCGTGTATACCCCACAACAAAACGGGGTTGTTGAAAGAAAACACAAACACCTGCTTCAGGTTGCTAGGAGCCTCATGTTTGAATCACATTTACCAACCTGTTTCTGGGGGGAGTCCATCTTAATGGCTACCTATATCATCAACAGGCTACCTTCAAAAATGCAAAATTGGAAAACACCTTATGAACTATTACATCATAGAGCTCCCATATATCATCATTTCAGGACTTTTGGTTGTCTATGCTATGCCACAAACACCTTTCCTTCAAAACATAAATTCTCTCCCAGAAGTTCTAAGTGTATTCTACTGGGTTTTAGTTCAGGGCATAAGGGTTACAAGGTGTTTGATATTAGTAACCGACAAGTTCTTGTGTCTAGGGATGTGATCTTTCATGAGAATATATTTCCATATAATAATAATTGCAAGTATGACCTTGTTGCACCCTTACCCATATCTGTTGATGAACATGAATCTGATGAAGATATATTACATAAACATAACACTCAGCATCCTATAGCACACCCAGTTGCTGAACCTTTGATTGCCAGGGAAAACTCCAGTCACATACCTGTAACAAATGATGATACTGAAACTCAACTCCAAACACTTCATCAAGCTCCTACATCTGCTACTCCAAGAAAGATCAATAGACAGAAAACTACCCCTCAGTGGTTACAAGACTTTGTAACTAATTTCAGTCACAGTGATATTTCTAAGCCAATTATTCAACCAGAGATAACATCACATTCCAGACAGTCCATAAAAAATAACTTTCTTCCTCATATCCCACAGCCTTTTAGTTCACAGCACAATGATTTTTTTGCTAATGTTAACACTGTTCAGGAGCCTAACTCTTATAGGGAAGCTAGTACTAGAGCTGAATGGATTGAGGCAATGAATGTTGAATTAGATGCACTTGAGAAAAATAATACATGGGATCTTGTTTCCTTAACCCCTGCCATGAAACCGATTGGCTCTAGGTGGGTGTTTAAGGTAAAACTAAAGGCTGATGGGACATTGGACAGGTGCAAAGCTAGGTTAGTAGCCAAGGGTTACCATCAGGTGGAGGGAGTTGACTACTTTGAGAGTTTTTCCCCGGTGGCAAAACATGTTACTATCAGGATTTTCCTTGCTATTGCTACTACTAAACTGTGGCCTATCTTCCAACTTGATATAAATAATGCCTTTTTGCATGGATTTCTGGAGGAGGAAGTCTTTATGTGGCCACCGGAAGGATATTCTAAAGCACGAAAGGGGCAGATTTGCAGGCTTAATAGGTCGCTTTATGGACTTAAACAAGCCAGCAGGCAGTGGAACACAGAGTTAAGCAAACACCTTGAAAATTATGGTTTTCTTCAATCTTCACATGATCACTGTCTTTACATTCTGACAAAGGGAAACACGTTTGTAGTAGTCCTTGTATATGTTGATGATCTGCTTGTGACAGGAAACAATGATGAAGAAATTCAGAACCTCAAGATATCTTTACATTCGGCATTCACTATTAAGGATCTGGGAATTGCCAAGTATTTTCTTGGCATTGAAATTGAGAGATCATCAGGTGGTGCTTACATCAATCAAAGAAAATATGCTATGGATTTAGTTTCTGATGCAGGACTGACAGGTGCGAAGATCACAGTTACACCTCTACCTAAAGGCCTGAAATTCACTGGAGGGAATGACAAATTGCTAGACAATCCTGATAAGTACAGAAGGTTAGTTGGAAGGCTCCTGTATCTCACTTTAACAAGGCCTGATATCACTTTCAGTGTCCAGCAGCTTTCCCAATTTGTACACTCGCCAACATTGGCTCACTGGAATGCTGCAATACATGTCGTTAAATACATTAAAGGCACCTCTTCTACTGGCCTTTTTTATCCTGTTTCCAACGAACTTCACATTGAAGCCTTTTGTGATGCTGACTGGGCCTCTTGCCAGGAATCTAGGAAATCCCTAACAGGGTATTGTGTTTTCTTGGGAGGGGCTCTCATCTCATGGAAGACAAAAAAGCAAACTACAGTCTCCAGAAGTTCGGCTGAGGCCGAATATAGAAGCATGGCAGCAACTGTATGTGAGTTGCTGTGGATTTCGTATATCTTGTCTGATTTTCATATCCGGATAACTCTTCCTATTTCTCTTTGGTGTGACAATCAAGCGGCTCTCCATATCAGTGCTAATCCCGTGTTCCACGAACGCACCAAACACTTGGATATTGATTGTCACGTTGTTCGTAACAAGTATAAAGAGGGCTTCATCATTCCCAAGCATGTCTCTACTCATCACCAACTTGCTGACATTTTCACTAAGTCTCTCCCTGGGCCACAGTTCAACAAAATCGTGTCCAAGTTGGGCCTGCTTGTTCTACATCGCGATCCCACTTGAGGGGGGGATATGGAGAAAGTGTGTACACGTCATTAGTATCAGTTAGTTTTATTGGTTTTAGCTAATAAGTGATTACTCAACCAATTACTTCAATTAGTTAGTTCAGTTTGTTAATTTCTGTTTTGTTAGCTCCAGGTCTATTACTCGTTTCCTTTCATTCCTTTCTCTGTATAAATACACTACTGATCATTACTGAATAATTGATTGGGAATTATCTCTCTGTTTTGAGTTTCCTCTCCAACTTCTTCAAATCTTGATCCCCAAACCTATCAACTCACAATTTCCTCCACAAACAATGCCTCTTTTGCCCAATTCACAAATACTGTCCAACTTAAGAACCCTTCTGTCAAAACCCTTTTGTCCATTGGTGGTGGAAGTGCAGACAGGAATGTTTTTGCTTCAATGGCAGCTCAATCCACTTCTCGAAAATCTTTCATTGATTCTTCAATAAAATTAGCAAGATCCTATGGATTTTCGGGTCTGGACTTAGATTGGGAATACCCACGAACAGCTACGGAGATGGCTAATTTAAGTCTGTTATTAAACGAGTGGCGCACGGTGGTGGCTGCGGAGGCCACGACCTTCGCAAGGCAACATTGATTTTGACAAGAAATGCGTTTCATTTGCACCAATCGTGAATGATTTGAAATACCCGATTCACCCATAAACAAAGAACTGGATTGGATCAATGTAATGGCGTATGACTTTTATGACCCCTCTTGGTACAAATTTACCAATTCACACGCCGCACTCTACGATCCATCGAGGCCAAGTCGGTGGCTATGGTGTCGGGGCTTGGACTCAGGCTGGCGTAAGAGCGACAAAACTGGTTCTTGGCATGCCATTTTATGGGTACGCTTGGCGTTTGGTGAATGCCAACAACCACGGCCTATTGGCACCAGCGAATGGCCCTGCAAGTGCTGATAATGGGGCCATGGGTTACAGACAAATCAAGAACTTTATTTCTCAAAACAAAGCCGTAGCGGTTTACAATTCAACTATTGTAACCAATTACTGCTATGCTGGAACTACATGGATAGGATTTGATGATACTCAAACCATTGCCGCCAAGGTTTCGTATGCTAAGCAAAAAGGGTTGCTCGGTTACTTTGCATGGCATGTTGGAGTTGATAACAATTGGGCTCTCTCTCAACAAGGTCAGCATCTCGATCTTTTAATGAACATGTTTCTCGTTTGGTAAATGGTAAGTGGAGTTAGACAATACTCGACAACGTCAAAGAAACAAGAGAATCTAAAATCTCCACAATTGAACTTGACGAGTACTTGAACTAATATGGTGTACCTAACGTGCCATCATGAAATTAACTGCGAGGAGCTTATTTTTTTGGTACACTTATCAAGCACATTGTTAGTCGTTCTGATGTTCTGATCTTTGATTTGTGACTACAGCTAAACAATCATGGGGAGCATAATATACCGAAATAAGAGATTCACAGGATTATGAAGACGTATACAGTTGGTATGGATGTATCGAAAGTTGATGGAATTGGTGTTATAGAATAAGCCTAAAAGGCAGTCATATTGAATAACATTAATAATATGTTTAGCCTGATCAGTTTCCTGTTCTTGTTTGAAATGAAACGACTTGACTGAGTAATTACTCTTTATAACAACTAGCCAAGGTTGATCCACATTAGAGTTGTCAAGTGACTCAATTGCCAGCACAATCGGCAGTTTTTAATGGGCTAGACCATGAAGAAAATGTTGATGTCAACTGTAAAGTGACTCTTCACATATTCTTCGAGTATTACAGTACAACAATTATGGACAAGAAATTTAAATGCATAATTCAGAAGGGGGAAAAAAAAAATGAGAGAGAGAAGGATAAAATACCCATGCTGCTTGACAGGAAGAAGCAAGCATTTGAAATTAAAAATACATATTCACGTTTTTAGCATATTATTTCTTTAGAAAACACTAGGAGGGTAGCTTTCCAAAATATGAAGTGCATAGTTGGGTGTAAGTGCCTCTACCAACACTTCATTTCATGTTGGTTATCGAACTTTATTTCGTCCCAACTTAATCACTCTACTTTCTTATATTTTTAAATTACGTCACCCCAATTAGTCTATTATTCAATATTTGCACATTCCTCACCCTTTTTCTTTCAATAAGCACAACACTTCGGAATTCGGAAAACAAATAATCATCCCTTCTGCAGATGAAAACAACTGATAAATTTGATATCACATTATGGGAAAGAAAATAAGCATCTCACAAGGAAAGACAGTCTGTGATAGTTTTTAATGGTCCTTAGGATGAAGAAAATAAATAATTTTTAATTATATTCTGCATCCCTTGTATTAAACCCACAGGAATTGAATATTAAATTAATATTGAGTACTATAATTTTGTAACCTCTATTTTATCTACACAATTGAATTTTATTATCAATGGTTTTAACTAATTCTACGTTGAATATGATGACGAATCCAACGATTTTATGCAAGTTTGAAGAATTATCAATATAAGAAAGCCTAGGGTTATGGTTTCACCTAACTATCAACTATGTTTCTCAATTATATAGTTATCTCCAATCAATTTTTCCAAATTTATAAACAACAACCCTAATGAAATTCTACTCCCTCTCCCAAGTGCCGAGAAAATGCTATTCATAGAATTCAATTCCAATATCTCTATTCCAAATTAAATTTCTAAAAATTATAAGTTCTTGATTCTTAAGTGGAATCAAAGATTTTATTCTCTCGAAACCTAAAAAGTCTAAGTTGTGTTGTTCTATGACTTTATCTAAGGTTCCCTCTCTCGAGTGTTCAAACTTAGACAATGGATTCATTCAATTATGGCAAAGTAATTGAAAGCATTAAAATCAACAACACAAATAAATTGAATTAATGGAAAAATCATAAAAATAACTAATTAATATCAAAACATGATCTCAAGTTTTGGTTACATGTAACCTAAGATAAACTATTTAGTTCTTGACGGAAGACACGGAAACTATCAAATTTATATAGAACAACATTGAGGAGAAAAGAGACAAATTATTTTTGTAAAGATTCGATCTTCTTCATGTTGTTGATCTTGCTTTCTTGCTTTGTTTCTTGCCTCTTGCTCTTTTGAATTGTCATTGAAAAGTGGTGATTAAATTGGTATTTATGCCTTCTTGAAGTCTTGGACGAGTTCTAGTTGAATTGGGATTTTTAAATGGATCAAAACTCATCAAAATCGCCTTTATAACGTCGTTCAGTGCCTAGGTGCCATGTTGTGGTGCCTGAGCGCTAACATTCTGGAAAAATTCAGATCAAGGGCGCCGAGTACCCACTTTCGGGAAAAATTCAGCACTGCAGGTCGTTCAATATTTTTATCATACTTTTTTCTCTTAATGTCTAATTGAGATGATTCAATGTGTTTCTGAAAGACAACTCAAATGGCTACAATGTTACTGGAGTAGCTCTTTTTCAATTTGAACGTTTATCATGTCAAAAATTGATCTCAATTTCTTGCTAAAAATCTGGAACATATTTGTGTGATTGAAAATTGATTTGTGAACTATTTCGCTCATTTTTTACTTCTGATTGCATCTAATTGACTCTTAGGAATCTTTAATTATCGTTTCGTAGTTTGAATCAACTATTAAAAAGTGACGATTGAGTCCTCGAACTTTGAATTTTACCTTCTTTTTGTTGTTATTCACTTCTTTCTTTCAATTTAGCATGCAATCATCGAGTTTCACTAAATCAATGTCAACTTCTCCTTGATTCATGCCAACATCACTCTTTTCTCCAAGTTTTGCATCATTCACACTAACTCACCTAACCTATAAAACAACATTAAAATACACATTAAAATGTTCTAAAAACTTTTGAAGACAATCAAAATAACGAGCTTAAGAGGTATTAAAACAATGAGTGAACCACACTCATCACGGATAAATATTTGCCCGCATCTAAAAGATCATTGGGTTTTTTTTTTTTTGTTAGAATGTAGGTCTAAAATTCATTGATTTTTTCGTTAAAAGCCTCGTACTTACATAAGTTTCACATATGAGTGAGACTGATACTCGAGCAAAAGTGATTTTATTAATCACCTCATCAAAAAGTTTAGACTCATAATAGAGTATGAGGCTACTCATTTAAACAAAACTTCTTCTCAGATAGGGATACAAACGGAGTAGGATGGGCAGGGGTAGGGTAGGGTGGGGTGGGGGTCGGGCTAAGGTCCATCGAGATTGGTTGGAAGCGAGACGGTAAATAAAAAAAAAAAATCTCCGTTTACCAAATCATTTATTATTATTATTATTGTTGTTGTTGTTGTTATCTTTTGAAATGCTATTCAAATTAAAAACATAAAAATAAAAAGAAACAAAAAGATTCAAGACAAATTCGAGAAATTTGAGGCAAGGTAATGCAAGACGGGTTGGAAGCAGAGAATTTGTGGAATGCTGGTAATAGAAACTTCAGTTTCGAGAGAGGATTCTGGGGATGGCACTGATTTGGGGGTTTGGCTCGACAAATTCTGAACTCTGATTTCAATAAATATGAGAAACAATACAATCCATATCTGTGGCCACTATACAAGGCTGCAATAAAGCAAAAGATCAATTGGCTGGGTTGTTAACTACGTATTGAATTAAAATAGATTATAGGTATCTATGACGTAAAAACAAAATACCTACAGCATTGTCATGCGGCATTGAAACGGGTTGTAGGACTGGGCAGGGCCAAGTTGCCCAGTTGATCAGCTTCATTGGTTAACGATGTAATTTTGACAACTTACACATATCCCTAAAAGCATTTGGAAAATTAAGTATCGCCTTTTAATATAAAAAGTGGCAATATAATTTTTTTTTTTATTGATTAAGTGACACAATGTCACTTTTGTTAAAAAGTGATTTTCCACTCAAAAAAGTAACGAAAAGTTGAAGGAAGTAACACACATATATGCATCTATATTTAATTGATTAGAAAATAAAAATCAAAGGACATAAATTGTGGCCTTCTTAAATATTTTCAAAGTTTATATATGAAATGATTGGAATCAAATGTGGTTCAGAACACCATATGTAGGATGACTCCTGGTGTGCATTTCAATACCAATGGCTTCACACGTTGCTTTCACCATTTAAAAACAGCATCCTCCCGAAAAATGTCAACAAAACGTGCAGTTATGTAGTCCATGGATCTGTATCACTATCTCAAACTTCTTGAAGACATTATAATCTCATTGTTATTGCCAGCTTATTCACCCATAGCTGCATAATCAAGAATTAAACAATCCTTCAGGCCCCACCATCTTCTTTGATATACTAATTGACTCAATTCAGGTAAACAATCAACTTCCCATCCTATCATAGATCTGAGATACGATCTTGATCCAAATGCTTAAAAAGTGCGAGTGGAACACTCAAGCATTGCTTTCGAGGAGGACACAAAAAAATTATTGTCTGGCTTGGGAGGTTAGATGCCTTCCTACAAGATCATGAGTCGCTGGCTCTTTTTTAAGTTTCTACTTGTGGCATTCAATTTCATGGACTGTAGGTAGTGGCTATGATCGGTTCGGTAGAAAAGAAGGAATAGAGTGGATTTTCTGGAGGATCCATATTGATCTACAAACTTAACTATAACTCGATTGCATTTTTTCAATACCAGAATCCGACATGGACACGAATGCTACTTGCAACTTGTTTACAGTTATGGGAAAAAACGGAATTGGACTGATTGAAACCGGAATTGAAGAATTTGTTTAACAAACAGAGACCGAGATAACTGCCACAAGCATTTAAGCAGTAGTTCATAGTATGAAAGCCTGATGCTATAAGCTCCACCTATCAAGAACAGCTACAACTCATAATTGTTGAAATAAATACGAAATGTTAATCCAAACACAGATTTTCACAATGCCTAGAGCAAAATTGAGGAGAAAGATATGCCTCAACTTCAATCATCCCTAGTCGGAAACAGGTTGAGGACTTCCACACCAGGCGGCTCCAAATCCTCGGCATACAAAGGAGACACCACTGAACCATTACTACTATGAACCAGCACCCCCACACTCTGCACTTGCTGGTGGGACTGCCTAATCTGTGGATAGTGCCTCAGCCCCAGCCCCAGCCCCAGCTCCAGCTCCAGCTCCAGCCTTGGCCCAACCTCTGCCGTCATTTGCTGCTGCTGCATTGCTGCCACCGGCATAAATGGCAAAAAATGCCCGCCTGGATGCAAGAAATGCACCGGCTCAGGCGAGCTTGCGATCAAATGATTAGTAGGATTCACACTTACATTATCCCCACCAATACCACCTCTCCCGTTACCCAAATGAGCTACAGCATCTGTAAATCTCTTATGCAACTGTGGAGTCCAAATGACCCGCGGCCGCCGCCGTAACGTCCAAGCCGGATCGTCCGACCCGACACAGGCTCTGGCCCCGGCTACTCCCCCATCACCACTCAACTCGACCGATTCGGATTCTACAGAAGACTTAACTTCAGAAGAGTGCGAGGAAGTTTGTGGCAGCACTCCGTTGTGATTTGGGGGTGAGTTTCGAACATCAAAAGCCTGTTTTAACACAGACGTCTGAGCAACAAATCATGATCCAGTTTTAACTCTTAGTCAAATATACCGTTAATTAATGTATAATGAAAATATAAAAGTATAGTGTATTAATCAATTTTCTAACTAATACTGGACCAAAATTTCTCATATCCTTTATCAATCTTTGACAATGAGCTCTTACGGGGTCCATTGATAGGGCTACAGCCTTAAAATTCTTTGGATGTCTTGGCAGGTTCATCAATGTTGACCCTTATTTATCTAAATTAAGAAAGTAACGAGAAAATATGTGCAACGAATTGATTTACCTGCTCGTCATTTTGAACGGTCGGAAGGGCTCGCTGCTGGATATGTTGGCTAATTAATCAATTTTTCCCTGATGCATCTAAATTAAGAAACTAATATAAAAATGTGTGAGGAATTGATTTACCTGTGACCACTCGACATTTTGAACAGTTGAAGAGTCCCGTTGCTGGATGTGTTGGCAGTTTAATCAATATTTGCCTTGATGTATCTAAATTAAGAAACTAACATACAAATATGTGCGAGGACTTGATTTACCTGTGATGACTCAACATTTTGAACAGCTGGAGAGGCTTCTTGCTG
The DNA here is from genome assembly GCA_035079005.1 of Fraxinus americana. Lineage (NCBI taxonomy): Eukaryota > Viridiplantae > Streptophyta > Magnoliopsida > Lamiales > Oleaceae > Fraxinus > Fraxinus americana. The sequence continues at coordinate 5,862,288 of CM068726.1, read as the reverse complement.
GATGAGTTGACAGGTTAATCAACATTTTGAACAGCTGATGTATCTAAATTAAGAAACTAACATACAAATATAGATTGAGTAATTAATTTACCCTTAACATATCGAGTTTCCTTTTTGGTCGATGAATTACACCTGAGTCATCTTGCCATAACTGTAGGCAGGTTCATCAATGTCAGCCCTGATGCATCTAAAAGTTTAAGTAACATGAAAAAATGTAGGATGAGGGACTGAATTACCCCAAATTTTAAAGGATTAAGCCTTGCTTTCGTTGGATGGAAGAGAACTTGAAGGCAGCCTTCATTTCCCTGGCTCTGTTGGTCATGAAGTATATCCTTTGCAGATTTCACGACAGAAGGACTGGAATAATCAATCTCAATTATTTCAAGCGTCTCTATTTCTCCAATACAAGGTGGGATCTCTGCCAGTTTAGAGCACTTCCACAGGATTAGGTGCTCAAGCCTTGGAAAATGGGTTTTGTCTGCTCTCCAGTGTTCCAAATCCGTCTCCCAAATGTGCAGGAATTTTAGTTTAGGAAATTCCCCGTCAATTGGTACCCACACTGGGCCTATGAAGGCAAACTCGCGCAATTTTAACACTTCAAGATTTGGCAACGAACCAAAAATCGTCATTTCTTCCCAACCAATTCTACCACGTTCCAAAGTTATCTTTTTGAGCTTTGGGGCAGAAGTGATACTCCGCAGGAAAGTCGAATTTGTGGGCGAGTCAAAGACAATCTTTAATGTTTCAAGTTTTTGGAGGTGGACATCATAAACATGCCATATAGTGGTATTATAATGAATTCCCAACTTCTTTACGTTTGGCATTTTTTCGAGGACGTGTTTTGTCATTCCTAAATCTTGTACCATCGAAAGTGTCTCTAGGTTTTCTAGAACAAAATGTTTATCACTATCAGGGAATGGGATAGAGAAAACAGGAGGCAGGAAAGCTCGAGAAATTATAATATGCCTCAATTGTGGCATATTAAAAATTTCCTCTGGTAGTTCAATTGCAATTCCACATGGGTCTTCAACAATTAAAGTCTGTAGATTTCTAAGTAAGGTAATAGAAGAAGGGATTTTATCGAGACAGGTGATAGCAATGTACCTTAAGTTAACTAGTTGAAGTATTTCATCTGGGAACTTCGTAAGCTCCAGTCCAACCATATCCAATACCCTAAGCAACAGACAACCAAAATAATAATAAGAATGCAATCGAGTTTCATCCCAACCAGTATACAAGAAAGAACGGACATGAGACATTGATTGCACATTCATGTCCTCTTCACTTGGACTATACAAGGCATTGTCATGAATACTCAGGCGGCGCACGAAAGTCCCCTCCTCAGGAACAAAGTGCATGTATCTGCTCTTGACACACACAAAATTCTCCTTATGAGCTATCCTCACACAGAGCTCTCTCAAAAGATCATGTATGCCGCAGGATTTAATTTTCCCATTAGACCCTCTTCGACAAACCAAAAGAAGATTTCTACTTATGAGTTCCATAAGGTATTCCTCAGCAACCTCGTCCAAGTGTTTAAGCTTTTTCGGTTTTAGAATTCCCTCAGCAACCCATAATTTGATAAGTCTAGAAATGGGAATCTCATAGTTTTCGGGGAAAACTCCCATATAAAGAAAACAAGCTTTCAAATGAGTAGGCAAGTGCTTGAAACTTAAAGTTAATATCTTTGAGCACTGGCCATCTTTTTCTGCTATAATTGAGCTTAAATTTTCAGCCACATACTCCCAATAATCTCGTGCTCTACAGACATTTGAGAGGAGTCCACCAATCACCACAATTGATAATGGAAGTCCTTGACAGTTCTTTGCAATTGTCCTTCCAATATCCTCCAATTCAGGAGGGCAAATTTCTTGTCCAAACACCTTTTCACGAAATAAATTCCAACTTTGTTCCTCATCTAGAAAACGCATCTGGTGATGATTTTTAGATGAGCCGGCATGATCAGCCACATCTGTTAGCCTGGTCGTCACTATGATTCGGCTTCCAATGTTGTCATTTGGAAATAACAATTTCATGTTATCCCAAGCAGTAGTACTCCAAATATCATCAATTACAATTAGATATCTCCTATCCTTTAGACTTTTGTAAAGGCGATCTGCTAATTTCTCATCACTCTCTTTGCGTACCTCAGCAGTAAGAACAACAGAGTGACCTAGAAGCGTTAGAAGAAGTTCCCTCTTATGATACTGTGGAGATAGTGCTACCCAAGCACGAATATGAAAGTGATACGCAACAAACTGATCATCATAAACATTCCTAGCTAGATTGGTTTTGCCAATGCCTCCCATCCCAACAATGGGAATGATTCGGAGTCTAGATGATTCATTACAGAGTCGATCCCTTACCTGCTTCAAATCTTCCTCGAATCCCACTGTAGTACTCTGGCCACTAGGTTCAGGTCTTGATGGTAAAAAACGCCCTGATTGCCCGATCCCCTCCGTAATCTTCATCGCATCTTCCATGAGTCTATCAACTTCTGTTATTTTTTTCTGCAAGTCCGCAATCTTCACCACCTCTTCCATGATGGAATCAAATTCTTTTATTATCTTCTGGAAGTCTGTATGAGGGTCGCTGTCAGATATTGGGAGGCCCGGAAGTAGGTGCTGTAAAGAACTCTCCTGTCCGTGACTTCCAGATTGTGAAAGAACAGTATTGCATATGCGAGATTCAATTACATCTTCTGCATAATAAGCCGCATCTCTGATTTTTATTACCATAGATAATACATGGTCGCTGCTATTTTGGGAATTTTCTTCAAGAAAATCTAGTAAAAAGCTAAGCTTTTTAGAAAGACAATCAATTTCTTGCTGCTCATAAGGATTCAAATGTGGATTTGGATGTTGGAGGATCTGGTCAAGAGTGTGCATAAGAGAAACAACAGCAGCATGAGCCATCTCCAATCTCTCAGTCTCTCACAAGGCCAAAAATCGCTCAAGCAAAGAAATGAAAAGTGAAAGCATCAAGGAAGCATTATTGTGATCAATGGGGTTTTTAAAAAAATTTCTCGAAATTTTCTCAGAAAAATGTAAGTCCCCCAATGTGAACTCCATGACCAAAAAAAAAAAAAAACAAACCCATTCAACGCGTCAAGGAAGCATTAAATTTTCTCAGAAAAATGTAAGTCCCCCAATGTGAACTCCATGACTAAAAAAAAAAAAAAACAAACCCATTCAACGCGTCAAGGAAGCATTATTCTTATTATTTTATATTATTTTTTACGTCCTATGAACACCTGTATATGTCCAAAGCCGAGGTAACCCAAATACAAACCCATATTTCCAAAATGACCTTTGACTTTTCTAAAAAATTGAAACTACCCAAAATACCCCTAAATATAATATTTATTAAACTATGAAAAGAATACAATTAAGTCCTAAAGAATTAGATTGTCATAAAATGATTTACAAAAAACCAAGATCTAAAAGAGGACCATACAGATTAAGAAACTTGCTAAAGATAAAAAAGAAATTGAATTTAAAAATAAATTTGATAAAATTGGATATCAAGAACAATTAATTGCATCACAAAAAATATTAAAATGTTTTAAAGAAAATATGATAGAAAATTTTGCTAAAGGTATTGTAAGATTTATAATAATAAAAGATATACAAGATATAATAGATAAATTAGAAAAAAGAAGAAAAAATATTTTAAAATACGACATACCTTTTAACCCAAATATAGATATAATAACAGATCTTGATATTATAAATTCTCAAATATTAATAGATTTTGAAGATTTACTCAATACATTATAAAGCATAAAGACTGATTTTAGAGATTATTAGATTTTTAAGATTTTAAGATTATTACATTATTAGATTTTTGTTCGCTCATAGTAGTACCCACACGATTTGGTATCAGAGCCATAAAGACCTGCATAAGATTCATAAGATATATGATAATCATAACAATACTACAATTAAAAGAAAAAACAAAATTATTAAAATGAAAATTGAAGATTTAGGTAATAGATATCATATAATAAGAGAAGATTTTAACATAATAATTATAAAACCAATATTAAATAATAAAAGTGTAACAATTACATTAAAATTACTTGAAAAATTACCTATGGAGATAAAACAATTTATAATTGAAAAAATAAAACTAGATATTGTTAGAGATATGTATACTTATGAAATGATATTAGAAACCTATGAAAAACATATGTATGACTTAATTGAAAAAGAAATAAGAAAATATGACTAAAAAAGTTACAATTACCAAAACAGACTGGTATTCTATATTAGAAGATGAACAAGGAAATTATATAATTGAATCATTTCCTAAAAAATTAAAAATGATAACATTAATTATAGTTAAAGAATTGCCTAGAGAAATAAGAGAGCAAATATTAGATAAACTAATAATAGGAACTATAATAGATGAATACATATATGAAAAAATTGGTAAAGAAATTGAAAAAGAAGAAATTATACTACATTGTAAAGAAAAAATAGAAGAACTATCATTAAATGATGAATTTTCATGATAAAATAATATTTAATATAGAAAAATTTAAAGAAAAATTAGATAAAGATTATAATTCAATACATAAAATAAATCAACAAATAAGAAATGTATTAATACCAGAACAAAAAATGACAAACAGTCAAAAGAATCAAATACTAAAATTAAAACAAGAAAAATTGAAAATAAAAGCTAGATATTATAAAAATCTAACAAAATTTCCAACTTCAAAATATGAAAAATTCTTATTTAATAAGAAATCAATAGAATCAAAAGATATTGAATGTCAACTATTCTATCTAAGTCAATCAAAAGTAAGACCTAATTATTAAAATGGAAAATAATTTGACTAAAAATTTAAAAAGAATAAAAATAATTAATTATCTAATATTAGACGAATTATTAACCCCTGGAGATTTAACAAAATATCAAGAAAACCAAATATTGAAGTTAAAACAAGAAAAATATAAGAAAAGAGCAAATTATTTTGAAGAATTAAAAAGACTAACAACTGATGAAAATAAAAAATAAAAATATGATAAAATTATAAAAGATTGTAAAGATACTGAATGCGAAGTATATTATTTTAACCAATCAAAGAAAAGATAATTAGATGGAAGACTTAAAAACATTAATAAAAATGTTAATAACTGATGTACAAAATTTAAGGAATGAAATAAAAGAAGAATTAAATATATTAAAAATTGAAATTAGGGAATTAAAAGAAGATAATAAATGCAGAGATAAGAAAATAGATAAAAAACTTATAGAAAAAGAAATGTCTAGGATAGGAAAGAAGCACATAAAACAAGAAAACCTAGTAATAGAAACAGGTAGTATGGATGATTATTTTAGAAAAAATATTTTACCAAAAATAATAGAGGAAGAGGAAAATTACAAAAAATCATTAGAAAAAAGGAAAATTATAGAAGAAATTCAGGAAGAAAATAAAGATGAATGAAGAATTAGATTTACTAATAGAAAATTTTGACCAAATAAGTTTAGAAAATATAGATGAATACCAAGTTTTAATGAATACTGGAGGAGGACCTACCCCAACAGAAACCTCTAATCAAAAAATTGATCCAGATGAAAGTTATGCACCTATATATAATAAACCCTATAAACAAATCTATGATAAAATAATAAATAGACAACCACCCAAAGGAAATAAGTATAAGGATAGATTTGAATTAAATGATAATTATGACAAATCAATTAACCATGGAAGAACAAAATTAGATTTAGATTGTAAAATAGATACAAAGAAAGTCTTATTAACTTGGGCAGATTCAATGATACTTTTCTTTCTATATAACAAAGATGATACTTGAGAAAGTACAGATAGAATAATAGATTACTTAATAGCATCATTTGAAGGAAATGTAAGAAATTGGTGGGAATGAGTTAATGATGATACTAGATTATTAATGAAAAGAAATATGCAAACAGAAATAATAAAATCAGATAAAGAAGGAATAGAAAGATTGGTAGCATATATAGCAAATGAATTTTTAGGAGAAGAATGGATTAGAAATTTTCAGGATGAAGCAAAAAGAGAAAAAGACGATGCTAGAATAAAATTAATAAATTTAACAATTTGTGATATGTGTAAAATAAAAGAATATACTTGTGAATTTAAAAATTATTACTATGTACAATTCTATAGTAATGAAAATCAAGAGGTATATTTAGATATGTATTATACTAAATTACCTGGAACATGGGGAATATATTTCAAAATAGAGTTTGAAAAATATGTAAAAGATAATATAGGAATACCGAGATCTTTAGAATCAAGAATAAAATTTTTATTTGATAGATTTGCATATATATGTCAACAAGGACAATTATTAAAAAGATCAGAAAAATTAACAAGAATATGTTGTGAGGATATGGAAAAACCTACACAATGGGGATGTTATCTTGAAAGAAAAAATATTAAGAGAAAACATAAAAATAAGAGATTTACAAAATTCAAAAATTTTAGGAAAAAATATACAAAACCTAAAAGAAGATATTATAAGAGAAAATTTAATCCAAATAAACAATAAAAGAATAAATCCTATAATAAAAAGGATAAAAGTCAATGCAAATGTTGGAATTGTGGAGAAATAGGACATATAAGTCCATATTGTAATAAAAAGAAAGTTAGAATATTACAAATAGAATATTTGGAAATAGAAGATGAATTAAGTGAAATATCTGATATTGAACAATACTATGGTCAAGAAGTATATGTAAGTGAAATAGAATCAGAAGAAAATGAATCAGAATCCGAATAAAGAGATTGAAAAAATAGAAAAAGATAATATAGAAACACAAGAATACGAAGGGATAGAAGGTTATGGATTAAAAGCAACTTTTGATAATAATAAATTCAGAAAATTATAAAAATTATCTTTAGATTTAAAGGTTGGAAAATGGGAAATCTTTGATAAAATATGGAAAAGAGAAAAGATAGCTATAAATGAATATCATAAGATTGAAAAAACTATAGATGTGAGAACAACTCAAGGAACACATAAATTAAATCTTTTAACAAAAATACAATTGATGAATTATTATCAAAAATTAATAAAAAACAAAATGAAAAAATTCAATATGTTTATTTAACAGGAATACAAATAATGTTTAAATTCTTGTTTAAAGAAGGAATAGACTCACCTTTAACAGTAAGTTTACATGATGGAAGAATAATAAATTTAAGGGATAGTCATTTAGGGACTATAGAAGGAAATTTAGCATATAAGAAATTAATATTTACTTGTTACCCAAAATATTGTATTTTTTTAAAAGATAAAAACTTTAATGAAGTTTTAGGATTGCATTTTAAATTACATAGAAAAGATATAATGCAACCAGGAGATCAAATTATGACTATTGAATATAGAGCTTTATATACATTTACTAATTCTAATTATGGGAATATTTATTCTAAAAAACCATATATAGAAGTCCATAAGGAATGTAAAGATATTAGTAAAATTATAGAACCAAATAAACAGATAAATTTGATCCCAAATGATTATAAATTTAGGATATCAATAGGTAAACCCGATATAATAGAATTTAGGGAAGAAGAATACCCTGATAAGAATATATATCGCCCCGAGTTTCGTTAACCCGGATTGCCACGTCATCGTCTTCTGTAACTAATTTAACTAAAAAGTTTTGCGGAAAATAACTAAATTTCAAACTTCGCATTTATAACGGTAAAAATCTCGTCGACAACAAAACTCATTTTAATAACTTAAGAAAATTGATTAAATTTCAAATCTCGAGTTTTTGAAATACTGAAATAACAAAGTACATGAATAGCGTTCAAATACGAAATTTTCAAATATAAATAACTGAATTATTAAATTGTTGCCACACTACCCATCAATCACGATCGTCTCCGAAGTCTGCAAATATTGTTAAAATAACGGGGTGAGTATTTCAAAGAAAAACTCAGTAGACTCATCGCCGATAATTAATTTACAGAATAATTGAACACATACTTATGCAATATACAACGTGATACCATCATCATCTTTGGTTCATTTTCTTGAAAATCATAGGCTCTTTAAAAACATAGGCTGAGGATAGTCTTTCTTTCTCGTGCATTCAAAGCACATAAGTTATGCATAACATTCTCATCTTATCTCATAAGAGATTCTCTTCTTTCTCATGCAATTAAGCATATAAGTTATGGCAAGCATAACAATATCATATATCTCATATGAAATATTCTCTTCTCATACAATTAAGCATATAATTCACGTAAATTCACATAAGACATGCAATTATAATTTAAACTAATTAATGGTGGCGAGTCTACCTCAAATGTCTTGATTTGAGTGAAAAGTGGAGTGGGATGAAATCTCAATCTCCTAATTGTTCGTACGTATCGTCTAGCCAAAATAGAAAATAAGTTTGAATTAGTATTTCGAATATTTAAGACCTTAAAGTGATAAAATAAAGTTTAGGGATTAAATTGGAAGTTATTGAAATTGAATTTGACAAATTTAAGGGTTGAAAATACTATTTTCAAAGTATTGGGGCTAAATGTGAAAAATAGGAATTCTAGGGACTTAATTGAAAACTATTGAAACTTGAAATAAAAGTTTAAGGGCTGAAATTGAACTTTTATAAGTTAAGGACCAAACTGTAAATTTAATAAAACTGAAAATAGAAGTTTAGGGCTGAAAAAGTAACTTTTAAAAGTTAGGGACTAAACTGTAAATATATTAAAACTGAAATTAAAACTAAATGGCTGAAATTAAACATTTTCAGAATTTAAGGACTTAATTGAAAATCTGTTTAAAACTGAAAATAAAATATTAAGGACTGGAATAAACTTTTACAGAAACTAGGGGTTAAATTGAAATTCCTTAAAACTGTAAATAAATTATTAAGGACCGAAATAAAAACATTTAAAAACTTTGAGACTAAAATAATAACTATTAAAACTTGGGGGCTAAAGGGTAAATTTTCTAAGATCAAAATTAAAATAAAATCATCTCATTCTCTTTCTCCCTTATTTCGACAGGGAGAAGAGAACACAAGGGAAGGGGCTCTGCCCCTTCCTCCGACTGAAAGTGTCGGCGCCACCGTCGCGTGGTGGCGCCGGCGAGAGTGTGGGGGGGCTGTGGCTCACGAATCAAGGGCTAATCCGAGGATTTAGAGGTTCGATTTTTGGGTTACTCCGGAGGAAAATCGAGGTAAGTTATGGGTTTTCATGTTTCTTGTTTCTTGAAGCTGTTTGAGGTGGATTTTTGGGTGAATGAGTGGTTGCTTGGTGTTGATTTTGGGTTGTAGGTGGTTGGAGGCTCTGTTTTGGAGTTGTTGGTGGCGGGTTTGGTGCTTGGTTTTTTGTTCAGTGCAGTTAAGGTCTCGGTTTTGGAAATAAGTGTTGAGGTTGGTGGAGTTGTGGTTGAGCTAAGGAGATGGTGGTTCAATTTGTGATTGGAAGGGGGAAATTATGACTCGTGGTTTCTTTGTCGGGTTGCTTCGGCTTGTGTGGTGTGCTTGCAGCTGGGGTTGGGTGGAATGCTTGTGTGGTGATGGTGGAATGGGTGGAGTCTGCTGGTGAAGGTGGGGGTGTTGCAGTGGTGGTTCGATGGTTTGCAGGCTGCTGGGTGAGGAGATGGTTTGGGCAGAGGTGTTGTTGGTGGTGTTGGTCTCGTGAGTTGGAGGTGGTGGTGTTGAGGTTGCAGCTTGGTGTTGGTTGGGCAGTGACTGGTTTGGATATTGGAGATGGTGGTGTTGGCATTTTTCGGTGCTGAGGTTGATGGAGTTGGCTGTGGTGTGCGATTTCTGCTGTGGTGGATTGAGATTGGCTGTTGATTGCTAGAAATTGATTTTCTAGCATCACACATGAATCTCAAATTTGTTGATGTTAGGGATTGAATTTTCTATCATAAATTGTGAACTTCCAAATTGAGGAAGAGGAGAGGAATTCTTACCAAAATGAATTTGGCTGCGTGATGTGTGAAATGGGGGAAAAGAGTGTATATGAATAGTGGGAATTAGGGCACAAATCCCTAGGTGGGTAATTGGGTCAATAATTGTTGGGCCTAGCATTTGGGCTGTAGGGTTTTCCAATTGGGTTTAGGTGGTTTGGATTAAAATGATTTCCTTGTTGGACTTGTATAATTGGACTTAAATATTGGGTTCTAAATATTGGACTTGAATTATTAAAATTGGATCCAAATAAAATGAATCCGAATTGAAATTAAAATGATTACTCGATATTGGATTGGATTCGAAATAATTTAAATTCATTTATAACGGCTAGACGAACGCGCTATATCTTTAAAATTAGGGTCAAGGTTTAGCGACACGTTTTTCGAGAAATAATTTTATATCGTTTAGAAGTTCTCGGTCGCTACAGAATATAATATTTAAAGATGGAAAATTGATTAAAAGATCAACAAGTCTTAGAATACCTAGATTATTAGGAGAAAATAGTCATACAAGAGAAATGAAACTACATAGGAATACAGGAAATATGAAAATAAATGGAGAATATTTCAATGGAAAAGAAAGAATATCAGGATCAAATATATTAATAGATACAGGAGCTAGTGAATGTCATATAGTTTCAATAAGAAATAAAGGATTAGTACCTTATAAAACAGAACCATATAGATATATAAATTTTGATGGACAAATACATACTACAGAATGAGAAGTAAAAGTGCCTATAAAAATATGAATTGACCTGATAGTGCCATGTTATATAGATGAAAGTATGAATATTAATCCTCATATATTATTAGGAATGAGTTTCTTAAATGGATTTGAAGATTATAGTATAAAAAGAGAAGGATTATATATATTTCATAAGGGACAAAATATATTATGTAACAAAGATGAATAACCAAATAAGTTTTCCATTAGCAATATATATACAAGTTACTATTATAGAGACAGATATAACAACTTGTGCTTTAATAGATACGGGAAGTGATATAACTATATTTAAAACCTTCTTAATTAAGACATGGGAAAGTAAAAATAAAATAAAAATAACAGGAGTTACAGGAGAAGAAACCCAGATAATACATAATGCTGATAAGATTAGTATAATACTTGGAAGTAAGCAAATAATAATCAATAGGATATATAGTTATGATAAGTTAGAATGTGATATATTATTAGGAAATGACTTTATACAACAGTTCCAATATTATAAACAAAATAATTATATGATTATGTTACAAACTCCTTGTGGATATTTATTAAAAATACCAAGAGAATTTAGACCATACAGAATTCAGTCAGCCCAGCGTGGTGATAAATGGGAGAAAAAATCAATTATTCAAAATGAGATAAGAAATAAGAGAATAATGTATAAAAAAGTCTTAAAAACAGGAGTAGAAATAAGTATAGAGAAAATCATAGAACAATTAGAAAAAGTTTATGGTGAAAACTTTGGAAACCATACCATCTTAAAGCAAAAATAGAATTAATAGAGAACGTGATTATAAGAGTAAGACCAATGAGATATACTATACAAGATACACAAGAATTCAATATTCAAATAAAAAAATTATTAGAACAAAAACTTATTAGACTAAGTAATGGACCCCATAGTAGTCCAGCCTTTATGGTTATGAAACATTCTGAGCAAGTTAGAAGAAAAGCCAGAATGGTTATAAATTACAAGGAATTAAATAAATACACTAGATTTGATGGATACTTTTTACCAAATAAAGAAGTTCTAATAAACCTTGCAAAAGGAAAAAAATACTATTCTAAATTTGATTGTAAATCAGGCTTTTGGCAAATAAAAATGGAAGAAGATAGTATAATATACAGCCTTTAGTACACCTCAAGGCAAATATGAATGGTTAGTTATGCCTTTTGGATTAAAAAATGCACCTCAAATATATCAAAGAAGAATGGATGATATATTTAGAAAATTTAATAAATTTCTAATAGTATATGTAGATGATATATTGATATGATCCAATAATAAAGAAGAATATAGAAACCATTTAATACAATTCATAAATGAATGTAAAAAGGAAGGAATTGTCCTTTCTAAGAAGAAAGCTATTATAGAAAAACAAGAAATTGATTTTCTTGGATTAACAATAGGAATCAGATTACAAACTCATATATCTAAGAAGATAAGTAGTTTTCCAAATAAATTAGAATCCAAAGAACAAATACAAAAATTCTTAGGATGTCTAAACTATGCGAAGGATTTATTGAAAATCTTTCAAAAAAGAGACATAAAATACAAATTCTACTTAGAAAAACGAATACTAAGGGATGGAATAATGAACATACAGAAATAGTTAAATCATTAAAAGAAGAATGTAAAAATTCACCAAAATTAAGATTACCAGATGAAAAAGACAATCTAATTGTCAATACCGATGCCTCAGATAAATATTGGGCAGCTATATTAAAAACAGATCTAAATGAAATTTATAGATATTCAAGTGGAACCTTTAATCAAGCAGAAATAAATTATACCACACATGAAAAAGAATTACTAGCAATTATTAGAGGGATAAAAAAGTTCTCATTATTCTTATTATCTAAAAAATTTATTGTTGAAACTGATAACTATCAAGTTGCAAGATTAGTCAAGAATAAATTACCAATGGAACCCCAATATAGAAGACTGCACAGATGGCAAGCATATTTATCATTTTATAACTTTGAGATTATCCATATTAAGGGAATTAACAATTTTCTTGCAGATTTCCTGAGCAGAAATATTGAATTTGCAGATGGATAATACCAAAAAAATACTAGATGAGCTTAAAGCCATGGCTATTTATGCCAGGGAAGAAGCCGAAGATATCCAACATGGGATGGATAAGATGAACGAAATTTTACAATATAATGTAAATATTATGATGGAAATAAGTTCATCACATATGAAAATTACCAATGATATTATTGATCGAATTGAAGCTATTGAAGCTCAATTAGGATCATCAGATACCAAAGATACAAAAAATACTATTAGATACAAACAAGTTGATACCAAACAGGTACAAATACGAAGTGATCCACCTAGCAGAAGCAGCAGTAGACCAAAAAAGGATACTAATATTCAAAGTCCCAAAAAGATTATTATTAATGAAGGACATTCCAAATCCATCAGAATACAACCAGATGAAGAAGATGAAATCTCTTTGTCTCCAAAAGAAGAAGAATACAAGATGGTTACCAAAATGATGTATGAAATTCAACCAACAGAATCATATTTCATTTCACCAGGAGATCATATATACCCAAGGATAATAATGATGAAAGGATCTGAACCAACAATGGTAAAAATGATGGCTGATTATGGATATTTGGATTTAATTTATCCAGATAAAAATTTTAAAGAACTTGAAAAGTTTGATGATATATTCAAATCTGAAGTGTCCAAATATGCTCAAGGAAGATCCATATATTTAAAATTTTATACTCTTAGTCAAGAAATGGATGGAGGAATATACTACCCAGCAGAACATATTATTACAATTGGATATGTTGGATGGAATTTTTCCATGGATATTGGAGCAATTACTAAACCATTATCGAAGTTTACCAGAGCATGGATGAAGAACCGAAGAGTTCTTGGATATAAAGTTCTTTACAATATGGCTAAAAATCTTTATGCAAAAAGATTTAGATGCCTATGTCAATATGAAGGATGGACCCTACTTGCAAACGATGGATTACAAAAATCTGATATCCTTAGAGATTATATCAACAAATTTGATACACATCAGATGTCAGGATGCATATCTACCTTACAACGTGCATGTGAAGCAAGAGATTGCCCCACCTGCCAACAAAATCAAAAAGGAGATTCCAAAGAGATAAGAAGGATGTGACTAAAGGAAGACAGATACATAAGAAGACAGATACCTAAAGAAGATGTGACTCTAATGGAGGGGTCATGAGGCTCTTAATTTCAAAGCACAAATAGTTTAGTGCTATATGACGAATGTAATGATGTAAGAGGCTAATAATTCTTGCCTCAATTATATGTATAAATAGAGGCCTTTGGGCTAAGGATAGAACATAACGAATTGGAGAGAAAAATTTGAGCACTCAACTTGTGAGAAAGCCAAATCTTCTGTTTGAATACCAATTTCTCAATATCAATACTATCCAGATATTATCATTCACATTCCAATCATCTTAAATAAAGATGAGATTCTAAACTACTTTTCCCATAGATTCTTGAAAGGTTGAAGAAGAAATCTATTTCTTACTTTAACAAAAAGAGAGTTTTTTTTTAATTAAGATTTATAGTTTTAATTCTAAGAATCGATACAGTGAAGGCAAGCAGCTGAAATAGCAAAGAACCCTGTTAAGGCAGATGGCCGCTTGAGGGAACAGTTTGCATATTCACAGCCTGAAGGTCACTCGACTCTAAGGAAAGAAACTAAATATCAAAATTAAGGTAAAACTATTGTTTTTGTTAAATTTAGAAATAATTCTTCTTAGATCTTAAAGAATCGTAGGGATCAATTATTTTAATGATTATGTTCATAATGTTTATACTTGGATGTTTAATCATGATCATAATTCTTCTTATCATATCTGATATGCCAGGATATACAGTTAAAGGATTAGATAATTTGTTAGAAAAAATGAGAGATGAAATGAAATATACTACTCAAATATGTATCCAATTAGAAGAAGAAGGAAACATATTAGAACTTGAAAATTTAGATAAAAAATTAAAAAAATATTTTAAAAGTTATTCAGATATATTTCAAATTAAAAGAAAATTAAATGATAAAATCCAAGAAAACTTTAGAAGATGAGAAGACCTTCCAGAAATACTAGAAATAAAGAATATAAAATTAGAATATTCTAAGCCATGAATAATACTGGAATTGATTGTTATGTTTAAATTAATTAGATCTAAAATGAATATGTTTAAATATAAGGTGTTAATCTTCAAAAAATACATAAGAAAAGGATACGTCTTGCAATAAATGAAGACCCATATCATTAAGAGTAATATAGACATTTTAACCAAATGCCCCATCCAAAGCCGGCCTGAGATTTTTGGCGCCATTTTAAAATAGTGCCCCCTTTCAAGTAATTAAAACATATATTAAAAAAAATTCAATAATATTATTTTATCACAAAAATATGATATTTAAATATGTGCTTTTTTTTTACATATCATGAATAAGAAAAATATAAATAAAGCTCAAAAGCATCTCTCGAACTTCATCAAAATTCATATGTCATCATCAAAGAACCATCCAAGCCACTAGTCTCTTTGTGCAATTCCATATAAGCAAACCTTGAAATAACAAAAAAAATAAAAAAAATCACGTGTAAAGCTTGAAATGCAACAAATCATGTAAAAATATTTCTTCTCGCATTTTTAGAAGCAAACTAAGTAATTAAACTTTCGTAATCAATATTTTCTAGAAAATATTGCTCAATAGATATCAAAGCTAATTCATTCAATCTTTCTTGTAATATGGTTGATCGCAAATAACATTTTAATAACTTCAATTTTGAAAAACTTCTTTCAGCAGATGCAACAGTAACATGAATTGTCAATAATATTCTATAAGCAATATATGTATTCGGAAAGCAATCCAATCTTTTCAAATAAGTCAATATATCAAAAGACGTCTTTATTTCTTTTGGTAAAATATTTCGCAAAACTTTTAACTCTTGAAATAAATCTTCGCCATCAAGATCGCGAAAATGTACATGTCGTAGAACAATATCAAGATGATCACAAACGTGTTTTCAAATTAGCATCATCCAATGAGTTTAACTTGTCGAAGAAAATAGAAATCCAATTTTTTTTCATATGAATTGAATTGATCAAATCTTCGTTTCCTTCTTCACTGGCCTTCGCTCCATTTTTCCTTTTTCTGGCCAGCTGGATCCACTTTCCCCCTTTCCTCACATTAGTTAAGAATATTATATTAAAAATACTATTATATTTAAAAATGTCATTTAAGAATATTATATTTAAGGTAGGAATACTATTTAAAAATATTATATTCAATAAAATTAGAAAATTATAATTAGTTAGTCACAATATTCTTAATTTTAATATCTTATGCATAATAATAAAAATTTTATATTTTAAAATTAACATATATTTTAAATATTTAATTATAAATAAATATACAACTATAACAAATTTATTTTTGGTGCCCCTATAATTTTCGAGGCCCTGTGCGGTCGCTCAACTCGCGCGCCCTCAGGGCCTCCTCTGCATATGTCTCATCCTATGCGAAGGTAATAGACCCCTGTGTATATATATTATGTACATCAAATACATCCTCTTTTTTTCCTATCTTTTAATGCTGTCATACCAAATATGTCTGTCAAAAAAATCTATACATATAACATGAAGAATTAAACCGCTCGAACGGGGAATTCAGACACGAAAAAAAAAGATACACATGGTGGTCCGTGATTCAGCTGTTTTTGTTTTAAATTTTTCCATCCCCGAATGTTTTGTTGCCAACTGTATATGTCCATCATTCCCTGTTATTTTTTCTTGTTTGTCTAGCATCTCTCTATAATTGTTGTTGCTATGCAGGACCAGTGTACTGTATAACATGTCAATTTTGGCTTAAAATTCCAAACAAATGGCTCCAAAGAGACGCTTAATAGATGAGCTTTTTTATAGGTACATCATAGTGTACATAAGGGTGTACACCCCCCTCACATGGGGGTGGGACCCTCTTAAATTAAAAAAAATGTTTTATATAGTGGGTCTCATCTCCCATGTGAAAGGGGTGTAGCCCCTTATGTACATCTTTTGATGTACAAGTGGAATTGTTCTTAATAGATGAGCAAATGGTTCATAATTACATAGACATCCCTCATTTTCAAAAGTTCCTAAACTGTTCCCTAGAGGTTTACTCCATAAGATTTCCCCATCTAAAAGTCAATATACAGAAAAGAGGGATGCTTTTGTAATCGTCATAAAGTTCAAGGAGGTTTTGGCATTTTATTGGAATGGTCCTTTTTTTCCTTCTTGAAAAGATAATTTCATCTAAATTTTTAATTAAGTGAGTGTTTGACACCCATTTTAATGGGTTTGAAATTTTTGGAATAGTGATTGATGGGAGAATGTGTAGTGGAAAAGTAATGAAAAATTTTAAATTTATGTGTAATATTATTTTATTTGGAAAATGTGTGGTTGAAATGAAGAAAGAGAATAGATGCCAAACATGGGCTAAAGATAAATATAGAATAGAAAAAAGATGTTTACTAATAATATTGTTTTTTGGTAGTTGTATTGAAAAGAAATAGGGGAGAGGGAGAGGTAGAATGAGTTACGAGCAATCCCCAAATTTTTATCTTGCAGACTTGAAGAAGATTTTACTTAACCGTAATTAAAATTTTCTTCCTTCGAGTGGGCAAGATAAAATTTCACACTGTTCACAAAACAACGCCAGCTCGCGCATATAAAAGGCCAGGGATTGCTCATAAACTAAGGTTCTGCTTCCAAATTAGAAAGTGTCTTATCATGCTCTGAAATTTACACAGTTCGATCCTAACAATACCTAGTGGTGTCAAGATGGACGAGCCGCCCAGGCCCTCACGGAAGCGAACCGGCATGTAATTCGGCCTATGAACTGAGTGGACTGAATCACAGGCCGCCTGCAGCGGAAATCGGTCTGGGTCGGTTTAAGGAAAACCAGGCCAGCGACATGTTTTAAAAAAAATAAATAAAGCATTTGCTGCAGTCAGCGCCTGCTGCAGCCTGCAGAAAAACGGTCACAGGTCAAATTCTGTGATCGTTTGACTGTTATATTTAATTTTATTTTTTATTTTTTATTTTTTTTGAAATTGCAATGTATAGTAACGGTAATTTTTTTTTTTTTTATAAATTGTGGTATAGTGAAGTGAAACAATAGCAAACTCTCACAATCTACAAGTCATGTGACCGTTTGACTGTTATATTTAATTTTTTTATTATTATTTTCTCGAAAATTGCAATGTATAGTAACGATAATTTTTTTTCATATATATAAATTGTGGTATGGTGATATGAAAAAATAGCAACTCTCACAATCTACAAGTTTGAAATCTCTATTTTCTCATTCTCGTTTAATTTTTTCAGCAAGTATTTTTAATATTTAGTATTTTGTGCTTTCTTTTCATCTTATTATTTCAAAAAATTTTATTGAAGTGTTATAGATTCTCACAATTTTTCTTCAAAAAATGTCAATTTACATGATAGTTTTTCTCCAATAAATTTAGAAGATGATAATGATTCTAATATTGGATCTTCTCAATAGTGAAGGAATAAAAAGCACACATCTGATGTTTGAAAAATCTTTACAGTAGATGAACCAAACAAAAGAGCAATATGCACTCTTTGCAGAAGGAGTTATGCATGGGTTAAAGGTCAAAGCACGGGCACATTGCGAATACACAAAGATAAACACTTGAATGAAAGAGGGCATTTAGATACTAAACAAACTCAAATTACTTCTTTTACTAATACTAGTGGAACAATTACTTTTTCTTATTTTTGTTATTTGCAAGATCGAATAAGAGTAGGAATGTCTGAATTTTTGGCAGCAAGCGAGATACCTTTTACTTTTGCAGAAGATCGATACTTTGTGGAGTTTATGCAAAAGTATGCTCAACCCGCTTATCGATCTGTAAGTAGAAATAATGTTCACTCAGATATCTTGAAATTATTTCATACAATGAATGAAAAATTAAAAACTGAATTTAACAACTTTGATGGAGTTATGTGTTTTACATCTAATTGTTGGTCTGGACGTAATCATAATTGTTATGTATATGTCACTGCACATTTTATTGATAATAATTGGTTACTTCATAAAAAAATTATTGTTTTTCGCTTACTTGAATATCCACATAATGGAATAAATTTGTGTGATAATTTATTACAGGTTTTTAACGAATTTAATGTATTGAACAAATTATTTAGCATTAGTTTTGATAATCCTAGTGTAATTACTGTATGCATTGAACCTTTGAAAATGACACTTAATCCATCGTTTGACTCTAAATTATTTCATGTGAGGTGTGTTTGTCATATATATAATTTAGTAGTATAAGATGGTTTAAAATTTATAATAGCAAAAAAATATAAAATTAGAGAATATATTAACTACATTTCTTGTTCAGATTCTAAACAACAAGAATTTAGAAAAATTTGTAAAAATCTTGGATTGAGGAGAAGAAAATTTATTGATGATATTCCAAATAGGTGGAATTCAACAATTCTTATATTAAAATCGTGTGTTGGTTATACAGATGCTATTAGTGCTTTCATTAATTCAAAGCAACATCAATTTCATATAAATGATTTTGATTGGAAAATTGCATTTAAAGTCATGAATTATTTGAAACCATTCTATAAAGCAACAAAAAATAGTTTCGGAGTTTATTATCCAACATTCAATCTTGTGCTTTTACAATTTGTAGAAATTGCCAATCAATTTTCAATTCATAAAGACGATCCATTTTTCTATGATATTGTTTGTACAACGGAGGACAAGTTTCGAAAATATTACGAAAATATGCTAATGATTTTTTCAATTACAGCTGTAATGGATCCTCGTATTATATTTTTTGGAGTTGAGTGTGCTATGGACCAACTTTGTGAAACTTTATCTTTCAATATAAGTATTACAAATCGGAAAATAGAATGTTTTATTAATGAAATGTACAATATTTATGCTATGAAATATGGTAATAATGAAAATGTTCCTTCTAATACGAGTTCTGCTACAGCTTCTAAAGGTAAAAGTTCTTTATTTTCTTTAATAGTCAAGAAACGCAATGTGTCTTTTACTTCATCTACTAGTTCATTTTCAAATGAGAATGTTACACCAGCTGAATTAGAAAGATATTATCAATTTAATTACTACAGTTTAATTCCACAAGACGAGGTTGACAATTTAGATATTTTACAATGGTGGAAGTTAAATGAATGATCATATCCAATATTATCAAAAATGGCCCGAGATCTACTAACAGTTACAGTCTCAAAAGTGGCATCGAAGTCTGCTTTTAGTGCAGGTAAGAGAGTGCTAGATGAAAGAAGATATTTTAGAAGCTTTCATCTGCGTGAAAGACTGGTTATTTGCAGATAGAAGAATCAATGTTGTCAAAATCGGCCCGGCCTGGCCGGTTCGACTGGTAAAATCGAGAACCGGGCCAAAAATCGGGTCAAATCATAGCCGATTTTTTATTATTGACAAAATCGTTTAAAACCCATCGAACCGACCGGTTCAACCGTAACCCAGTGAACCGGTCGCAGTTTTGAGGGGTTTTCACAATTTTTTTTTTAAGATTAAAATTTTTTAACTTCATGAGTGTGCTTTATAATTTACAATTCAAAGGCCCATGGAAAATTAATGGATGTCATGCTCATTTTATAGATGTACTTCTTTCCAAAGGTTTCATAGACTTCCAATGTGGGATTGTGCCTTTTATATATGCTCTTAACTCTAATAGTTTCATAAACTTCCAATGTGGAATAGTGGCATAACAAAAAAAAATGTTAAAATGCCTATCAAAATCATTTTCAAATGTATGGCTAATTGACTAATTTGATTTTGAATCACAACTAATTAAATTGTTATATTCACCTTCATCCATTCATTTATTTAATTTTCAAATTTAACTTAAATTGCACTTGATTATTAATATATTAATGTTAGATATCATTTTCTATAAGTTTAAACTATTTTAATTTAACAAAAGTAAAATATTTTAACATATTGATTTTTAATTTTTGAAGTATGAATTATTAATATGAAAATTAAAAAATAATAATATTGTTTTCATAGAATTTGATTATTTTTGTATGTATTTATTGCATCCATTTCAACTCACCCTTGACCCTTCACCTTTTTCGGGTCGATGACCGGGTCAATTTTCAAAACATTGAGAAGAATGCACGATAACGTTGCTGACGATATTGCTAAAGACTGTAAAATTTTTACCATAGATGAATAGAATCTGATTTGTAATGACGAAATTATAATTAAGTAGGTGTCAACCTAATTGTGATGTACTTTAACTATAAGTTTATAAATAGTTAAAAACTGTTTAATTTGTCAAGTTAGGCAAAATATTGTTCGAAAAATTGTAAGTTTTTATGTTATTGATGTAAAATTTATCGAAAAATAAATCAATGTAAAATTTATTTTTATGTAACTTTTATTGATTTCCATTCTAATTATAAAATGTATTTTTTACCATTTATTTTTTAAGTGACAAAAAAAGGAGCCGAACCAATGACCCAGCCCATGCGGGTTTTGCGGTCCGAGCCGGGTTACACACTTTCTCCCGGTGTGCACAGGCTTTTTAGTGCGCGGGTCGGACCGGGTTTTGACATGTCTAACAATACCTATAGAGGGTGAATAGATATTTTATGCAGAATTAAAATTATTAATTAAATAGCAATAAGTCACCAATTAATTATCTCTAGATGGTTATTCAATCAAATCAATTTAATCTTATGTTTGAATACCACAGTTCATATATAAATAAGTAAAGCAGTAAAAACAAAAGAATGATCACGGAGAAACCCGAACTGGGTAAAACTCCGGGCACTTTGTTAGTCAACAATTCACTATAAACGATTCGTGATTTACAGTCCACCAACTAGACGATGACACGTACTAACTGATCTCCTGATTGCAATTTCGACGGCTTTCCTAAATTCTGAGCTCCTACACCAATTCTAGCTGCAATTTCCAAAGCTTTCATGGATTCTGCCCTCCTGCAGCAACTCTAACTTTGTGGAATAGTTTATTTCATGTGGAACCAGAAGAACAGCCCGTTCTTCACTAACTGGAACTTCCTCGATCTTTAGCAACTTTGGCAGATATGTGAGAAGAAGTGGTTTGGTATTTGGATTAAGAATATCATTTTTTCTCACTACTAAGAGCGATTCTCAAATAAACATGGAGGTTGAAAGCTCCAAAGATTAAGAGAATATAAAAGAGTAGTGTTTGCTCAATGTTCAACCTTAAGAATTCTCGTTCTATGGCTTTAGAATATATATAAGTACGGTAGAAAATAGATGGGCTGGGAGAAAAGCTTTAAAACGCGAAATAAAAAATTCCTGTATAACCTTGTCCTCGCTCGAGCGACGGTCGAGCGACAGGCTGTCGTTCGAGCGAAGGAGGGACGACAGTCTAGCGATGCAGTTTCTGTTTTGTAGCTTGAGCCAACCCTTTTAAATTTTCCCACAATTCCAACTTAAAGCACCATGGGGTAAATGATATAAGTGACTCATATGTGTTAAGTGTCACTAATCATCTGACAGTAGCACTCCAAACCTTAAATTTGTGAGAAATGATATGCTAAACATCAATGCTAATAAGTATATTTTCTACTTACTAAAGTCAAACCGTATAGCACATTAGAACCTACATATGAAAGCTCATTTCTAATGAAGAATTTATTTTCTCCCCCTAACTTACAGCACAAATATTTTTTTTTATCACAACTTTCAATAGGAATGCTCACATATTTTTATTTATCGTAAGTACAGGCTCATTTTGTTTAAGCTACTAACATGACTCTGTAACGAGCTTTAAGCCGGTGAACCCAAGTCGGATGACCATAGGCACCAGATTATGAGAAATTTCGCAGGCTTAATTACTCAAGTCAAGTAAGCTTCAAAAAGAAGTATTAAGATATTGAGACCCTTATGATTATTTTTCCAAACAGATATTGATTCATGCAGGAATAATATCGAGCTTATGTCTAATAAAATGATCAATTCATGTTCAAAGTCACCCTATTAACATGTGACTGCCATTTTAAAACTCACACACGTGGTAGAGTCCAACTGTCAAGATCATCGTGTGTGCAGTGCAGATGGTATAGGAAGAGACTTATATTAAATACTACATGAGTATCATAAGCTAGTCATGGAAATTATATTACTGCTCACTAAATAAACTCATTCTTGATTACAACAAACAAATCAAGTGTAATGGAAATCATGCTGTAAAACCAATGTCCAAATCAACACCCCCCTCTCTTTTTGCTAAACTTTAAATCAAAGCAAGAAAAGAAAATATTTTTGTTTGATTTTTGTATAAAAACATGAATGCACCAATCACACAAAACATATAAAAATTCAAACAAAACACAAGAATATAAAATAAAATGTATGAAAGATAAATAAATAAATATGATACATGCATAACACAATGTCACAGTAGTAGAATACCAGCATGCATCAAATATACTCAGTCAATGAGGTACAAAAATACCAATAGCTGTTCTAAAAGATTCAAACTGAAGACCATCCAACGACTTAGTAAATAAATCAGCTAATTGGTTCTCAATATAAATATATTTACAATTCACAATTTGAGTTTCAACAAGCTCTCGAATAAAATGATGTCTGATGTCAATATGTTTAGTTCGAGAGTGTTGAACATAATTTTTAGAAATATTAATAGTGTTGGTATTATCACAAAACACAGTCATAGTACTATGTTCAATCCCATAATCACTCAACATCTGCTTCATCCAAAGTAGTTGAGTGCAGCAACTTCCTGCCGCAATGTACTCAGCCTCGACTGTGGACAATGAGATAGAATTTTATTTCTTACTCATCCAAGTAACGAGGTTAGCACCAACATAAAACAACAACCATAAGTACTCTTTCTATCATCGGCATTACCAGCCCAATTAGTATCGGAATAACCAGCAAGATCAAGATTAGAGTCCCTAAAGTATAGCATCCCATAATCAACAGTACCATTGACATATCTAATAATACGTCTCACGACGCTCAGGTGTGATCCCTTAGGATCAGCCTGAAAATGCGCCCCTACACTAAATGCTATGCCAAGTCTACTAGCAATTAGGTAAAGCAGACTACCTATCATACTTCTATACAGTGTTTGATCAACACTCTTGCTTGTAGGATCTAAACCTAACTTGATACTGGTGCTCATAGGGGTTCTAGTGTGTTTCTTGCTGTATAACCCAAATCGCTTAACAATATTCTTAGCATATTTCGATTGAGATATGAACAATCCCTTATCAGTCTGCTTGACTTGAAGACCAAGAAAGTACGTCAATTCACCAATCATGCTCATCTCAAATTCTTGCTTCATATACTCAGGGAACTCATGAGCAAGTGAATCAACGAGAGAACCAAAGACAATGTCATTCACATATATCTGAGTTATGGTGATGGTATCCTTAATTCGTCTTATAAACAAGGTTCTATCTCCACCACCTCTCGCGAAACCATGTTCCAGGAGATATGCAGTAAGCCGATCATACCAAACTTAAGAGCTTGTTTCAGCCCATACAAGGTTTTATTCAGCCTATACACATAGTGAAGATATTTCAGATCATCAAACCCTTTAGGTTGTTCCACATAGGCTTCTTCCTGAGAATACCATTCGGGAAAGCACTATTGACATCCATTTGGTACAGTTTGAAACCCAAGGTATAGGCAATCACAAGAAGAATTCTAATGGATTCAAGCCTAGCTACCGGGGCAAAAGTTTCATCAAAATCAACACATTCAACTTGAGTGTATCCCTGAGCAACCAACCTAGCCTTATTTCTCGTAATGGTACCTTGATCATCCGTCTTATTCTTGAATATCCACTTAGTACTAATAACATTGCAATTATCAGGCCTAGGCACTAAGTCCCAAATTTTGTTTCTAACAAACTGATTTAACTCATCATGCATAGCATTAACCCAACATTCATCCATAAGAGCTTCTTCAACTTTCTTCGGTTCAATCTGAGACACATAGCTCGCATATGAAACGTTGTTCAAAACCCTCTTACGAAGTCTCATTCCTTCTTCTATATCTCCAATTGCATTATCCTTAAGGTGATTCAATTTGACTCTAGATGAAAGTTCTTTAGGTGGTTTAGTTTCATTATCAGAAGTAGAATCCTTAGTTGAAACAACCAACTCATTTGATGTTTGTGGACAGTCTAGCGAAAATCCGCGCCATTTTCCTCCTTGTTCCAAATTCGAAACCCTAGACCTATTTAACTAACTTTTAAACAAATTGCACATTACTCCTTGAACTTTTACACTCTATCAATTTAAGTCCTTTTGTTCACATAATTTACCAATTACAAAATCAACTAAAACCCAACATGCTCATTATGGCCAGAAGAGCAATTTCGTGCTTGAGAGAGAGAGAGAGAGAGAGAGAGAGAGAGAGAGAGAGAGAAACAAGTCACGTGTTGTCTTCCAATTCTCGCGTCTTTCTTATTATTTTCTTGTTTGGTTATTTTAACATGTTGCCAGCAAGATTCTCTAACCAATCAAATTGCTAAAAAGACATCAATAAATGAGAAAGATTTTTCCTCCGTTTGATTATTTTCATAGGTGTAAAATTCTATATGTGGATTCCTTATATGCAAAACTGAGGAATGCTTTACTGATGTCTTAAAAGAGGAAGCAACATTGAAGTGCCAGTATTAATCTAATTAGATAATATAGGAAAGCAAGCACATTTCATAATAATATTCTAATAATTCTTGTTTTGCTTCCTTATAAATATTATACCACAAATTGGGTTGTGCTACATTAGTACATTCTAAGTAGATACTTAAATGCACTTCAGGGACTAAGGATTGGTTTGTTGTTTATTCACTTTTAGAAGAATCAGCTTTTTCTATGTTGAAAATAATCAATTAATTGTTTGATAAAAATTTTATTGCGAATTGTTGTAAGTTTCAAAATAGCATTTTAATGTTTGGTAAACAAAATTAATTTATTATTGTGCATGCATATAATCTCACAATTACAGGCAACTCAAGAACCTGCATATATTGAAGAAGCAATAAACATTGAATACTAGAAAAACATGATATGAAGAACAATGTTATCGATTCACAATGGTGATAAATTCAATGACGGATCTAGAAATTCATCTGAACTAGGACTAGTGGCGGACCCAGCATCTAATCTCAGCCCGGACGGACGTTGATAAGTCAACGTCGAACAATCAGCGATCGTAAGAGCGAGATCGTTTATTAATGTTTAATTATATAATATTAAAAATTATTTAATATATATGTAAACGCAGAGAATACTCTTTCAACACTTGCAGTTGCCACAGGTAAAATCAAAACCAAGGTGATCAGCCTATAAATCAATGGAAAATAACCAGAACTTCTTATTTCAACCAACTTCTGAGCCACACAAGAAATGCTATTGAGGTTCAAGAAATCTTCATTCATTCTCACAAATATAAGGAACTTGTCAAGTTGAGGTCAAAGTAATAAAAGCTCTTCATTATTGAAGTCCCAAGGATACAACTGAACAAGACGTATCGATTTATCCCTATCAAATGCTGCAAATGAATCTCTTGGATTTAAACACGAAATACTAGTTAGGAGCTCAGTAGTTGTTTCGGAAAAACAATCATTCAACTCTTGCAAGAATGAGTCTATCACATGACAATACAAATCAACATAAAAACGATGATAATAAGTCACCTGCTGAGTTCCACGTCGGGTTGACCTTTCAATACCACAATATCCTCCAAATTGGGCACTAAAATATGTCTAACACCACAAAACTCAATCACCCTACTCAACAAATTATCCAAGCATTGTCTCTCATGTCATGCAATGCATATTTACACACATTCAATAACCTCATAGCATTCTCAATATCCTGATCCTTTTTCTGTAAGGCTTGTGAAAGGTCGTCTGTAATTACAGGAATTTCAAACTTGAAGTGGAGACTGAACACAAACTCAAAGTCTTGCATAGTATCCATTTACGCCATATTCTGATATATCCTCAAGTACATCTATGATAGCATTAAATATATTAATCACACGAGTAATTGTCAGTAGGTGTGAGCCCCATCTAGTTTCAGCTGGGCATGCCAAATTCATTTCTTGAAACTTACCACTCCCACTACAAAGTTCCCCAATATTAAGCTTCTCCAAAATATCGGCATGGTAACTTGTTCGAAGAGCATCTGCACGCTTACATGATGCACCCACCAAATTCACAATAATAGCAAGCATGTTAAATAAATCACCAAGCATATTATTCTTACGTGCCACAGAAACAACTGCCAACTGAAGTTGGTGAGCGAAGCAATGGACATAGATAGCATAAGGGGTTCTCTCTTAAAATTAAAGCTTTCAAACCATTGAACTCACCTGACATATTGCTTGCTCCATCGTAACCTTGACCTCTCAAGCGAGATATGCTCAATCCATGCATAGAAAACATCGCATCAATGGCATCCGTCAGTGATTGGGCACAAGTATCAGCGACATGGGTAATGCCCAAAAAACGCTCATTCATGAGCCCACTTTGGTCAACAAACCTCAAAACAATTGCCATTTGTTCTTTTATAGAATTATCACGAGCCTCATCAACCAAGATTGAAAGCAAACAATCACCCATCTCATTGATAATAGCCCTTGTTGTCTCTACGGCACAACAATTAATCAAGTCTTTTTGAATATTTGGTGAAGTCATTTGATCATTTCCAAGAGCATTACTGAATACTACTTGTTTAACTTCCTCACATCGAGCTGCATACTAGTCTAGCAACTCAATTAGATTTCCTCTATTGATAGACTCTTTGGATTCATCATGACCACGAAATGCAAATCCTTGCATCAAGAGGAATCTAGTACAATCTAACACCGCAGTCAATCTCGTCCTATACTTTTTTTGTTGACTACTATTTTGGCTGGAAATAACGTAAGAGATACTTTACTTTTGATTCATCAAGTTGGTACACTTTGCGAATGCTTGATTATGAGCACTATCAAAGAGACCGACATGATCTTTCAATGTCTTTTTGTGCTTCCAATCCCTAAAGCCGATCTTAGTGAATACATGTCCACCCCCTTGACCTACTCTATCCGGTTTGAACAAGTAGCAATACAAACAATACGCCGCATCCACTACACCAGAAACCACCTATGGCAACGCGCGAAAAACGTTGCCATAGACTTTTGGCAGCGTTCGGGTGCACGTTGGGAAGTTTGATGTGGCCGTAGAGTTTCAACTTTTGACAACGTTCATCGAACGTTGCCGTTTCCTAGTTTCAACAACGTGCATAGCACGTTGCCGTAGACGTATCCGCAACGTTCCACGAACGTTGCCGTAGCCCCTTTCCACAACGTGCACTGCACGTTGCCGTAGCCCTTTTTAACAATGTTCGACGAACGTTGCCATAGGATTCGACTTTTCGCAACGTACGTTGCACATTGCCATAGACTCTTTTAACAACGTTCGACGAACGTTGCGAAAAGTCGAAGCCTACGGCAACGTTCGTCAAACGCTGTTAAAAGGGGATACGGCAACATGCACTGCACGTTGTGGAAAGGGGTTACGGCAACGTTCGTCGAACGTTGCAATAGACCCTTTTAACAACGTTCGATGAACGTTGCCATAAGTCTTTTTTTGGGTGCTACATTCCTGTTGTCTTCCAAATCCCCTGTTTTTTCCTATTTAACATTCGAACATCTTCATCACATAATGAAAGAAAAGCTTACATTCAAAAGGTAACTGCATTTTCAAGAATGGAAACATATCAAAATAAACTCAATCCACTATCTTGAGGCTTGGTTCGTGCAACAAATTTACAACTAAATACATTTAATTCCTTGCAGTACAAAATATGAAGTCAATTTTCCAACTTCAAAATAGGGAAACTATTTGCACTACTCGTGCTGTGCTAGAAGTTGGGATGGAGAAACAAAAGCTTCGTCTTGGCAAAATCGATGCTTATCTGCACTATTTCAATTTCTTTGAGATGGGAACTCAACCAAAATCTTCAATCTGCGAAATAAAGCAACTCAATATCATTATAACAAACATCTTTATGCTATTGCAGCCAAATCATATTTTGCTATTGAGTGTCTGAATAAGGTTTTAGACACCAAGTGTACAATGAACTTAGAAACACTTGCAAGTATAGTTTGTCCAAATGCACCCTCAAGAAACTAAAATTGCTTGTAAACCTTTTAAGCTTACCTAAACAAGAAAATTGCTATGTTCACAATTTCAAAACGCAAACTCAAAATAAAATACGAAATACAGCCCCTAAGCCATTAGCCACACATTTTTGTCCCTTTACCGAATTTGAATTTGACTCCATCATTTATTAGTGAGGCTTAAAGAAGCTAACTTGAATACCAGTGTCATTCACAACATACAAATCAACAGCAATTATAATTTCACTAAATCCCACTCCAATAAGAAACATGAAATATAATATCACACTTGAAGATAAAGAAAAAACAAAGAATATGAAAAGACAGAATATGAAGACTTTGAACACATACCTAAGTGCAAAAATTCAAAAAATACCTTCGTTATATGAGTCTAATACTGCTCTTTGGCCAAGCAACAGTACTTCCCAATGCTTCCTTAAGAACTCGAAATTCATCTGTAGGTCTATATAAGGCCAAACAACCCATATACACTTCGTCAACCCAAACCTTCCAACAATCTCGTCCAAGTGGCATGTGGTGCACCTTTACACTTGGGTCCGTTGATGAAATCTTCCCTTCTGCTACAATTTCTTCCTCATCGTACCGGTACCAATGCAATAGTTGACATCTTGAATTTTCCAAAGGTGAAATACCTCCTTGAATACCACTTCCTTGTTGAGACTACAAATTCATAGTTAAATTAACATATTAAACACAAAATTAGTATGCTATAGTCTAAATTTATGTTGAACAAACAATAAATAATAAAAGATACATAACTTGAGGAGTAAAAGCACGTGAACCCATGTCATCTGCATTCTTATTTTGATTCTGTAGAATAATACAAAAATGAAAAAGTTATTCTACGTCATAAGTTATGTAAAGCTATGTTATCATATTATATATAATGATAAAGTATATAACCTGAGATAACTTCAGAAGTGTTTCAACTTTTTCTTCTAGTGCTCCCATCCTTTCCGACTGCGTTTGTAGTTGGCTTTCAAGTTCTCTCACTCGACCATTACTTTGATTGTGTCCATCAATTTTTGATGGTGTAACTCCAAATCCAAGTCCCCTTACTCTTCCACGACGTTCAGGACCTAGGACAACAGCATCATCGCGAATGGAATCTTCTGATGGTGTATCACAAATAGATTGGGCACAATCCTCTATCTTTTTCTGCACTTATAGAACTTAAATGTTATACTAGCAAGTGATACATATAATAAGTTTATATATTATTATCAAAATGTTGATATAATACACATACCAAAGTCTCGGCAACCGCTTCATTTATAGGGTTTCCATCCTTTCTAAGATGTCCATCAGTCCACACTCTAGTTCTTAACCCTTTTATGTCTGGACACTTTTTCCTCTGCAATACAAATCAAGTATATATATATATATATAATAGCATTGGACATATGCAAGAAACTTGATATAAACTAAACGGAATGAACATAAATAAGAAAAACAGACAAGTAAAGATAGTTTGCATGTGTACCAAATCGTGAGTCAAACCCTGATAACCCTTTCGACCCATAGTATGTAGAAGTCTTTGATTATTTCTAATTTTGCTGAACTTGGCACTTTTTTCCTATTAAGAAAACATAAAAATTTAATAGCAAGATTGAAATAAATTTTAATCTCAATATGAAAATATAACTTACTTGAAAATCATTAGAAAGAGTATCTTCTACAAACTTTTTCCATGCTTCTTCAGAGTTTACATTCTTCGGTCTAAGAAGGGCAATAGTGCGTGTTCTATTCACAGATAAGGCTGTTTGAATTCTAATTTGTTTTCTCACTTTTGATTTGAATGACCTCCAATACTTTCCCATACGTTGAAATGTCATTTTCTGATGGCAATCACTCACATTGAACCTTTGCTGTATTTTTTGCACATATATAAGAAATGATGTCATTAAGAAGGAAATAGACGTAATAAAAATACTCTTTTATAGAAGTGAAAGTTTAATTATTTATAAATGTACCTGTATGAAAGTCCAAAGTTCCAATTTTTTATCGTCACCTACCGATTGCCAATCCTTAAGTACAACGGGCACATATTCTCGTACTATTGCTCCAACTATGCTAGCAAATTTATCAGAGTTAGTGCCAACCATTTGCCCAAATTCATTAAATTCAAGCTCCATCTTATGATGATTGTTTTCAGGAACCATTTTCACTTGGGTTGGACCTCTTCTCTTTTTTGGAGCATCTATATTTGTCTGCGACATGTTTTGCTCATTCGAAACTGGACTTGATATAGTATTTTCTGCATCACTCGAAAGTCTTAGTCTTTTACTGGTCTCTCGAATTGCAACGGCAATTGCAGCTCTTCGACGTTTGAAGCTCTTGGAAGCTTGCTTAGTTGACTACAAGAATGCAACACGAAAACCAAAGAGTGTTACAAATGAACAAATATCTTGACCAGTACAAAAAAACATGTTTACCTGAGCTTCGTCCATCATACAGAGTATATTACTATCAACTGGTTCGGAAAACTAACTTCGACAAGAATAGAAATCTGCAAACAAAAAAGAGAGATATTTGTAAAACTATGAACATTTACCAAACTAATTAATATATGTATCACATAATACGCCTTCGACATCTATCCTTGCATAATTCTCATCCTCATGTTGATTGTCTTCAAGTTGTGTTATATCTAATGGAATAGTTGCCCCGTGAGAAGTATCTTCTTCCATATGAAATGCTCTTGGTGATGCTTGCAAAGCAACATACCAATTATATGTTTCATTCTCCCTAGAATAAAACACTTGTTTCGCCTGCGATGCCAAAATGAAATGATCGTTTTCAAATTTTTTGTATCCCTCATGAAGATTAACCAAAGTGAACCCATCTTCCGTTTTTATTCCATTCACGATATTTGCCCAATCACATTTGAATATTGGAATATGAAATGTATTGTAATCAAGCACTATAACATCGCACAGAACTCCATAATAAAGAACCTTTCCAACGACTTGTGCATTATCTTTCGCACTAGATCTACAAATGGTTGTTGCATTTTTTGAAGAGATTTTTCTGCATCTTTAGTGTGAAATCGAAGACCATTTATTACGAAACTAGAATATGACATGGACTGGCATCTAGGACCACGTGCAAGCCACTTTAAAGTATTTGAAACATTGTCCAGCAACAATTGACCTTTGATCTGTTTGTATTTTAAACATATTAGGAATAAAAGAATAAACTTTATAATTATACATTGATTATTTCTTATATGTAAGGCAACCTTATCATCCAGCCAAGCAGCAAAAGAGTCCATGTGTTTCTTATGCAATAAAGTCTCATTTCTTTCAAGTCGTTTGTCATAACTCTTCAGTTCATCCATATGCATCCTAAAGACAAACAAATATATCAAAGTCCTTACGAGAGAAGAACTAAAAATCTAACAACGTAATTATTTCACAAACATACTCTATGTAGGGTGCGACTTCTGCACTATTAAGAAGCACATAGCGATGGGCAACTTTCAACATCTCATCTGGTAGTACAAGTGGCTTTCCTTTAGAAATTGTACGCCCTACAACTAAGAAGTTACTCTCGTATTCTTCATTGCGTGCAGGCTTATAGCCTATTTCAGATGCTTGTTTTATGTACTTGCTCTAAAACATCGCATTTTCTTCAACAATGTATCGTTCGGCTATACAACCTTCGGGTCGTGCACGATTCATAACATACCCTTTCAACACTTTCATATACCTACACATTTTCCAAAAATCTCATAAAATATAAAACCAAATTGAAATTAAATTTTACTTTTGGGAATAACTTAATGGAATATTACCTCTCAAATGGATACATCCAACGATATTGGACTGGTCCACATAGACGAACTTCTCTACCAATATGGATTGTTAAATGCACCATAATATCAAAAAAGGAAGGTGGAAAATATCTTTCCAACATGCATAAAGTTTCAGAAACAGCATCTTCTACACTTTCAACTTTATTCATATCTATAACTCCTTGACATATTTCATTGAAAAATGAACACAACTTAAAAATGGAGTTCTTTGGTCCTTTAGGCAGAAGTTCTCTCAATGCAACTGATAGCAATTGTTGCATTAACATGTGACAATCATGAGACTTGAGTCCAACTATCTTACATTCTTCCACTGAAATGCAATTTCCAATATTAGAACCATAACCATCGGGTAATCTCAGGTTAGCAAGCCTTTTGCAAAACACTTGTTTTTCTTCTTTCGATAAAGTGTGCGGGGCTACAGGTAAGTAAAATTTACTTCCTCTACTCTCAAGATGTAACTCATGCCTAATGTTCATCGCTTCCAAGTCCTTACGAGAGTTAATGCCATCTTTAGATTTTCCTTTCACATCCAAAAGTGTACCAATGATGCTCTCACAAATATTCTTTTCCACGTGCATCACATCCAAATTATGACGACCAAGTAAAGTCTGCAAGTCAAACATTTCTCTCGTCATGATATACTACATGTCATTATAAGTATTAAATAAAACGGAAAGAAATATTACTAGAGTTACCTTCCAATATGGTAGCATGAAAAAAATTGACTTTTTCTTCCACGTTACATTTGATTGTGTTGAGTTCTTCTTCCTCTTTCTCTTACCACTTTTTCCCCAATCATATGGAATTTTATCAACTTCAGTAAAATCTTCTTCACCACTCTTTATCTTCGGCCTAATGTCATTTTCAATACGTCCATTAAACCAACTCTTTTTCATGCGAAATGGATGACTCGACTCGAGAAATCTTCTATGTCCCATGTACGCAAACTTCCTACCATGTGACAGCCATAGGGAACATGTATCTTCACGACAAATAGGGCATGCAATTTTTCCCTTAACGGGCCATTCAGATACATTTCCGTATGCAGGAAAGTCATGTATAGTCCACATCAAAATAGCTTTTAAGTCGAACGTAGATTTCGTAACTGCATCATACATCTCAACCCCATCATTCCATAACAATATTAAGTCGTCTACAAGTGGTGCCAAATAAACATCTATGTCATTACCAGGTTGCTTTGGTCCCGGGATCAATAAACTCAACATCAAACTTTCCTTCGACATGCATAATGAGGGAGACAAATTATATATAGTTAAAATTACTGGCCAACAACTGTATTTAGAGCTAAGATCTTTGAAAGGATTAAATCCATCAGTTGCAAGACCTAATCTAATATTTCTATGATCTAATGCAAAATGTGGCCATCTTCTATTTATCATTTCCCAACTTAATGAATCAACTGGATGCCTCATTTTACCATCTGAACTTTTATTATTTGAGTGCCATCTAAGTTGTGTCGCCATCTCATCTATTCCAAACATCCTCTTAAGTCTTGGTATTATAGGAAAATAACGCAAGACTTTTGCTGGGATTTTTTTTTGAATTTTCTTAGTCCGTTGATTAACTTTCCATCTGGAGCAACCACATTTTGGACATAATTCAGCATGTTCAAGCTCCTTTCTATATAGACAACAATCATTCAAGCAAGCATGTATCTTCTCATAACCAAGGTCAAATCTATTGACAAGTTTTTTAATCTCGTAAAATGAGTTGGGAAGTGTATTATTCTCTGGCAGCATGTCTCGAACAAGATGTATAAGTTCATCGAAACCACTATCCGATAAACCATGTGTAGCTTTATGTTTAAGCATAGTAATTGAAGCTGACATCTTTGTAAATGCCGTGCAACCAGGATACAAAGGTGTTTCAGCATCATCAACCAAACTTTGAATCTCTACACCTCTTCCATCAAGAGGGTTTTCAAGATCTACATCATGTTGTACATAGAAGTCCCTAAACATCCTGCGTGACTCAGGCATTTCCACATTTACTGAATTTAGTTCACATGGTCGTTCTCCATGAAATACCCAAACAGTGTACGTAGGATCCATTCCTTTAATAACCAAATGTTCATACACTGTTTCGTAATGATGATGCTTTAGATTCCTACACTTAACACAAGGGCATCCTATCATTTCTGAACATAGATTTTCACAAGCTAGTTCAACAAAATTCCGTGCTCCATCTCTATATTGTTCTGAAAACCTATAAGTAAAATGTTATGATCATTTTATGTTAAATTGTATAAATTTTGCAAGTAGATTCACGAGATCTTATTTAAGACAATAACCTTGATAATTGCAGCCAAGCTTTGTCCATTATTATTCTATCACCTACAGATGAGATTGATATAGTATATAAATTACGTCATCCAAATAAGATTAATATTTAAGAAGTTAACTTTTTATTGAAATAATATTTCAAAACGTATAAGAAGCATATCAATGTAAAAGCCACTATCCTACAATCTCTCATTGGCATTGGGTGTTGGATTCACGCCAAACACACAAAATACACCATAAAGAATAAGTAAAAAAGCCTTTGCCAAATTAAGAAGAATGGTGAAGATTACAAATTTATAAGATCTAAAATTTCAACTGAATTTGTCGATTGTCATTTTCAATTCTGTATGATATAACATACTAAAAACGTTACTCAAGATTCTCAAAAAATTAACCGCATTTAAACATAAAAGCTAGAATGAGAAAATAAATCAAATTAAGAAATAATTATTTGGGTTTCAGATCTTCTTACAAATTTTTTGAAATAAAAATAATTATTTTCTATGGTAATCCAACATGTGGTAAAGCTGCTTGAAGCACATTTCTCATCATAATCCCACAAACTGAGTAAAGGAAAGAGTAGAGGAACAATTCTCAGTGAAGTCACTCCATTTTCGTATATTTACTGCTTCAGAGGGCCAGAAGTTTTTCGTTTTCTAAATTATAAGACAACCGGCTAAATCAGAAAAACCGGAGCACAGCCAACTGGTTTACAATAGGTTCCGTCTTTTGGTAGGGGGTTTCCCCAGTTTTCTAAAAAGGGGGTTTTTGAGCATTGATCGAACCTGTTTACTGGCTGGTTTCAGGTTTTACCTGTTAAACTGGCTGTCCGGTTAGAAAACATAGCTAATTTCATTAGTTTCAAGTATATCCAGAGGACTTCCAACAATCATAAAAATGATAACATTGGGATCAAAACAATGAATTTAGTGTCACAAGTAAATTTAGTTTCAAGTATATCCAGAGGACTTCCACTAATTTTTATGAATATAACCTCCTCACCTGTCAATTTCTCACTAGTAGTTTGAACATCAACAAAATAAAGATCAAGAAATAGTCCAGATAACTTATTACTCCTAAACTACAAATATTATGTTTTCACGTTTCTCTTTCCATTTTGTAAGGCAATTTAAATCTTATGAACTCTCTACTAAGTACAAGACAAAGTTATGGGAGTTATGTAAAAACTTGAAAGTTTGTGGGGGTTGAGAGAAGTTATGAATTTAAATTTTATTCAAAACACTCCTTCCAATTCACTTTAATAACTTAGGGTTGGATCAACCCACATGGGCGACTCATGACCCATATTTTCTAACAAGACCCACATCATCATTATCATCAATTTTTAAAAGCTTAGCAAGAGCTTTCAGTAGGTGTGAAAATAAACGGAAGTTATGTTCTTAATTATGTCAAGGTTTTGATGAAATGTAAACTCATTTTGGCATTGTAATTTAAGTTTTAGTATATGTTTTACTTTGAACACAACGATATGATAGAAATGGACTTAGCTGAAATTCGTTTCTTACCATATATCCAACTTCAAGACGTTTAAATGTTTTCTAAAAATTATACAATCTATGGCTAAGTTGAAATAATACGTGACACATGAACACTCTAAGTCCCAAATCTTATTTAATTATATTTTTGGCATAAGTAGGATTACATTTCTTTAATCATTCTAGAGGGTATAGTCCCCACTTAACACTATTATCAATGGGTCCCTCATGCATTATTCAAGCACTATGAGGCCCCCAATTGCATCTCTAATTCACTCAGTAGGGATAATATTCGCGATGCCAACCTCGACACATATCAACCTCATATCAACACTTCCAGATGAACCCCCAACACTAGTATTCTTAGAACTAGAGGCTATTCTAACATAGTTGAGGTTTGATGATGAAGAAAAAATGAAAAAAAAAATGATGAAGAATGTAGTTTCAACCGTAGAAACTTTACCTAAAATAGAAGCTCATCGAAAAACAGGCTCAAAGTCACCGGAAGAAAAAACACAAAGTCACCAAAAACTCTAAAATCTCTCATTTAGCAAAGGTTAAAAACCATGCAAATGGCTAAGGCACCCCTTTTTATAGGCTCGTCCTCACGTAAGGCCTCGCTAATTCCCAAACTTCACCAATTTCCCTTTCAACAATACCCAAACTTCACCAATTTCAACTCAACAATTTCAGCCATATCTACTCAAGTCTGCCTAAACAAATAAACAATACCCAAAATTGAAATATCTAATTGATAAACCCTAAAGAAATTAAGAAATTACTTAATACCTAAACCATTGATTCCGGTCGGCAGAGAGAAGTCACTGCACTCTGCAGCGGCGGTCAGGGTCTTCAGGCAGAGGATGGAGCCTGGAGGCTTGCAGGTGGTCTGTGGAGGCGATTCAGGCGAGGCGAGGATGCGAAGTGGTCCAATGGAGGCTGCGTGCGAAGTGGAGGCTGCGAAGTGGAGGGCTTCAGGCTACGAACTGGAGGGCTAAGGTCTTCAGGCTGCGAACTGGAGGGCTAAGATCTTTAGGCTGCGAACAGGAGTTGTGGTCTGTGGAGGCGATTCAGGCGGGCAAAGGGCTGGAGGCGATTCAGGCGACGCTTTGGATGCGAAGGGCTGGGTAGTTCAGAGTTTGGGAAGGGCTTTGGGTGCGAAGGGCTGGGTAACGTCGAGTGGAGAAGTCTGGGTTTGGGAATGAGGTATTTATAAGCTGGGCCTTTTGGGATTTGGGCTGGGTAACTCACAATTGGGTTGGGCTGGGTAGTTCACAGTTGGGTTGGGCTGTGAACTGGGTTGGGCTGGGTAGTTCAAATTTCGGTTGGGCTGGGTAGTTCAGAGTTGGGTTGGGCTGGGTAATAAAAAATTGCTTTTATCCTTATCTTAAAAAAATGAAGAAAAGAAAAAAGAAATTGAAAAGGTTAATGGCAACGTTCATCTGAACGTTGCTAAAACTATTAATGGCAACGTGCAATGAACGCGTGTTGCTAAAACTATTAATAACAACGTGCAATGAACGTTGCTAAAAGTTTAATGGCGACGTTCATATGAACGTTGCTAAAACTATTAATGACAACGTGCAATGAATGCGCGTTGCTAAAACTATTAATAACAACGTGCACTGAACGTTGTTAAAAGGTTAATGGCAACGTTCAAATGAATGTTGCTAAAACTAATCTACGGCAACGCGCATTGCACGTTGCAAAAGGACCTCGAATGTTGCAAAAAGGGTATATTAGCAACATTCATTAAAAAAACGTTGCCAAAACTCAATTTTGTCAACCAATAGCAACATACACTTGCTGAATGTTGCCATAGACCCCTTTTAGCAACTTGCAATTGACGAATGTTGCCTTTTGCATGTTGCAAAAGGCCTTTTTTCTTGTAGTGATCCTTTTCTACATTGTACTCTAGCCAATCAAATTCAGCGAACCATTCTTTTCGAAAACAGCTGTTATCACTTCCCATCTATCTTCTTGGAAAGTCATGTCCACGTGGTTGACAAGGACCTTTCTCTAAGTATGTCATCCTAACATTATCTCTGATATTAGAATCATATGACTCAATAGGGGGTGTTTCCCTGGATTAGATACAAGATCATCTGAATTGAATTGAGCTAGAGACTCTTTCCTGTTATCTAACACGTCGACTGCTCAACTAGTACAAGTGGCAAAACTGGATGCACCACTAGAACTGGAAGAAACAGGTACGAACTTCCATTTGGGTTGAAAAAATCATTCCATAATCTACAATAGCAAGTGTGCAACATAAATCAATCCTGAAATCAATGCAACTAATTTCTCATGAATGATGAAAATATGTTAACTTAATTTCAATCTTGAAATTATGTTAACTTAATTTCAATTCCCCCAATTCCAAACCCTAAACCCTAAATCCAATTCAAAATTCAATTCCAATTTTATTTTCCCCCATTTCCATTTCCAATTCCAATTCCAATTCCAATTCCAATTTTAATTTTAATTTCCCTCAATAATCCAATTCCAATTCATAAATCATATTTCAAACAAACTGAAAACTATCACAAAATCATGATTCAAAACTCAAACAGATAATAACACCAAAAACCAAAAGAAAAAAAAACATGGCAGAACAAAAAAATAAACTCACTAGCTCAAGATTAGATTGGCGAATGGGAGAAGACGGTGGTCGCAGGTCGGTGGTGGTTGGCGGCAACGGGCGACGGCACGGTAACGGGCTGATGACCA
This sequence comes from Fraxinus americana, assembly GCA_035079005.1. NCBI lineage: Eukaryota > Viridiplantae > Streptophyta > Magnoliopsida > Lamiales > Oleaceae > Fraxinus > Fraxinus americana. The sequence goes on along the minus strand of CM068726.1, from coordinate 5,823,003 downwards.
GTGGCTGTCGCTCGAAGCAATCGTCTCTCACTCTCAACCTCTGTTTCTTGAATGTTGGAGGAAATGAGACCAAAGTGGGCTGGGTTAGGATGCACATATATATATATATATATATATATATATATATATATATATATATATATAAAGTATTGGGCTCAAGATTAAATTTAATTGGCCCAACCCAATATCAAAAAAAAAAAAAACAGACAAACAAACAAACAAACTACGGCCTACAGGAAATCAGCCCAGCCCCAGTAGCCGCCCCACTGTCCAGCCGGAGAAGACGAACCAGTCACTCAGTCAGGCACCAAAAAATTTTCCGGCCGAGTGCTGGGTCCGCCACTGACTAGGACGGACGCTCGAGCTAGAGTCAGTGGCCTAGAGAACTCTCCTTCTCATGTGGCAAGGCAAGATTACTTATTGCAGGTTTAATGCTTAATTATCAGAAGTGCACTAAAGATGTCACATATACAGGTACAATGGCAAGCTTCTCACCTCCTTATTTTGTGCTTATGTTGCATATTTTAGCTCGCCGACCGCGTGTGTGGGGAAAGACTGCCCCACACGATCCGTTACAAATGGCTCAATATATGGGAAAAAGAAAATTTTCTAGCGGAGTCAGCATAGGCGGCCATCATGGCTCGTCGGGTGCAAGCTCCGCCACTGGTGATCATCAGTGTGTAGATGGTGGTAACCCCTGATTCATTGTCCAATGGAAAAGTCATGCATTTTAATGCATTGGTGATAGATAACATGAAGAATTTCAGGCCCTTATCTGGAACAAGACTTGGTCATTGGTTCCTCTGCCACCTAGAAGATACGCAATAAGCTGCAAATGGGTTTTTTAATTTAATGTGAACCCGACTAGGATAATCCAGTAGTAAAAGGTTTTCACCAAATGCCTGGATTATATTTCAATCTAACTTTCAGCCCAGTAGTTAAACCTACAACTTTAGTATTGTCCCAATTAATTTAACTAGAGCCTGGTCTACACATCAACTTGGTGTCAACAATACGTTCTTAAGCGACGTCCCACAGGTGGAGGCCCTTATGTTACAGCCACCAGGCTTTGAGGACACTAAGCAATCACATTGTTCTGCAAGTTACATGAAACTTCGAATGGCTTGAAACAAGCTCCACATATCTGGTTTGACAAATTAAATACCTTTCGAACCCATCATTTAATATCAGCTAAATCAGTTCAGTCCCTGTTTTTTAGATTGACTTCAGCACTAGAAAAACTGAATTTGATTTAAAAGACTTGAGCCTAGTCAACCACTTCTTCCTTGGAATTCAAATCAAGAACACCAGTGAAGAAGTCCATCTATTTCAAACTAAATTCATATTAGACCTGCTTTGTATAGCAAAAATGCAGTATGCTAAGCCCCTGTAAACTCCCATGACTTCGGGCCATCTACTTTCTGGCTTTGGTAGTGATCCGGTGAAAGATGCTCACTTACAGGTCAATAGTTGGGGCATTACTGTATGTGACAATTACACGACTAGAAATCACCTACAGTGTTAATCAGGTGTATAAATATATCCAAAATACCTTGGAGACTCATTGGAAAACTGTTGACATACAAAAATGAGATCCAATTAAATGGTCCAAAGAATGAAACCCAATTAGGAAATTCGAAGAATGAGCCCAAACGAGGCCATGTAAAAACTCAATACGGAGTTATGTACCGAAGGCCCATCATCGCTCAAGCCTGCGAGACGCCCAAGATCTGGGCGAGTATAGTGTCTTGTTGTTATTTAAAGAAAATGTTATTGAAACAGTTCGTTCCACAATCCAGGAATCTCGATTGCAAGCAGTTAAATGATGGGAGTAATGGTAGCAGTAGAGATGTCAATGGGTCAAGCCGAGCCGGCTCGGCCCTTAAAGCCACGAGTTCGGCTCAGCTTGTGGAGAAACGAGCTACGAAATCACAGCAGAGCCGGCTCGTGACTCGTTTGCTCGTCCGCTCGGCCCACGAGCTCGCAGCCCACGAGCCGAGCAGGCTCGGCTCATGGCTCGTCAAAAAAAAATTTTATAGCTTTTTTTTATTTATTTCTTTAGTGTTTTTTTCACGAGCGGCTTTTCAAAAGCGCACTAGCCACTCGTGAAAAAATGAGCCGGGCTTGGCTCGTGCTCGTCAAAAGACGAGCTCGAGCGGCTCGTGGCTCGGTGGCAACGAGCTGAGCTCACGAGCCAGCTCGGCTCGATTGCCACCACTAGGTAGCAGTTAAAAACGGTAGTTTTTTTTTACAAGTCATCCATTACGGAGAAAGTGGATAATTACAAGGCGATGAGCAGTTTTCAAACGGTTCTACAAGAAAAACTATCAAATGAGTATAAAAGAGAACATAGAAGGAAAAAATTCAACGTGCTTGTGCCCCTTGAAGGCATTTCGATTTTTGCAAATTGTAATCTTCATAAATAAAGCACCCCTCGTTGGGACTGTCTCGGGAGGTTGTTGCTCCTTACACAATTGTTTGAACCTTCTTTTAATGGTTAACGAGACTCGATTTCCACGCGAAACAAGAACATTAAAGAGAATCCTGCATTTTTAGTAGGGAACACTGGAATGCGGACTCCACTTAACCTCCGAAAAAGGCACCTGTGAATTTTCAACCTTCATTATCTTTTAATTAACAAGCCAAAAGTTTATTAAAAAGACAATTTTACCATCATATAAATGGAAAAACTTAATAAATATTGACATTTTAAAGTTTAGAGACCATTTACGACCGTACCTGAGTCAGTGATGAATCAGAAAAGAGATAATAGAAGTTTCTATAATCCAACAACTTAAATAATTATAAAACCATGAAAGACAGTAGTAGTTTCTCTTTTTCATATATTTTCTTTGTAATAACGACGGTGGTAGTTGATCATCCAGGTAAAAATATCAAACTATCTCACAAGGTTAACTAATTCACTACGGTACAATAGCAACTAGTCGAACTTGGTTTTGCTTTTCTAGGATTGAAGTCCTCAAATGAGAAAATGATGTATAAGTTCGCTTATATTTTTATATGGATATCATAAAATAAGCTATATTATCTTGATTTGCCTTCACTAGCATACACCAATTCATAAGAACCAAGAGAATAGTCCAAACATACTTTTCCAACCTCAATTTTCTCAATTTCTCGGTCCCATGCACGTATTATCCCAATTATTATGGGTTCTCACACTACCTTATAAAATATTCCGAAGTGTTAAAATTTGAGATTCTATCTTAAAAGGTCAATCTTATTAAGATGGGTAGTCTAAACATTTATAAATTGGTCTATGTTTTCATCTTTACTCGATATGAGATTTTATCCCTTAACAGTCATCATAAGATGGTGACTCGTTTGAGCGGACCAATCTTGAAATCCGTGTGCTCAATTTTTTGAGTCGTAATCGGATCGAATTACTCGTTAGAGTTTAATGGACTCTGATACCATGTTAATATTTGGGGTTTCATTTTAAAAGATCAACCTTATTAAGAGGAGTAACTCAAACTTTTGTAAATTGGTCTATATTTTCATCATTATTTGATGTGGGATTCTAATCCTTAACACAAGTTTGCATAATCTCTTTTGAAGTTCATAACACGAGTTTGCATAACAATTGTTCGATATCTTGAGTTTATGAGACATGGTTTCCTCAAGGAGACGACATAAAATTATTAGATTCATGTTAGTAATAATCCCCGTTTAGTTTAGCTAAAAAAGTTGATAAAACTTTTATTCAAGTTCAATAATTAATTTTAATCACGCATATCTCATACAACTTTTATTCACTTTTCAACCACACATTTCATCAACTTTTATAAAATCTACTAAAAACCTGATTTTTAGCAAAGACAAACAGGGACTTTGTCTAAGTTATATTGTATTAACGTGTTTAAATTACAATATATGTTGTATATTACAATAAGAACAACATTCACATCTTCTTTTCTAAACTCTTTGCCTCCGATGGAAATTATTTTCAAGGATATATCCGAAATACATAAGATCCAGCATTCATGCTCCAGGCAAATTAAGCACGGGTCTGGAGTCAAAATTAATTCTGAATTTTAAATTAAATTATGTGTTAAGTTGGACATTTCCTAACCAATTTGTTATTTGTCAACTGGAGATGGTGTAAATAATATGAAATCAGAAGAATAAAATGTCAAAATGACAATGTCAAGTATTCGAGAAGATCATGAACTTACCAACTATTTGAAAGACCAATAAAAGACACACACTTTCACACTACGTTCCTTATACCAAGTCATTGTCACACATGGTGCCTAATCCTCCACAACCAGCCTAAAGAGTCAAATAGAATGGTCCAAACATTAGCTTCATAATAAATGCCTAAAAACAAAAAAAATCTTTAACTGAACAATGCTTTTTTCCCCCCTCTTTTAGATGTCCAAGTTCAAGAAGTTGATCGAGAATCATTTACAATATGTTTGGTACATACCTCAAATTTTATATGCATCTCTTCCTTGATATCATTATCGCTAGTCTAGAAGAACCCAATTGCATTACTTCGTAGAAAATTCTATAATACTGGAGTGAAATTGGTCGAGTCGAGACACACACAGCTCGCCAAATTATTTTTATAGTGAATACTACATTTCACTCAACAATTACAAGCCGATGAACGACTTGCACTAGATTTTCTACGCTCGACTTGCATCCCATCTTGTATCGGGAGCGAGTTGAGCCGACAAACGACTTGCCCCACTTAAGAATCCTACTCCGCGGGTGGGTAACGCACTGTATGAAAATTTAGGCAATATAGTTTGACCAAGTCATATCTTATTAATGAGACGGCTTTCTAGAGTGGGGAAACAATTATTCAATGCCCTTTAACTATTCAAACCAATGATACTACTTTTCAATTTTCAGTGGTTCTTTTCATCTGCAGTATTGACAATTATTCAAAATTGGAAGCGCCCCAGAATCCAATCACAGGTTCTGTAGATAAACACTACCATCCAAAACAGATAACATTTGACCAATTTTTTCTCTATATATCTGTATAGTTTCCAAAGTGCATATTGACAAAAATAATACAATGGCAGCAGGCTCAAAAACTTACAGACTTTGTACCTATTTGATCTTGAGTCTCACAGCATGTTCTGTGATGGCCTCTTCGTCCTCGTCTCAAGCAATCAAAGGCGCCTACTGGCCTTCATGGGCGAGGAATTTTCCTCCATCTTCCATTGAGACGTCGTTTTTCACTCACATATACTATGCATTTCTCATTCCTAACAATGTCACATTTAAGTTTGACATAGAGTACGCAACAGGGGTGGAGCTAGCGAATTTCACGTCCACTCTTCATGCAAAGAAGCCACCTGTGAAGACACTCTTCTCCATTGGTGGGGCGGACGAAGGTCCGATTTTCTTTGGACGAATGGCCTCGAGTCCTTCAATGCGTAAGAATTTCATCGATTCAAGCATAGAAGTGGCGCGAAAATTTGGTTTTGATGGGATTGATCTCGATTGGGAATTTCCTCAAACACCTAAGGACATGGAAAACTTGGCTTATTTACTTGAAGAATGGCGCCTGGAGGTCCAGAAGGAAGCCAAAATCACCAACCGGCCACCGCTCCTCCTCACTGCCGCCGTCTATTTCTCCGCCAACTTCTTCCTCTCCGGGACCTACAGATCATACCCTGCAACCTCCATCACCAAAAACTTAGACTGGATCAACGTAATGAATTATGACTACCATGGCTCATGGGATACTTCCAGCACAGGCGCTCACGCCGCACTATTCGACTCCAAATCCAACATAAGCACAAGTTACGGCCTTGGTTCATGGATCAAATCAGGCGTCCCAAAGAGCAAATTGATCATGGGTTTGCCCTTATACGGAAGAACATGGAAGCTTAAGGACTCCAAATCACACGGTGTAGGATCACCGGCCATTGGCGTGGGACCTGGTGATCAGGGAGCATTAACATTCGCTGAAATAGAACAATTTAACAGGGATCATAAGGCCAAAGTGGAGTACGATTTGGAGAGTGTATCCATGTATTCAGTGGCTGGTACTACCTGGATTGGATACGATGATACTCCATCAGTGACGGTGAAGATAGGTTATGCTCAAACTCTTGGAATTCGTGGCTACTTCTTTTGGGCTGTTAATGGCGATTACGAGTGGAAAATCTCGAAAAGAGGTAATTATAACTCACCGTACAAAGGCTAAGTTTATTAGATTATTACTTCTTTAATTACGTTGAATATACTGATTTTTAACGTACAACTATTTCGTTATGTTTCATTGTGCAGCATCCCAACTATGGCGGCTTTGAAAATTTTATCAATGGCTCGTCTTGTCCTAAATAGTAAGAACAAAGTCATTCAATTTGGTAGTACAACTGTCAAGGGTGTTACCTTTGAATTTTATTTATTCTGTGAGAGAGAATATGAATAAGCTTCAATTAATTTTTTTTTTTTTTGGTTTATCGTACGTTCCTTCTTCGTAGTTAGGTTTGGATTGATTCTTTGAAATTGATCGTCTAGATGATTGTTAGTGAAAACGAATGTAATTTCGAAAGTTGTGAAAAGCAAAAAGAATAAAATGCAGAAAATGGGTATATTATTGAAATAGAATACTTGGATAATTTTCACAAACAAATTAATGGCAACATTAGTATCAATGTAAATATATTTTATTAATTAACGTCAATTTTAGCAATACATATAGTGCAATCTGGACCTTGCATGACCATATCAAATTATCAATCCATTCACACTATCCCACGCCATGGAAGCTGCCATACATGATATAGACAACAACATTATTCCAATAATTCAGAAGAATAATAGAACTCTATGTGATAGTACGATCAATATATTTGGTGCTTATTAATAGAATTACTCAATCCAAGTATATCGTTATATCGTGTATTAAATAAATAATATATCATAAATATGTCGGTTGTATGTCATTTAGTGCGATTCGTATCAAGCCATGCAATAACTTAATTAACAAACAATGTATATGATAACTACATTCAACGTGTTTTTTGATCTTTTGTTGATCTGGCAATTTTAGGGACGGCAAAAAAAATCGTTAAACTAGATATTCGAGGGTCCTGCTCCGAAAGGGAAGGGTATTACAGGGTGGGGGTCATTGCTTCGAGACAAGTATGGGGAACATGGTCCCCATCTCGTTTAAAGTTCAATATTTAAAAATAAAAAAATGGAAAATTTTAAAATAAAAGTAATAATTTTCACTAACTAAAGACATGAAAATAAATAAATGGGAGGCATTGTCCCGACCTACCTTGCCTTAAGCAAGGTTAGGGGCAGGGCTAGAAGGAAAACCCCGAATGGGGTAGGGACAGGGGACGAAAATGATTGTTCCGTTCCGAACTAACCCATTGCCATACGTAGGCAATTTGAGTGTCTTAAAGCTCACTAACCTTTATAGCCCGGTTTGGCTTCTCTAGAAGGGTATTGAGGGATAAAAATGAAAATAATGGTAAATTTTATCTTTCCTAGTAACGAACATATTTTGATGTTTCCTAAAATTTATATTGTCACACATTGTGCCTAATCCTCCACACCAGCCTAAAGAATCAAATAGAATGGTCCAAACATTAGCTTCATAATAAATGGCTAATAATAATAATAATAATAATAAATCTTTAACTGAACAATGCTTTTTTTTCCGTCTTTTAGATGTCCAAGTTCAAGAAGTTGATCGAGAATCATTACAACATGTTTGGTACATACCTTAAATTTTATATGCATCTCTTCCTCGATATCACTATCGCTAGTCTAGAAGAAGACAATTGCATTACTTTGTAGAAAATTCTACAATATTAGAGTTAAATTGGTTGCATCGAGACACAAACAACTCGCCAAATTATTTTTTCTAGTTAATACTACATTTCACTCAACAATTACGAGCCGACGAACGACTCGCACTAGATTTTCTACACTCGACTTGCATCCCGCCTCGTCTCGGGAGCGAGTTGAGCCAGCAAACGATTCACCCCACTTAAGAACCCTACACCACGGGTGGGTAACGCACTGAAAATGTAGGCACTATGGTTTGACCAAGTCATATCTTATCAATGAGACGGCTTTCTGAATTAGGCTGTTCTGCTTGGCCTGTAAAAGGCATGGCAGAGCCGAGCCTCTCACATGCATGGGACCCGCCTCATTAAAAAACCACCCCAAAAATACCCACCCCACCCTTGTTTGTGTGTGTTCGGTAGGGTGTACATAGGGGCGGAGCTAGGGGGACCTGGTGTCACGGACTGCAGCTTTATCTAAGCCCCGGACACTATCGCAGCCGCAGTTTGTCCAACTTCGACTGCACATTGTAAATATTTCATTTAATTGTAAAATGGTTGATAATTAGAAAAGTTTAGTATGATTCCTCGACTTTTTAACGTATACTCTCGTCATAGGGGTTTTTGTTGCTAAGTCTATTATAGGGGTATTAGTTTTTCAAAAATCTTTCAAACTTTCTAGTGTTCGCCCCCTGCACTATCCATTGTAATTTCCTCCTTTCAATCAATTGTAATTTCAAGCTTTTTAGCAATCAATGATCAAGTTTAATTCAATGCATTTCAATTTCGTATTGTAAGCTTTCTTTAAATTGTGTTCAAATTTACTTTCGTCCCGGAACGACGAAGAAAAGGCGGAAGGTAATCTAGCGGAGCAGATTACTGCCGCACGGTGTCCCTTTCTGTGCTAAGAAGAAAGGTAACCCGTGAAAGTTGGTATCAGAGCTGCGGCTTAAGACCCTCGATAAGGAAGCTATGGATGCAATGGAGTCGGACACCACGGAGGTGGTAGATCCTCAAAAGAGGACAACGAAACAGCGTTTGGAGGCGCTGGAGGTGACAAACACTAGGTTGTGTTTGGCCATGGAGGGCCTAGGAGAAAAGGTCGAAGTGGCAGAGACGAAAACTCGGGAAGTAAGCATCCAACTGGATGAATGCCAAGAAGCTTGTGCAGTTATGACTGAAGGTGTTTCTAGCATCCCTGATCTGCAGGAGGAAGTGGGAATGTTGAGAGCTCAACTGGTAGTTCTTCAATGCGCGTTTGGCAATGGGCAAGCCGCCGTGTAAGAGTCTATGCATAGGCTCAGAATTCCAGAACTGTGTACCTACGGAGGGGCACGCGATGCTAAAGAAGTTGAGAACTTCTTGTTCGATATGGAACAATACTTTCTTCCAGCTTCGATTAAAGACGAAGCGAGAAAGGTTACTACAACTACCATGTATCTAGGTAGAGATGCAAAACTGTGGTGGCGGACGAAGTATGCTAATATTCAGGCCAACAGGGTCCGAATAAATTCTTGGGATCTCCTCAAGGAAGCAATCAGATCTCAGTTTTTCCCAGAGAATATGGACTATCAGGCATGACGTGCGCTATGAGATCTGAAACATACAAGCTCCATCAGGGAGTATGTGAAAGCCTTTTCTGGGCATATGCTGAATATTCGAGACATGTCAGAAAGGGACAAGCTATTCACCTTCATGGAAGGGTTGGAACCGTGGGCACGCACGGAACTTTAGAGACAGAAGGTCACTGATTTAAGCGCAGCTATTGGAGCTGCCAAATGTTTGAGTGACTATCAACCAGAATTGAGAGAGGATCGATATTCGGGGAAATAGTCAGTCTATCGGAGGTGGAAATAGACCTCATAGACATAGCTCGAGCTCAAATGGGGGAGAGCGTTACTCTCAGAATCGGGGTGGAGCCTATCAAGGCAACTGTCAGAATAACAACTGGAACCAAGGAAAAGCAAAGGATGGCAGATCTGATACCAGTCCTAAATTGAAATGCTTTTTATGTGAAGGACCACATCGGGTGGCGGAGTGTCCTCAGAAACGGATGGTGAATGCATATTGCAAACTAGCAAGTGGCAGGACCAAATCAAAGCAAGGTACCCCACAAGCTAGCTGCCATGGCGAGACCGACTCCGAAGAGGACGAGGATGTAGGTGGTGCATTCTCACATCGGTGCAATACACTATTGCATCGAGTTACTAAAAGGGATGATGGTCCCTCGAAAGAGTCGAAGATGGAGGAATCGAAGGCTCTCACTTGTAGGGCGAAAGGCCTGATGTGCATTGATGTAAGGATCAATGGAAAGCCAATCAGGACTATGATAGATACCGGTGCTACCCACAACTATGTTGCAAGTACCGTAGTAGAGCGGCTCGGACTTTCTCTAGAAAGAGGTAAGGGAAAAGTCAAAGCAATCAACTCCGCTGCTCAACCGATAGCGGGAGTAGAGAAATCTGTGTCGATCAAAGTAGGTCACTTCGAAGGAAGGACGAATTTGTTGACAGTTCAGATGGATGATTTCAAGCTCATTTTGGGATTGGAATTTCTTCGGGACACGAAAACTGCAGTGTTGCCGCATTCTGACTCATTAGTGATGATGGGGAGTAAACCATGCGTTATCCCCACACAAGTTGTGAAGGCAGGCGAGAAGGGTATCTCGGCCATGCAATATAGCAAGGATTTCAAGAGGAATGAACCCTCATTTTTTTGCACTCTTCGATTGGAAGAGATTGAAGAGAAGACTAGTCCAATTCCAAAACCTATCGAAAGGTTTGTTAAGGAATTTGAGGACATCAAGCCGGAGCTTGAAGAGTTTCGGAAACAGTTGGGAGAAATGTTGGGAAGTGAGACTACTGTGGAGCGCACTTCCGCATTACTACAACGTACATACTACTGGCCTCAAAGGGGGGACGACAATTCAAGTTATGTGAAAACTTGTCTTGGTTGTCCGCAAGATATGACAGATCATCAGAAAAAGGCAGGCTTACTGGAGCCCCTTTCCGTCCCAAACGGACCATTCAAGAGTGTATCGATGGACTACATTAGTGGATTGCCAAAAGTTGGAGACTTTGGCACTATCATTGCCGTGATGGACGGCTTATCTAGAGAGACATCTTTCACCACAGCACCCAAGGATGTATCAGCTGAAGAGACAGCTCAACTCTTCTTCAAACATATTGCTAAATACTGGGGACTGTCTAAGAACATCGCCAGTGATCGGGATTCTAGGTTTACTGGCATACTTTGGATCGAGTTGTTCAAACTTCTTGGTTCAACTTTGAGCATGGGTTTGAGTTTTTATCCACAAACTGATGGACAGATGGAATGTTTCAAAGCTATGCTGGAAGACTGTTTTCAGCACTTTATCTCTACTTCACAGAAAAGTCGGGTAAAACTCCTGGATGTGGCTCAGATATGTTTCAATGCTCAAAAGAGCTCTTCTACCAATAAGAGTTCCTTCGAGATGTCTACTAGCCAGCAACCGTTACTCCCTCATACTAAAGAGACTCCTGGTTATCTAACCACTCGAGCTTCTAAGAACTACCTTCAAGAGTACTTGGTCAAATGGAGCGGATGCAACAGAGAGGAGAAAAATTGGGCGAATGGAAAAGACTTTGAAGCCTTCAAACCATCAAGCATATCATTTATTAAGAGCTCCTAGGACGTCGCCAAAACAAATGGAGGAGAATGTCACGGACTGCAGCTTTACCTAAGCCCCGTAACCCTATCGCAGCCGCAGTTTGCCCAACTTTAGCTGCACATTGTAAATATTTCATTTAATTGTAAAATAGTTGATAATTAGAAAAGTTTAGTATGATTCATCGGCTTTTTAACGTTTATTCTCTTCATAGGGGTTTTTGTTGCTAAGTCTATTATAAGGGGTATTAGTCTTTCAAAAATCTTTTAAACTTTCTAGTGTTCGCCCCCTGCACTAGCCATTGTAATTTCCTGCTTTCAATCAATTGTAATTTCAAGCTTTCTAGCAATCAATGATCAAGTTTAATTCAATGCATTTCAATTTCGTGTTGTAAGCTTTCTTTAAATTGTGATCAAATTTACTTTCATCCCGAAACGACCGAGAAAAGGCGGAAGGTAGTCTAGCGGAGCAAACTACTGCTGCACGGTGTCCCTTTCTGTGCTAAGAAGAAAGGTAACCCGTGAAACCGGACCCCCCCAAATTTTTGACAATTTTTATTTTATTTTATTTGGTTCTTTTTGTATTTATCATTATCATTTTGTTCTCAAATTGAATAAAAATCTTAAACCCTACCAATTTCATTTTTCGTTTCCGTCTTCAAAGTATGAACTCGAAAGGAACACTTGTAATAAGGTATGATTTTGCTAAATTAAATGTTGGTACTTTCTTTTATATGTCTTTTGATTTTTTTTTTGTTAATAAAGTGTCCAAAAAAAAAAATTTCGGGGGCAACCCCCGCGGCCCCCCACCCCTTCATCTCTATATCTTCAATTTTAGGACCCCCTAACTTCAAACGGCTGGCTCCGCGCCCTGGCATACACCAAGCATCATCCCGGCTTTCTAGAGTGGGGAAACAATTATTCAATGCCCTTTAACTATTCAAACCAATGATAATACTTTTCAATTTTCAGTGGTTCTTTTCAACTGCAATATCGACAATTATTCAAAATCGGAAGCGCCCCAGAATCTAATCACAGGTTCTGTGGATAAACACTACCATCCAAAACAGATAAACAATGTAATGATTGTAACATTTGACAAAATCAGAACAATTTTTTCTCTATATATCTGACTATCTGTGCAGTATCCAAAGTGCATATTGGCAAAAATAATACAATGGCAGCAGGCTTAAAAACATACAGTCTTTGCACCTATTTGAGTCTCACTGCATGTTCTGTGATGGCCTCTTCGTCCTCGTCTCAAGCAATCAAGGGCGCCTACTGGCCTTCAGGGGCGAGGAATTTTCCTCCATCTTCTATTGAGACGTCGTTTTTCACTCTCATATACTATGCATTTCTCATTCCTAACAATGTTACATTTAAGTTTGACATAGAGTACGCAACAGAGGTGGAGCTAGCGAATTTCACGTCCACTCTTCATGCAAAGAAGCCACCTGTGAAGACACTCTTCTCCATTGGTGGGGCGGACGAAGGTCCGATTTTCTTTGGACGAATGGCCTCGAGTCCTTCAATGCGTAAGAATTTCATCGATTCAAGTATAGAAGTGGCGCGAAAATTTGGTTTTGATGGGATTGATCTCGATTGGGAATTTCCTCAAACACCTAAGGACATGGAAAACTTGGCTTATTTACTTGAAGAATGGCGCCAGGAGGTCCAGAAGGAAGCCAAAATCACCAACCGGCCACCGCTCCTCCTCACTGCCGCCGTCTATTTTTCCGCCAACTTCCTCTCCGGGACTTACAGATCATACCCTGCAACCTCCATCACCAAAAACTTAGACTGGATCAACGTAATGAATTATGACTACCATGGCTCATGGGATACTTCCAGCACAGGCGCTCACGCCGCACTATTCGACTCCAAATCCAACATAAGCACAAGTTACGGCCTTGGTTCATGGATCAAATCAGGCGTCCCAAAGAGCAAATTGATCATGGGTTTGCCCTTATACGGAAGAACATGGAAGCTTAAGGACTCCAAATCACACGGTGTAGGATCACCGGCCATTGACGTGGGACCTGGTGATCAGGGAGCATTATCATTCGCTGAAATAGAACAATTTAACAGGGATCATAAGGCCAAAGTGGAGTACGATTTGGAGAGTGTATCCATGTATTCAGTGGCTGGTACTACCTGGATTGGATACGATGATACTCCATCAGTGACGGTGAAGATAGGTTATGCTCAAACTCTTGGAATTCGTGGCTACTTCTTTTGGGCTGTTAATGGCGATTCCGAGTGGAAAATCTCGAAAAGAGGTAATTATAACTTTTGTTAATTTTTTAACCATACATTTCACCAATTTTATCAAAATGTACTAAAATTTAAATTTTTATCACCACACAAAGGTTAAGTTTATTAGATTATTACATTTTTAATTGCGTCGAATATACTGATTTTAAACTTACAATTATTTCGTTATGTTTCATTGTGCAGCTTCCCAACTATGGCGTCTTTGAGAATTTTATCAATGGCTCGTCCTGTCCTAAATAGTAGAGTAATGCTATTTATCCTCACTGGGGATGAAAACACAGTGGCGTCAATGTGACATTAAATGATAGATGAAATTAAATAAGTCATTTAATTTCACATTTAATTTAATCTATCATTTAAAGCCACATAAACTGTGTTTTCATCCTCATTGGAGATGAATAACATTACTCTAAGAGCCTGTTTGGTAGGGATTTTTGGGGGAAAAATTGAATTTTGAATAGTGATATAATGGAAAATGTGTGGTTGAAAAAGAAAAAAAATTATTGATGTGATGGAAAATATTATTTTATTGAAGAATGTGTGGTTGAAAATGAGAATTGATTTACTGTAGAAAATCAAAATCCATACCAAACAGGCCCTAAATAGTACGAACAAAGTCATTCGATTTGATAGTACAACTATCAAGGGGGTTACCTTTGATTTTTATTTAGAATTTTGCTACATGTACAGCATGGTGTACAACCATTATTTTCCTTGTATTTATTCTACGAGAGAGAATATGAATAAGCTTCAATTAATTTTTTTTTTTTTTTGGTTTATCGTATGTCCCTTCTTCGTTGTTAGGTTTGGATTGATTCTTTGAAATTGATCGTCTAGATGATTGTTAGTGAAAATGAATGTAATTTCGAAAGTTGTGAAAAGAAAAAAGAATAAAATGCAGAAAATGGGTATATTATTGAAATAAAATACTTGGATAATTTTCACAAACAAATTAATGGCAACATTAGTATCAATGTAAATATATTTTATTAATTAACGTCAATTTTAGCAATACATATAGTGCAATCTGGACCTTGCATGACCATATCAAATTATCAATCAATTCACACTATCCCACGCCATGGAAGCTGCCATACATGATATAGACCACAACATTAGTCCAATAGTTCAAAAGAATAATAGCAGTCTATGTGACAGTACGATCAATATATTTGGTGCTTAATAATAGAATTACCCAATCCAAGTATATCGTGTATTAAATAAATAATATATCATAAATATGTTGGCTGTACGTCATCTAGTGTGATTCGTATCAAGCCATGCAATAATTTAATTAACAAACAATGTAGTTGTTAACTACATTCAACATGGTTTTTGGTCTTTTATTGGTCCGGCAATTTTAGGGACGGCAGAAAAAATCGTTAAACTAGATATTCGAGGGTCCCACTCCGAATGGGAAGGGTATTACGGGGTGGGGGTCATTGCTTCGAGACGAGTATGGGGAACATAGTCCCCGTCTCCTTTAAAGTTCAATATTTAAAAATAAAAAAAATGGAAAATTTTAAAATAAAAGTAATAATTTTAACTAACTAAAGACATGAAAAAAGATAAAGAAAAATGCTATTCATCCCCAGTGGGGATGCATCCCTAGTCTATGTGGATGTAAATGATTGGTTAAATGATAGGTGAAATTAAATGACTTATTTAATTTCACCTATTATTTAATGTCACATTAACGCCACATAGACTGGGGATGCATTCTCAGTGGGGATGAATAGCATTTCTCAAAAATAAATGGGAGGCATTGTCCTGACCTACCTTGCCTTAAGCAGGTTAGGGGCAGGGCAAGAAGGAAAACCACGAATGGGGTAGGGACAGGGGACGGAAATGACTGCTCGGTCCCGGCCCACCCCATTGCCATACCTAGGCAATTTGAGTGTCTTAAAGGTCACTAACCTTTATAGCCCGGTTTGGCTTCTCTAGAAGGGTATTGAGGGATAAAAATGCAAATAATGGTAGGCAACCCCACATGCGACTTCCTAAAAGGTGGACCAGGAAAGGTTGGGGTGTGCGTTCTTCCATTTTAAGCTATCCCAAACGAGCACTATAAAGCTACTGGGAAAAATGAATTTATACCTTCTCTAGCAATTGTCCAGTTGCTGTCATAACCAAGTTCCCATAAGAAATATCCCCCAAGGCCCTGAGCCTTGGCAAACTTGATTTTAGCCTGGATTGAAATAGTGTCATCATATCCAATCCAATTGGTTCCTGCATAAGAATATGTCGATACCGTTGCACTATCAAAAACCACAGTGGCATTATTCAATGAATTGAACCCCAGTATATCAGAATAAATCATAACTCCTTGAGTCCCCCCAGGGCCTGTTCCCACAGCAGGAGCTCCAATTCCATGTTCATTCGGATCCTTCAATTGCCATGTCCTCCCATAAACCGGCATTCCCATTACTATTTTATTCGACGGAACCCCATCTCCTTTCCATGTTGAAATCCCATAACTCGTGCTAATGTTGCTAGACTTATCGAAAAGCAAGGCATGAGCTCCAGTGACAGAAGTGTTCCATGAACCATGATAATCAAAGCACATTGGATTCACGAAATCAATGAAGTTTCTAATAGCATCCCCGGGATATGTCCTAGGAATGTCCGACGACAAGAAGAAATTGGAAGCAAAATAAACTGCAGACGACAAAAGGAGGCGGGGTTTTCCAGAGGCAAGCGACTCCTGGTTAACAGCAGCCCGCCATTCTTGGAAGAGCAATGCGAGCTTGGACATATCTTGTGGATTGCTGGGAAATTCCCAATCAAGATCAAGCCCGTCGAAACCATATTTTCTTGCTACATCAATAGATGATGATATGAATGCTGCCCTGTTGTCTGAATTGCTGACTAAGTTTGAGAAAGTGTTAGGACTGCCACCTGCGCCGCCCATGGATAACAATGCCTTGGCGGGGGGATTTTTCGCGTGGAGGCTGGCGGTAAAATTTCCCATCCATTGATCATCAGTTTTTGTGATTAACAGCTGATATGACGTTGCATCAGGCAATACAAATGCATAAAACAGGTGTGTGAAATATGAAGTTGGTATATTTGATGGGGGGAGTGTTTGTGCTAGCCAGGAAGGCCAGTATGCACCTTTGACACCGCTAGGTGGTGGTGCAGGACCTGGTGCCGGCGCTGGAGGCGGTGGAAGAAATAACGGTGGTGGTGCAGCATCGGAAAGTGCAATGAGGGCAAAAAACAGTGCACAGATTTTGTATACAGCCATCATTGATGATTTAAGCTGTTCCTTGGATTGTTCACACAATCAAGAATATGCAAATACATGTATTTATATTATCTATGGCGCCTAGGGCAAGAAAAACCTAATTAATATCGATGTTGTTTTGTTTGATTTGTTAAAATATTTCGAAGATCGTGTTCGAACTTTCCGAGGATGGGATTTTCTAACGTAGTGAAGTAAAAATGGTACAAAAATTATATGTGAAATTTGGCTCTCTCTGTTCAGATTTGTTGTGAATATTTTTGCTCTTGATGTTCAATAATTGCTTCTGATTTTGATTTGAATTAGGTATCAAATTTCTATTGATAAAAAGTTACCGTCGGAGAAAGAAATTAACTTCTGTCGAGAAAATAGCAATAAACCGAACATAACGACAAGAAATACAGAACCCACTCCCAAGTTTATGAATAGAATTATACTTTTCTTTGTTACATCTCATTGCAACACAAGATTATTATCTTCAATTCTTGTTCGTGTTGGTCATTATTTCACACGTATTATTCTCCGTGTTTCGACTATCATAAAAAGACTGTTCTGATGTCATCTTTTTATTTAACTAATGAAAAAACGCAGCAATTTTATTACAACCATAGTTTCAAATTTCTTTTTAAGTGGGTTTTTATTTTCAAATATTTAGATGTTATATCATATATGTATTTCTTACTAATAACTGAAAAACAGTTACTTAGCAAGAGACACTTTATTCAACTTTTCTTTCAAAGCCTGCTTATTTATATTCATTAATTTTTAAATAATTATTAGCACTAATTCTTAATTATTTAGTTTTTGTTTAGGGGCAAAATGCATTACTTTATTCAATAGAATCCAAGGCAATAACACGATACATTGAAATTGTAAAAAAAAAAAAAAGGATCGTCGTGCTAGGACATGAGCAGCTAGATTTGCGTCCCTGCAGGAATTATTCAACTCCAACACCTAGGACGTGAAGACTTGGGTTTTGAATCTCCGCTATTACATTACAATAATCTGACTCCACCTCTATCGTGGGAATAAATGAGAATAGATAAATCGAAAATTCCAAAAAGAAAAAAGAATTATTTTCATGGAATGGCTATTAACAATTTGACAACTTTCTTAAGAAACAAATGCATGATTTTAGTTCAGTTTTTTAAGGTCAAACAACAAACCCACCTTTTCTTTTGGCGCCATGAAAGGGAAGAATTTATGATTATCCGCCATTCTCGAGAGCTTAAGGAACACCAATAATGGCTAAATATATAAGGGGGGTAAGGTCTTAAATAGTAAGGCTTCTCCATTGTCTTTGTTCCCATGGTGGCCTGAAAGAACATATATAATTGTTTAGAGACAGAAAAGTTGGGCAATAAGGAAGGAAATAAAGGGAATTTACTCTCATTATTTTCTTTCTTCCTTCACCTTGTCAGGGTGGGCCTTCTTTTCTTGTAACTTAAACAAAACAATCATGGCCTCCGAAATGTCCTTGGAAGCGATCAAGAACGAACAAATTGACCTCGTACGTGTTACCCGTCCTTATGAAAGTCGTACTATTATGTTTGGCTGTGTTTAAAAGCATGCCCTTTTATCTGTATCTTTCCGCAGCATGTACGGATATTGATGCAGAAAAAAGCTGTTTTTAAGCACAACGTGAATTCTTGAATTATATCTTAGGCAGAATGTACATGTGATTGTCAGATGCTTGAATTCTTGCAGTAGTTTTTCATGTGGAAATATGTGTTTTTGCAGGAGAAGATCCCTGTTGAGGAAGTGTTCAAGCAGCTAAAATGTACAACAGATGGCTTGACATCTGATGAAGGTGCAACAAGGCTGCAAATTTTTGGCCCAAATAAACTTGAGGAGAAAACAGAGAGCAAATTCCTCAAGTTCTTGGGTTTTATGTGGAATCCTCTATCATGGGTCATGGAGTCTGCCGCCATCATGGCCATTGCTTTGGCCAATGGAGGGGTAATCACATTTTATGTTCAATTGCCCACACCGGGTTTATGTGAAAATTTCTGATTGAAACAGTCAATTGAATTATGCAGGGAAAGGGTCCGGACTGGCAAGACTTTGTAGGTATTGTGGTACTGCTCATTATCAACTCGACTATTAGTTTCATAGAAGAGAATAACGCAGGCAACGCGGCTGCTGCCCTTATGGCTGGCCTTGCTCCAAAAACCAAGGTATTGTTGTTCAAAAATTTATTCGTAAATAGTACAACCTTCAATTAGCAACGAACTTCATTCTAAATTTCGTAATATTTTACAGGTTTTGAGAGATGGCAAGTGGACTGAGCAGGATGCCTCAATCCTAGTTCCAGGAGATTTGATTAGCGTCAAGTTAGGAGATATTATACCTGCTGATGCCCGTCTCTTGGAGGGTGATGCTCTCAAGATTGATCAGTCGGCCCTCACTGGGGAGTCTCTTCCAGTAACGAAGAACCCTGGTGATGAAGTTTTCTCTGGTTCCACCTGCAAGCAGGGTGAGATAGAGGCAGTAGTCATTGCCACTGGTGTTCACACCTTCTTTGGCAAGGCGGCTCACCTTGTTGACAGCACCAACAATGTGGGGCACTTCCAAAAGGTACCTAGATTGACCACCACCGACAATGTCAGATTGATCTCATGTTTATGGCACATGAAATTAAGTGTGAGGATTCTAACACGTGTTCTATGTTCTTTTATCAGGTGTTGACTGCCATTGGGAACTTCTGTATTTGCTCCATTGCTGTGGGTATGCTGATTGAGGTTGTAGTTATGTATTCGATCCAGAGCAGGAACTACAGACAAGGAATTGACAATTTGCTTGTGCTACTCATTGGAGGCATCCCAATTGCCATGCCAACAGTTTTGTCTGTAACAATGGCTATTGGATCTCATCGGCTATCCCAGCAGGGAGCCATCACCAAGAGAATGACTGCCATTGAGGAGATGGCCGGAATGGATGTTCTCTGCAGCGACAAGACTGGAACCCTTACCCTCAATAAGCTCACAGTTGATAAAAACATGATTGAGGTGTTCCCAAAGAATATGGATAAAGATACCGTTATCTTGCTTTCTGCCAGAGCCTCTAGGGTCGAGAACCAGGATGCCATTGATGCTTCAATTGTTAATATGTTGAGTGATCCCAAGGAGGCAAGAGCAGGAATCAAAGAGGTGCATTTCTTGCCCTTCAACCCAGTGGATAAACGTACCGCAATCACCTACATTGATTCCAATGGAGACTGGCATAGAAGCAGCAAGGGGGCCCCAGAGCAAGTGAGATATCCTTAATTGTACAGTTATGTTAATAAACTTAAATCTAATATACAATATCTAATTCTTTTGATATTTTGATAGATCATTGATCTCGCTGAACTCAAAGGGGATGCAAGGAAGAAGGCACATGAAATCATTGATGGTTTTGCCAACCGTGGCCTTCGCTCTCTTGGTGTTGCACGACAGGTGAGATAGAGTAACATGAAGTACTATAAAGATGTCCGTCAAGTTGTAAATTAATAAACGATAATGGTATACTAAAATGTGATTACGTCGGTATATCTGCAGACTATTCCAGAGAAAACCAAAGAGAGTGCTGGTGGACCTTGGGAGTTTGTTGGTTTGTTGCCCCTCTTTGACCCTCCAAGGCATGATAGTGCAGAGACTATCCGTAAAGCTCTTGATCTTGGCGTTAATGTCAAAATGATCACCGGTGATCAGCTTGCCATTGGCAAAGAGACTGGGCGTAGGCTTGGCATGGGTACTAACATGTATCCATCTTCTTCCCTTCTTGGCCAAAGCAAGGATGAGTCTATTGCCTCGATTCCTATCGAAGAGCTCATTGAAAAGGCAGACGGTTTTGCTGGTGTCTTCCCTGGTAAAATCATCATAATATAATTCATGCAAAATAAGTCAATTATTTCCAGTGAAAATCAAAATCAAGTAAAGCTATTATTTTTGACTGAGATGAAGTTGTGACTTGACAGAGCACAAATACGAGATTGTGAAGAAACTGCAAGAGATGAAGCACATTTGTGGTATGACAGGTGATGGTGTGAATGATGCACCAGCACTCAAGAAGGCAGACATTGGTATTGCTGTGGCAGATGCAACTGATGCTGCTAGGAGTGCATCTGACATTGTTTTGACCGAGCCAGGACTCAGTGTTATAGTTAGCGCAGTCTTGACAAGCAGAGCCATCTTCCAGAGGATGAAGAATTATACCATCTATGCTGTTTCCATCACCATCCGTATAGTGATGGGATTCATGCTCATTGCCCTCATCTGGAAGTTTGACTTCTCACCGTTCATGGTTCTAATCATTGCCATCCTCAATGATGGTACCATCATGACCATTTCCAAGGACAGGGTGAAGCCATCTCCAGTGCCCGACTCATGGAAGCTCAAAGAAATCTTTGCCACTGGTGTTGTACTAGGAACTTACATGGCTATCATGACTGTTGTATTCTTCTACCTTGCATCTGATACCGATTTCTTCTCTGTACGTCCATTCGTAGAAACCACTTTCCTTAATTAATTTAGCAGTAAGGATAACAATGAAATTTATGCACTAATACATACATACGCTGACAGAACACCTTTAAAGTGAGATCTATCAGAGGCAATCAGGATGAGCTTACCGCTTCTCTCTACCTTCAAGTGAGCATTATCAGTCAAGCACTCATCTTTGTGACTAGGTCAAGAAGCTGGTCATTTACGGAACGCCCCGGTTTCTTGCTTGTTGGTGCTTTCTTTGTAGCCCAATTCGTAAGTTCCTTGGAATATAATTCCATTTACATGATTTATTATGATAATTTCAAAGGCTTCCAAGTTTACGTTTTTCCATTATTAACTATTAATTCTCGATTCAGTTGGCTACAATTATTGCTGTATACGCAAACTGGGGCTTCGCTAGGATTCAAGGCATCGGATGGGGATGGGCTGGAGTGATCTGGATATTCAGCATTGTCACTTACTTCCCACTTGACATTCTCAAGTTCATAATCCGTTGTGCATTGACTGGCAAGGCTTGGGATACCATGATTCAGAACAGGGTAAAACTACAAACTTTCACCAGTCCCAAACTTAAAAAGCTCCCCATATAATCTTTAATATTTTATTTGAGATTCGCCTTTAATCTGTATTCTCTCTTCTGAACAATAGACTGCATTCACAACCAAGAAAGATTATGGCAAGGGTGAGAGAGAAGCACAATGGGCAGTGGCACAGCGTACTCTGCACGGCCTCCAGCCAGCAGATTCTCCTGCCCTTTTCAATGACAAGAACTACAAAGAATTGTCTGAAATCGCCGAACAGGCCAAAAGAAGAGCTGAAGTTGCAAGGTATTCTCATGAAATATAACCATATCATGCTACACAAATTTGAAAAGTAACAAATTTATGAGATAAACACCTCAATCTTACAACAAATATGTTGCAGGCTGAGGGAGCTTCACACTCTCAAGGGACATGTCGAATCAGTGGTCAAACTGAAGGGACTGGATATCGACACCATCCAACAACACTACACTGTCTAAAAAGTCATATAGAGCATAAAATTGACTATAAAGTTAAAAAGGGCTTAAAGTAAAAATACGGAACATTTTTTGTAATCTTCTACTTACAATTGTACATTTCAACAACAATGTTGGATAAAATCTGAAATAGGCGTGGATAAAGTGTACCATGGGATATTAGTATTACGATAGAAGCAATGACTATGTTCCATTTTATGAACTTGTATACTTAGTGGGACATATTCTATTTGGATCAATTTTACCGTAGATGTCCATGAAATATTCTCCTGAATGAACTGGAATGTGTTTACTTTGGCATGGGATGAAGCATGGAATAAAGATTGGGTTCTTTTGGCATGGACTAGCTAGAGTTATTGACTATTAGCATGTTAAATAAATACCGATATAAAAAATCAAGAGTCCACGTATAAAGATAATGCATAAAAATAGGAAAAATGTTGTGCCCAAAAGTTACTATCATCAACATCAAATGTATTAGTTATTCAAGAAAAATCATATTTTCACTTCTTGATGTACAAAGTGGACACGAGCACCACCACAAATGATCTCTGTAGCAAGTAATAAATAAATGGTATACACTAATTGCAAAGACAACTTAAGAAATCAGTTTCACGTAGAAGTACATGAGCTAGAGATATTTCATTGGCTCTCAAAGATGGTTATGATCCACTAGAGATGATTATTACAAAGCTGCTCTCGTTAAGCTTTACGCACAATAACTCACCTTTCTCGCTTGTATTCTACTTCATCTCTTTGATGCATAATCAATAGAGCTCTTCTTACCTGAAATATGCACCAATTACACAGCAAATATTAGATACCATAAAAGTTTCTGTTTTTTCGTTGTTTATACACTCATGGCAAAAGAAGTTCAAATCAATGTAACAATTTTTACTATAGAGCATAAATAATTTGACTCTTACAATAGAGTCATTCATGCCTATTCTTGTAAGACATCAATCAGTCGTCTCTCTGAAATATGGCTTCCAATCCCCATTCTTCTCTTTATTTGGCTTTTTGCTTGCTGTACATCATTAAGGAATTAACTGAGTATACATCATGATAAACAAGTTAAAGAGAATCAAAAAGTCAGAAGTTGGGTTGTTTGAATCAGACCTTTATCTCATTAGCCATCTCAGGAGTAAGATTTATATGTTGATTTATTCCAGAACGTGCTGCATCCATTGTAGAGTTATTGAAAAGCCTGATCGCTTCCAGGACATGGTTATCATTCGCGACATGAGACCTAAACCATAAAGAAGAATTGAGTAAAAAGTTTTAAAAAAAAAAACCAAACAGGTAATACATACAATTACATCCATTACCTCCCTTGCAGATAAATACAGCTGAGAGAACACATAATACAGCGGAAAAAAGAAATTAACTGTATGTTCCAAGTTTATCTGCAGGGATTATAAATAGCATAGAACATAATATTAAATAGCAAATTCCAGAGGATGATTGCATGATGATTTTATTGGCTGGGAGTTGATCCTAAGCTCAGTTGCACCAAATAAATGCTTTGCAGAGCACATTGCTTGGCCACTGGAGCTATTACCAAACGTGTACTGGATAAATGACTGCCTACTGTATTTCATAATCCATGTCCCCCTTCAATTTCAAGGAGAATGCACAGGAAAATAGTCCAACCCGGTATTCCACAAAAAATGCAATCATCCAACTTCAATAATGGCCACAACTGAAATGGGACCAATGATGCAACAAATAGAACATAGTACTGATGACGTCAAAGTTCTTGACGAAGGCAGTTCCAACTTTTGATTTACACAAAGAAACTTTGCTTGAGATGCATAGTTGGATTATAACTGGGTGTTCCTCAATTCGATGGCATCCAGACACATATCATATCCACAACTTTAGCAGTAACACGAAAACCAGCATTTTGAGACATTGTCCATACCATCAGCAAAAAGCACATTCTTGAAAGTCCGTTTATTATTGGCTGTTGCAAAGATTGGCGATAAATGTCCAAAACACAAATTTCACAATACTACATTATCTTTCTTTTCAAAACATAATGAATTATCTCATCAGAAACACTAAAAGTGAAACTACTACATTTTCATTCCTCTTAAGCTTATCGTTCACCTATGGTTTAAAAAGCGCATCGTAATAGAGAAACAGAACCCCGTTCAATATAAACTGTATGAGAAATAGACATCCAAAGATTAGCTAGCCCCTGTTTGGTAGAAATTAAAATCCAAATTGTAATCTAAGTCAAAGTCAACAACTAATTTTAACCACACATTTTATGAGACTAATAAACAATTTTTATCAAAATATACTGAAAATCTGATTTTAATCCCACCAAACAGGGGATAAATCTGTCAGAAATCATATTTTGAAGTCCAGTTGGGTGTTGGCATGATATGAGCATTGCAACTTTAATTCCACCTATGATGTCTAAAGGCAAAAAGAGGAACAAAAGGAATCATGTTTAATCAAAAGATATTCTACATCAAGTCATCAACTTACAGTCTCATTCTGGCAAGTGCTTCACTCAATCCCACAATAGCAACCTATCAATCAAATTGACACCATTTTTGCAGTTAGAAGGAACATGGAAATTACAGTTTACAAGGAAAGAGAGACAATCTTTGCGAGAGGAATGGTATCGTTTTGAACTTGATGGTTAGGCATTTGTTTACCTCTTAAACAAAATTATGTTCTGCGCACCTCATTTTCCCAACAAAATTCCATGTCTAGAGTATTCAATTAATCAACAAGAATTCATCCCAACACCAAAATACACAACCTTAAGCGAGCAATTTGGAAAAAAAATCTTTGGGAGGAATACCTATAGACCAAACACGGTAGAAAAATGACACAGATGCTCCTCACAATTAGGAGACATAATACACATTTTCATGGAAAAGTTACAGTTGCACTTCAAAAGTTTAACATGAATTGCAATAAGTAGCTAACTTCATATGCAATGCTACTCATCGACCCTAAACTTTGGCAGCATTAGATCAGGTTGAAGGGCCTATGTTTTTTACTCCTTTGATGTTCATTAAAAGTGGTAAAAAAAAAAACCTGTCTAATTTTCACGTAACTCTGCTGCAACATAGATGCTGCAGATTCTGAGAGACGGGGATGGCATTCGGTTTGACAATAGTGTATATACCTTCGCACAGCAACTAATATACTTCAGTCTGGGAACAAACCTTAGCAATGCAACTACAAAACACAAGCAAAAGGAGATATTTTAAGAAAAAAGAACCTCTTCAACCAGTTATCCTCTTTGGAAGTCCTTGTGTCACTTGTGGTTGCACTGGCAGATGCATGAACTTTGATTATGTGGCTGGCAATATTCTGCAAAGGCATCATATCTGATTAAGTTCAGAAAATATATTCAATTTCAACATTATGGCAGTGAGCTCTTTTAAAGTGGTACACTTGACAAACTAAATTCGCATAGTTTCAAATGTTTATAGTTAACCATGCGGTTTGCTTCCCTTCAGTGTTCCAAACAAGTCTTGGAAAAAACACAATATCTAAAAGTGACTAATATTCTTTACCTTGTCTTGTGTGTACATTCTGATGTCTTTCACGATGAAAATTAAATCAAATCTTGAAATAATTGTGGTCTGCAAGTCAATATTATCTTGTGCAGTCTGAAGAGAAAAGTCTATTAGTTTCTCCAACATAGAACAAATGAAAATTATCAAGACATGAAAATAACCAGAGAGCAAATACTGAGGACCTTGAGATCATCTAGCGCCCAGATGGAGGGTTGGCTGCTGCAAGCACTGAGGTCCTTGAATTGAGAACAGTTGTTATTCATGTGTTAGAAATAGAGATAGTTTGCTGCTCCATTGCTTCATGAATGGCAACCCTAGACCATGGATATGAACTCTTGAGAATTCTACAAAGAGAACCGTATATACAAACAGGATTATCATGATCTATTTATCATCACCTGTCTTCTGCCCTCATTTTGTCAAATTCATCAATGCAAACAACACCTCCATCTGCCAAGACAATGGCTCCTCCTTCTAGATAAAACTCCCTCTGAATTACCAAAGTAGAGGTCTCAATAAATATCATGTAGTATAAAAAATAGGAAGGTATGCCAACTGAAAAGACTCTGAAGCAACAGACAAACTTACCGAGCTATTGTCACGAATTACAGAAGCAGTAAGACCAGCAGCAGATGATCCTTTCCCAGAAGTATATACTGCTACTGGAGCTGTCTTCTCAACAAACTTGAGAAACTTCACGGTAAATAACATACAAACTCAGAAATTTGTTTTATATGGTCAATAGGGAAATATATCATAGTCAAAATATCTTCAAACCAGTTTAAAATGCATGAACCAAATGAAGATTTTCACAAAAACATAGAGGATGGAATATGTGGTCATGCTCAACAAATTATAAATGTAAGGAAAGCTTAATAACCTGTGATTTGGCCGTGGATGGATCACCCAAGAGCAACACATTAATATCGCCTCTTAGTATCTGGCAATGTCTGCATTCTCAAAAGAGCGAATGTGCAACCAAAATGTACTGGAAAAGTAACATCAGTAGTAGAAAACAATTAACGATATACCTTCCTTGAACCTCCAAACAAAAGGCAAGCAACAGCCTTCTTCACATCATCATGACCAAATATAGAGGGAGCAATTTTGGAGCATACATTTTCATATGCATTACTATCTGATGCAAATTTTTTGAATTCTTCAATCTAAAATAAGTAAAAATACGTTCAGGCGGTAATAAAATCCCAGTATAAGTGAAAAATGATTTCTGAAACATGCACCTTAAAAAGAAGCAAAATGCAATTATTCAGAAATGAAACTCTGATAATTTTATACCTCATCTCTAGTGAAGTCGGTTGGACCCCGTGAATTAGCCACGGAAGTTTCTTCTAATCCAACAACCCTTAAATAAGGCTGCCTAACTGCAACTGCTCCTTTATGGCTGCTCAAAAAACGCAGAGTTACAAAGAGATGGGTGATACAAAGTTTTTAACATTCATCCATATTAAAATTCTTACGATGTTGATGAATTGGCAGCTTGAAAGATGCTATAAATTCCCATAATGGTCAATCTTGTCCCAGGCACAATTGTTTGCACAAGCTGGCGGTCAACAGATAGAAGCATGTTCCTTGGTATTTGGTAACTCCCCTGTGGGGACGTCCTTTAATTTCCAGATATCGGTAAAGAGACAAAAGGTTAACAAACCATAACAAGTGAAACTGATATAGTGAACAATAATGGAGATAATAATCATCTCCATTTAGTAGCTAAAGTCTCTAACCTCAGGATTTTCCTGCATTTTCAGTGTCTGTTGATCAACATACTTGCTTTTATCCGGAACCACAATCCATGGATCAATTGGACATGGTGTAGGAAATAAAACAACAATGTTTTACCGTCATAAGATCGTTCATGTTGGATCATCAAGAACTAATTAACCAAAAGCGGAAGCGTACCTGGATCAGACATGATTATCGCAATGAATAAGTCCTGCGGTTTCAGTCTTCCAGATCAACACGTTGTTCCTTAGTTTCTCTCTGAAGATGGGAGTCAGAATAGAATGAACAGAACGTGTGATCCGGGGACCATAACCGTATATTTATACTGATTGCCTATTGACCTAATCCGGCCCATCATGGAATTAGGAATAGGCCCGGTCTCTACACATATGAGCCCATACTTTAATTAGATGCTTCAAAGCCCAAAATACCGAAACCTTATTAGATCACTTTAAATGGGCTTAACCGAAATTGATAGCCTTTAATTTAATACACAATATTTCACATATAAGCCCACATGTTTGATTAAAAATCCTTACAATCTCCCACTTGGGCTATATGTGTTACCTTATATTTGTGCATTAAATATAACCTTATGAGTACTCAGAATTTTGCTATCATTACCGAATGCATCCCCAAACAATCCGGTTCATCAATCATATCAACATAGGATCAAAGTGGCTTTCGCTACTTGTATCGTAACTAAACCCATTAATGGTCACGTATATTGACATAACTGAATGACATGGATCAAGCATGGATGTGTAGCATGGAAATTTCATGTGATGTGATCTTAACATGCATATTTCCAACTGGTCCACCTTAATACCTTAGTGAGATCATTTTCAAATGAGTTCAAAAATAATAAACCAAAAACTTTTTAACTGAAAATAACTTTAACCATAAACCATATCCAAAATGACAGTATATGTGTCTAATATGAAAAGCACAGAAATACAAACTCCCACTGAAACTAGATATCTTCAAGATATATTACACCCATATGAGCAGTATGCTCACGAAATACCTTGGGTATCAATCCCTTAGTAAGCAGATCCGCAACCATGGAGTTTGTCCCGATGTGCTCTATTGACACCTGTCCACTCTGAACTCTTTCTTTAACAGCCAGGAACTTGATCTCTATATGCTTTGACTTCGTCGAGCTCCTGTTGTTATTGGAATACAAGATCTTGATTTATTGTCACAAAATAACTTGAGTGGTCTTTCTATATTATCCACAATGCGCAGCCCAGTGACAAAATTTCGCAGCCATATTATGATTTGATGCCTCATAACATGCTACAAACTCCGCTGCCATGGTGGAAGTAGCTATGAGTGTCTGCTTAGCACTCTTCAAGGATATAGCACCTCCAGCAAGCATGAAGATATAGCCTGAAGTAGATCTCCTACTATCTTGGCATCCCACGAAATCGGAATCAGAATAACCGATGATCTCCAACTGATCCGATCTCCTGTATGTGAGCATGTAGTCCTTTGTTCTCTATAAATACCGCATGACCCGTTTGGCTGCTTTCCAATGATCCATTCCCGGGTTACTTAAATATCTCCCTAACATCCCAACAATGTACGCTATATCCGGACGCGTACAAACCTGAGCATACATCAGACTCCCTACAGCTGAAGAATAGGGAATCTTCTGCATTTCTTTAATTTTCAAATCATTTTTGGGGCAGTGACTTAAACTGAACTTGTCTCCTTTAGCCACAGGGGTGTCACCTGGTTTACAATCTTGCATGCCATATCTTTTAAGTATCTTTTCGATATAGCTCTTTTGTGATAATCCTAGAATACCCCGAGAACGATCCAAGATCTTTCATCTCAAAAATTCCTTGCTAGAAATCTTTTGGTTTCGTGCAGTAAATCTATATTGTTGCTGGCAAGCAATATGTCATCCACATATAAAACCAGAAGAATATGTTTATTCCCACTGAACTTGTGGTATATACAGTCATCTACCAAATTCATCTCAAAACCATACGAGATGATCACTTGATGAAACTTGTAATACCATTGACGAGAGCTCTGTTTGAGTCCATAGATGGATTTCTTTAGTTTACAAACCATTTGCTTTGCATCATCCGACACAAAGTTTTCTGGTTGTACCATATAGATTGTTTCATCAATGTCACCATTGAGAAACGCTGTTTTAACATCCATCTGATGTAACTCAAGATCGAAATGCGCTACCAATGTCATTATAATCCTGAAAGAGTCTTTCGAAGAAACCGGAGAGAAAGTCTCTTTATAATCGATGCCTTCTTTCTGTGTAAAGCCTTTTGCAACAAGACGAGCCTTATACCTCTCCACATTACCTTTCGAATCCCTCTTGGTCTTAAATATCCATTTGCAACCAATGGGTTTCGCACCTTTAGGCAATGGAACGAGGTCCCATACGTCATTGTCCTTCATGGACTTTATCTCTTCATTCATGGTATCGAGCCACTTTTGAGAGTTAGAACTTTCTATGGCTTGACGGAAGTTGATCGGATCATCTTCCACCACTCCAATGTCAACTTCATGTTCTTGGAGAAATACGATGTAATCATCTGGAACCGCACTTCTCCTCTCTCTAGTGGACCTTCTTAATGGCATTAGTTCTTGAGGCTGTAGAGTTTGTTCTTCTGGAACAAGTTGTTGACTTTCAGATGGAGATATAATGACATTGTCTTGATCCGGAGTTGCTTCTTGAACAATGTCAGGAATAGAAACCTGATCCCGATCATTGTCGATGGCAATTAGAGGGATTTCAACATATTCCTCATCAAAGACAAAGTCTGTAACCCCTCCCCCCCCCCCCCCCCCCGCGCAAACTCAACATCCTCAAAGAACCGTGCATTTCCTGTCTCGAAAATTGCCTTAGTTGTGGGATCATAAAACTTGTAACCCTGGACCTTTCAGAATATCCAATAAAATAACAACTGATAGTCCTTGCGTCCAGTTTCTTTTCATTTGGCCTATAGGGCCTTGCCTCAGCTGGACATCCCCAAATGTGTAAGTGCTTCAAACTAGGCATTTTACCCGTCCAAAGCTCATAAGGGGTTTTATCAGTAGCCTTAGTTGGAACTCTGTTGAGTATATACGCTGCGGTCTTTAATGCTTCACCCCAGAGTGATTCTGGTAAGGTAGAATGAGTAATCATACTCCTCACCATATCCTTAAGCGTTCTATTTCGTCTTTCAGCAACACCATTCATAGTGGGTGAACCCGGCATAGTGTACTGTGGGACGATACCGCATTCCTCTAGGAATTTAGCAAATGGTCCTGGACGTTGCTCACCTGAACCATCATATCTGCCATAGTATTCACCACCACGGTCAGATCTGACGCTTTTAATCCTTTTGCCAAGTTGATTTTCAACTTCAGCTTTATAGTTTTTGAACACGTCCAGTGACTGTGATTTTTCATGAATGAGATATATATAGCCATATCTTGAAAAGTCGTCTATGAACGTTATAAAGTATTGTTGACCATTCCAAGAAGCCGTAGGGAATGGTCCACAAATGTCCGTATGTATAAGTTTTAAGACGTCCGAAGTCTTGTTGGCTTGAAATCTCCTTTTGTTTGTTTGTTTTCCCTTTATACAGTTAACACACATATCATAATCTGTAAAGTCAAGGGGATCAAAAATTTTGTTAGACACAAGTCTCTCAATTCTCCTCTTGGAGATGTGACCTAATCTTTTGTGCCATAACGAGGCTGAATTCTCACAGGTTAATTTTCGCTTTACACCTCTAGTACTTACATGCAAGGATTCATTAAAAGAAGCAATTGTATCAATCAAATAAAGATTATCGTAACCTGATAAAGAACCGGAACCAACCAATTTTGAATAATGAAACAAACTAAATATTTCATTCCCGAATGAACAAGAATAACCAGATTTGTCCAAAGCAGAAATTGAAATCAAATTCCGTCGAAAAGACGGTACAATAAATGTCTCATCAAGATCCAAATAAAATCTAGTCTTTAACAATAATCTAAATTTTCCTATTGCTTCTACTTCCACCGTCTTGCCGTCGCCAACATAGATGTATCTTTCACCATCACTTGGTTTTCGGCAACTCAGGCAACCCTGTATAGATACACTGATGTGAGTTGTTGCACCAGAATCTATCCACCATGTATATCTAGGTACCGAAGTTAAATTAACCTCAGAACAAACCAAATTAAGAAGAATACCTCTATTGACACGCCTGCGTGATAGTTGGTACAATTCTTCTTCCTATGACCTGTAGCTCCACAGAAGAAACAACCACCCTCAGTTGGTTCCTTATGATGTTTCTTTTGTGATGCTGTACCCGCAGCTTTCTTATTAGCTTTCATTTTCTTATTCCCTTTGTCCTTAGAGGTGGTGGCTAAATGAGCACTTTCTGTCTTGTCATGCTTCAACCTCTCCTCTTCCTGGACACAGTGTGAGATGAGCTCATTAAGGGACCATAGGTTCTTTTGACAATTATAGCTCACCTTGAATTGACTGAATTGTACCGGAAGGGATATCAAAACCAAGTGCACTAATAAACCTTCAGATATATCCATCTTGAGTGCCTTTAGTTTTGAAGCAATGTGGGACATTTCCATAATGTACTCCCGTATGTTTCCTTTCCCTTTGTACCTCATTGAGATAAGATTTGCCAAAAGTGTACTAGTTTCAGCCTTTTCATTCTTGGCAAATCTCTTCTCAAGATCCTCAAGGAAACCCTTAGCCGTAGTCACCTTATCGGACATAGTGCCCCGAAATGCTTCTGGAATAGCACGCTTTATGACCATCAAGCTTATGCGGTTAGATCGTTCCCACTTTTCCATATCCCTCTTGTCATCAGAGGTACTCTTATTAGTAAGTGCAGTAGGTTGATCGACCCGTAAAGCAAGATCCAGATCCATAATTCGGAGAACAATCATTACGTTCTCTCGCCATGCCTTAAAGTTGGTGTCATTAAGCATTGGAATGGAATTGATGTTAGCAGAGATATTAGCAGCAGGAGCTGAACCTGAATTAGAGAACGATTAAGTTGAAGAGCTCACAATCCTTAATATACAAATAATAATTTCAAATTGTGGTAGGGCCCATCACAAGATACCTAGCACAACATCAATACTTAGTTTTTAGACAGAAATATTGACTTGTAAGTGGTACTCTTGTTGTAGTGATCAAATATTGACAATAAAGAAACATGTCAATCAATAAACCTGTCTTTGGACCGATTCATTGATCACACGTTAAACCAAATAATCGCCACATATTTATCACCATAGGTGTATGTGCAATTCTGCCAAATATTAACCTTCCTTTGGACCGATCAAGTATTCGCATGAATAACATACACACAAACACCTTTTAATATTCTAAGTAGATTAATTTTCACAAGAGAGGTTGCTTTGACAACATGTTGCTTCAATTAATTCACTTTCGAATATTATATCTCTCAAAAGAGTCCTTTGTACCAAAATTTGAAAAAAGGAATCACCAATTTTGCATATTTGAGTAATTTTGAAACTTTAGGGACCTTTAGGTTAATAATTCAGAACTTAAGGGATCAAAAATTAATTATCCAAAACTTTAGGGGGTCAATAATTAATTATTGAAAGCTTTAGGAGTCAAAAATTAATTATTTAAAACTTTAGGGGCCAATTTAAATTAATTATGAACTTTCAGGGGCTTAATTGCAAATTTCAAAACTTTAATGGCCCAAATTGATTAATTTTTTTAAACCTTAGGTACTGAATTATTAAACCTGAAACTTCAAATGGTCCAATTGAGTGAATTATAACCTTAGGGGCTTAAATAACCAAAGTTACAAACTTAAGGGGATGAGGCTGTAAATACTAAACCCTAATAGTAAATTGCAAACTAGGGCCCAAAGACTTCAAATTTCCAGCCCATACCCCCGCCTCCAAATTCACCCAAACCCTAATCCTTAAAAAAAAATTTTTTTTTTTAGAATCCGCCGCCGCCCCAATAAGCGCACGCACGCTAGCTGTGGCGGCGGCAGCGATGTCGATGTCCTGGCTGGACGGCAGTCATTCTTCTTTGCAGCAGCAAATCTTTGTTGCTCAACAAGGAGCGTTCTTGTCAGCACATGCCGCAGAACCGGAGACGGAGCCTACGCCGCCTTTTAAAAAAAAATTTATTTTTTTTATTTTTTAAAACCTTTAAATCTGAAAATCCGAAATTTTAACCAAATAATTTTCAAATCTAACAAAACTAAATCCGGTATTGTTAAATTCGAAAATAATGAAATTAATACAAGAACGAAATTAAAATTTCGATTCTCAATAATTCAACATGAACCTGGCTCTGATTCCACTTTTAGGAAATAAAACAATAATGTTTTACCGTCATAAGATCGTTCATGTTGGATCATCAAGAACTAATTAACCAAAAGCAGAAGCGTACCTGGATCAGACATGATTATCGCAATGAATAAGTCCTGCGGTTTCAGTCTTCCAGATCAACACGTTGTTTCTTAGTTTCTCTCTGAAGATGTGAGTCAGAATAGAATGAACAGAACGTGTGATCCGAGGACCATAACCGTATATTTATACTGATTGCCTATTGACCTAATCCGGCCCATCATGGAATTAGGAATAAGCCCGGTCTCTACACATATGAGCCCATACTTTAATTAGATGCTTCAAAGCCCAAAATACCAAAACCTTATTAGATCACTTTAAATGGACTTAACCGAAATTGATAGCCTTTAATTTAATACACAATATTTCATATATAAGCCCACATGTTTGATTAAAAATCCTTACACATGGTTCTTCCCCGGGCTACAAAGTGGGCAATCATTTACATGTTAAAAAAAAAAAAAAAATTTAACCATAGAAGTTAAAGAGAATGTATTTGTCAAACACCTGAGGGACATGATCACGAGAACGTGGCACAATTGCTCCTCCAAGCCCTGGACGGCATGGGACGACCTTTACGTTCTTACAGTTCTTACACAACAATGTCACATATGTCGCCTTTGCCTTAGTCCTAGATGCAGCAATGACAATTCCAGATATCTTAACCACCTAGGAAATATATTGTGTCTGCATGTCAATTTACAAGTTTTTGCCAAAAGAAACTAGTTTCAGTTAAAATCCACATTCTAAAAAATTTGGAAGCATTTGACTAAAGTAAAATCCACTAACCCCTAGCGAACGCATTTTGAGACCGAATCCTGGTCTGACCTCAGCAATATCTGCACCTCGCCAGTCTCTGGCTCTTCCATTTCCGCAGTCTCTCCAGATACTTGAGAAGTATATTTTATACACTTATGTGTAGCATTAAATTAGAGCAATTGTTGTTATTTTAAATGAATTGTGGCTTAATTTTGTATATATTTTGGGGACTAAATCGCAAAATGCTAATAGATGATTCGGACCTAGTGTCAACGATTGGAGAGAGGTTGGAGTCAATTAAATAGAGTTGGAGTATGGAGGATCAAGAAGATACGAAAAAGGGACCAAAATAACTAAAGAATACCGCTTCTACATCAAAAGGCAAAGAAAAAGTTGCGGGATCTTTCGGTACAGCTCGTACACAACTTGATGAAGGGGGTATGCAGCGGTTTCAATCACTTGAGCATAAGGTTAGATTTGACAATGTGGTATCTAGATGGAAAGTGTGGCCCGAACGACAGGTTGTGGTCGAAGACTTTCCAAGATTTGAGTTGACTCGGCTCATTCATCTAGCAGGGTGGGAAAAAGTAGCGGCGAGCCTTAGAAGGTTTACCCTACTATGGTGCAAGAGTTCTACGCCAACTTTAATATAGAGTTAGACACTTCGGGGACCGAACACATGCACCAGACATGGGTACGAGATAAATGGATAATGTTCTCACCAGAGGTGATTGATGCTTATTACGGATTGACTAGGGATAATATTGTGCCAGTGCCAATAGATCCAGACATGTCGGTTGTTGCACAGATGCTTTATGGACGAGATGATGCGTGGCCACTTATTGATAATGAATTTGAGTACTGATACTTGACTAACTCCTTTATGATCTTATATAAATTCATTACGCACAACATTGATCCGAGCTCGCATCGCACTACATTTAATCATCCCAAGGCCACTCTATCATATCATCTGGCACGAGGCTTTAAGATTGATTTGGGGTCTTTGATTTACACTCTCATATGTTTTGTGGCATCAGACCCAAACCTTAGACATACATTGATCTTTCCTAGTCTCATTACTGGCTTGTGTCGTGAGTCGAGTATCAAACTCCTACCAGGGAAGTTACATGCGAGAAAATCAGTCCAGATTAACGCATCGTCGGCTGCCAAGACATGGCAGTCCATTTTACAGCAGAGACAGCGACGCGAGCAGTAGTTGGACCAAGAAACACGTCCATGCGTTTCATCAAAGGTGTTGGATCTATGTGGAGTGAGCTCGTAATCACGTTTTGAAGAAGTACATTATTTTCGTCCCACCAAGATCGGATGTTGGAAAAATCATGCTTCAGGACGTCCCAAAAACACTTTTGAAGATAATTAGTCATGGCTTCTTGCAAAACAGCTTTCAAGTAAGAAGACTCTTGAGTTATCCCAGGCGGGGGACCAGCCATGGAAGAATAAAATGGAGCTGTCCGATGATTATTTGTTTCTAAAGGCGGAATGTAAACTAAAGCCAATGAAGGTGGAGCAGCTGGGACTTCTTGATTGATCTTTGAAATGTTAGCTCTCGCGGTCTCAGAATTCACTTCATTTTCATCTTGGAAATCATCTTTGTTGAATGTTGAAATACCTCCATTAACAGTACTCGGGTATTTGAAAGGAGGGCCGTGAAAATCATGAGTACCGTCTATTCCTTGAAGCGCACTGATTCTTCCATCATTCTCTCCAGTCTGATCTTGTAAAGAGTTTGGATTCATAGAGAAATTCAATCCTTCAAGAATGCTTGGAAAACTTACAAAACAAATGGAGATATAAAAAAAAAAAACCTACCCACGTTCCGTGTTCTAGGCAACATATTTAAAAATTCGCCATCTGATAATGTATTCGGAAGACTGATGTTAATGTGAGAAACTCCGACGTCACCTTTTGAAGGATTTGGGACAGGTTGAATCGGCTTTGGTTTTACGGATCGTTTAATCTTTATATATTCGGGAAAGAAGAGCCTAAAATTGAAGTTCATTGCTTAAGAACAAATACAAGTCGTATATTTAAAAAAAAAACCTGATCTCCAGAACTTTCATCTCCCTGAGTTAGAGTCTTTCTAGGTGCGTGGGATGCTCGATCTCCAGGACTACTGTGGTCTGGAATCAAAACTACTTTGGGCATCTTATCGGCAGGCTCAGACGTGGAGCAAACTTTGTTTTAGGGATTTTAATTTTAATCTTCTTAATGCCTCTTTCATTTCGAAAGTCCAATTCTTTCTTTCGAGAAATCTCTTCAGGAAGGATATGTGAGGACTTGACCTATTGGCTATGATCCTGCTCGAAACCGGATTAAGAACAAAGTCACGTCTAGAAAATAAAACCTACACCTGAACCTTGGTCAGGATTGGCAACACCTGATTATTCCACCAAATTTGGTATTTCGAGATGTATCCTTCATATACTCTGGAATATGAAATGTAGATCCACTCATCGTTTGAGTCAAAGACAACCAGACGAGATACGTATTGCCTGTATTGAGAGCAATATCCAACTTTCTTGATGAACCGGGAAGTTTTTGTCTAAAGTCAAATTGTCTCCCAAACCTGTGAGGATTATATGCCTCAAGAATGAAAGGGAAGTTTCCTCGACGATAAGAAACAAATCCAGATCGAATATTCATCATAAATTCTAAGGTATCTATAGACCTCGGTTGGTCATCTACTCGTACATTGGGATGGGACGATGAGGGAAATGGATTACAGCAAAAGTCATTGGCGTCCATCATTCCACGGATAAAGTCATCATTCCAAGACTAGAAAGCGTTTAAGGTGCCAACATATCTTCGGATTATAGGACGAGTATAACTCTTGTCTACATGTACATAAATACCTCGAACAAAATAAGTTGCAGCCCAAGCGTAAAGAAAATGTCCAAGAAATAAATGTGAAATTGAGCAAAGGTCTGGGTTTGACTGATGATTCGATGTCCGTGTAAGTCCTCTATAAATACTAGCTAATATAGGAGGAACTAGGCTGTAAGTGCACCCACCTGCCATTTTAGAAGACACTTTAAAAGTCTCAACTCTTATACACTCATCCCCAGATGGAAGAACAAAACGACAAAGCCACTAGAGAGATAAACTGCTATTTCTAATTCTTCTTCTTCTTCTATAGACAAAGATATTGACAAATTGCTCCAATGACTCCGATCCCTACTGAAAATATCTCTGGGCTTGTCTACAACCACGGGCCCCCGTATTTCCTTTGAAGCTCTTGGATGACACATCTTGAATGGATTTAGACTTATAGCATTCTTAAAATTTTTGTGTTGTCAAGATTTTTGGGCACAACCATTCTCTCAAAACCAAAAATTCAGATTCATTCTCATCCGCAATCAATGCGAAAACATTAAAGAGGTACATACAGGACTTGGAATGTTGATATGTCGCTCTAAAAGGCTTGGGACTACTTCTTCATAGTAATCACCCGCGATGAAAGTCCACTTATCTCGTGGATGTCCCAAAGAGAAATGCCAATTTCACCACAGGCGCTCACAAAAGTGTTGGTCTCTGGACACCAAATCTCGCAAAGAGCCCTATAGATAGAATTTGGGCGATGATAATCCTTTGTAGCAGAGCTAACTGCAAAAGCTAACTGGTGAAGATTTCTCTTGAGCTGAAGTTTCTGAACCCATGAAGACCACTCCTAAAACTTTGGAAGAAAAAAAATCTCTCAACGACTGACAAACGCACTTTCCCATCGTATTTCTTTGTTGTTAATCCTCTCATAAATTACGAACCTTGGGATGCACTTCATGCTTTGGGAATGATGAGGTGGAATGCACAAAAAGGGAAGATGACTGCTAGATCGGTTGGACGTGGCAGCGTCTAAATTCTCGTGGCATTCACTAATAATGGGCATATACAACTCTGACAAAGGCTCCAAGAGTTCAGAAGAAGGATCTGTAGTTGGCTTATGGATGCTAAGTTTAAGTTCACCTCGTAAGCCAGGCTGGGGCATGGTACTTCACATTAATATCTTTGAAACGGAGGTAACTTTTACCTTGAATTTTAAACTCGACGATTTCGTGTATATCATAATACACTTTATTATTAGAGTTTGTATCGGCCATACCTAAAAAAAGGGGGAGAAAGTTAGAAAAAAAAAATTAAAAAAATTAACGAGCAGTAAATCTTTTAAATTCGTTTATTGTTTAAATTATGAAACTCCCAAATATGTGAATGGTCTCCAAAACAAAGTGTCTTGGACAGTCGAAGAAGTCGATCCTTAGTCCCAAACACAAAGTGTTTTGGACGATTGAAGGAGTTAGTCATTGGTCTCAAACACAAAGTGTCTTGGAAATCGAAAGAGTCGATCCTTTGTCCCAAAACAAAGTGCCTTGGATGATCGAATGAGTCGGCTTTTGGTCCCAAACACAAAGTGTCTATAATGGCGAAAGGTGGCAGCCCTTGATCTTCAATGTGCATGAAAAAAGTTGGCGATTTTGAGTTTGTTCATGGGCAAATATTTTCTAAACTTGTAAAATAATCGCATCACAAAATTTTACTCTGCACCAAGAAAATCTTAAACTTCAAAATCTTTGACTTGTTACAAAAGTTGAATCCCTGAAAAAAAAAAAATAGGAAAAATGTTAATTCCAATCTTATAACAACCATACTTAAAATTTAAAACTATTCACGTGAACAGTATATGCACTGTTCATGCAGTTTTCAAAAAAAAAAATTACTATTCACGTGAACAGTATAGGAACTGTTCATGCAGTTTGAAAAAAATAGCAAACATGAATTTCAGAAACCAAGAAAGAAGAAGAAAGAACTGAAGAAGAAAAAAATTAGAAAACCTAATTGGTTTCCGCTACAAAAAAATGCATACCTTTTTTTGATATACTTGTATCTAAACATCATAATTTGTTCCTATAAATAGGTAGGTTTCGGGCTTCACTTAAACCCAATTTATCATAAAACATAAAAAGTCTGTTTTTTTAAATAATAATAATAAAATCAAGCAAGTTAGAAATTGTGTAAAATAAATAAATAATCGAATAACGGTTACGTTAAAAAATTGAAAATCAAGATTTATTAATTTATAATAAATAAATAAATCTTGAGAGGGTATTTGTAGACATAAAAATAAATAAAATAACAAATAAAGAGTTGGATCAATTTAAATAACTAGTCCAATTAAATTTAGGGAAAATTAGGCCTAATGCTCTAAAAATTGACTCAATTAGATTAATACCCTAAACTAATTAAACATCAAATAAATCCCGTATTAATTACGCCCTAAACTAGCTCTAGGCTGTTCAATTGAGTTACAGACTTACAGTTCTGCTGCTTCCCTCTGTCGCCACGTAATTACGGCAAGTGAGTCGCCGCAAGATTCTCTATCATCCTTGTACATTCTTCAGATATCCCGATCGTCATAGCCATGAATTCTAGAAGGGACCGCAATGCTAGAGTTGCTCTGTTTGACGGTATAGAGGAAGGTGGTATAAGGGCTTCATCTTCTTATTCTTCTCATGAAATTGATGAGCAAGAGAATGATAGGGCAGTTGATGGATTGCAAGATCGAGTGACTATGCTAAAAAGACTGTCAGGTGATTTACTTTGTTTTAGGAATGCTACTGGTTTCCCAAGAATATGGTTGGAGATGAAATTTTACTTTGTTTTAGGAATGCTACTGGTAGAGATGGAGCTTGGATGGAATGTCACAAAAAGGAGCCCCCTATTGAGATGATGTTGCTGTGTAGTTTGGAGGTGATGGATCCCAATGGATAAACCTCTATTGTTGTTTGAGAATGCATAGTAGGTGTTTGAGAAAATGCTCTGAAGACTCTTTTTCCATATTCTATGATAATTTTTGTATGCGAAAGTGAAATTGAAAAATGGGATTTTTTTTTTTTTTTTGGAGCAATTTTGAATATGATTTTTAAGATTTGGCTACTATCGGGGCTTTTTTGTGCTTTCATATTTTATTTTAGCTTTTGAATTATATTCTGGGTTGAGTCTGTTGATTGGTGCTCTTGGGAAGCTATCAATTTGCAATAATAACAAGATTAATCCTCTCGGTTTCAGATGGCGGCCGACATCCGTGAAAAGAAGGGGCCAACACAATTTCAGATGACTTCGATTTCTTGTAGATAAGAACTGCTTGCCAGTTTGACTTTTGATGTTCTAAGGAAGCTCTTGAAAGTTGTTTCTCTACTTGCGATGTTCTAAGGAAGCTGCTTGAAAAAATGTAACAACATGGAAACGTTTCACTTCTGTTGAGAGTGTTGTAGTTGATTAGTTTATGGGAGCACTTCCAGTTTCAATTTTAATTTGCTTATGAGAGCACTTCCTGTTGTAAGCATAGTTGTTGTCTTCATTTGACTAGTTTGTTTGAAATAATTCTGTTCATCCACAAGCAATAAATTTGTCCAATTAGCAGAGTTTATTGGAAGTCTGAATTTGAAAGCATTAATGGGAAATCTATAACTGCACAACGAAAATGAACTCCATTTATCTTTGTGACTTTTTTTTTTTTAATGTTTGTTACTTTTTTTGAATTTTTATTATTTCTTTCGGTGCTTGTTATTTTTTTTTAATTTCTGTCACTTTTTTGAGTTTTTGTAACTTTTATTTATTATTTTCTATAACATTTATAGTATTTGTTACTTTTTTAAGTTTTTGTCACTTTTTTGAATGAAACGATAAAGAAATGATACTTCGATTGTGG
The DNA here is from genome assembly GCA_035079005.1 of Fraxinus americana. Classification (NCBI taxonomy): domain Eukaryota; kingdom Viridiplantae; phylum Streptophyta; class Magnoliopsida; order Lamiales; family Oleaceae; genus Fraxinus; species Fraxinus americana. Next base: position 5,781,402 of record CM068726.1, on the reverse strand, counting down.
ACTTCGATTATATTATCTTTCTTTGTGGCCGATTTTGTCTTCCTTTGAAGGGAGAAGTTCAAGTGTTTGTCACTTTTTTTGAATGTGTGCAACTTTTTTTAATGTGTTATTTTTTTAAATTCGTCACTTTTTTAAAATTTATGTCACTTTTTTTAATTTTTGTCACATTTTTAGTATTTGTCACTTTTTTTAGTGTGTCACTTTTTTTACAATCACCTTCTTGAAATTTCAATCACTTTTTTAGTAACAAACATCACTTTTTAATAAGAGCGAGATTGTAAAAAATGACACTAAACTTTTAAAAGTGACATTGTGTCACTTTTTTTATAAAAAATGACAAGTTTATCACTTTTTGCGTTTGTAACTTTTTTGAGTGTTTGTCACTTTTTTCTACCACTTTTCTGAATTTTTTTTTCACTTTTTATTGTTTGTTACTTTTTAAAAATTTATATCACTTTTTTGAATAACAAACATAGGTTTTGATTGGTGTTTTGTCACTTTTTAAAGTATTTATCACTTTTTGTTAAATTTTGTCACTTTTTTTGAGTTTATGTAAAAAAAGTGACATTTTTTATTAAAAAAGTGACATTGTGTCACTTTTTCATTTTACACAGTATTTTTTACTTCCTAAAAATCTTTCACATGATTTTTCAAAACACTCCTAATTTTAAGGGTACTTTTGTAAGTACCCCTTAAATTTACTAAATTAAAGCCTAATAAGGTCCATAAAATTTTAAAGGCCCGTCCCACTCTTTCAAAATCCACAATTATTTAATTATGATCAATTCTAATTGAATTAATTGAGTGGTTATCAAAATTGGTCACGAATTTCTCCAATAAATAGGACCAAAGGTCATAAGAAGAGGGAGAGGTGAAAAAGGTAGAAGAAAATCACGAAGTGCTGAAAAAATCCCACAACCGAAGGAAAAGAAGAAATTCTCTCAATTCCAAATCCGGCGAACACAAAGAAGATCAAAGTCTTCTTCAAATCAAGCAAACCTAAGAAGATCAAAGTTTTCTTCGAATTAAATCAAGATCAAGTCCAAGTTTCGAAGTACAAATCCAATCTCTGAAATTTAAGTATCAAACAAGTCAAGTTCTCGGCAAATCAAATTCTCAATAAATCTCGAAGCCTTGGATTCAAGTTACGTGACTCCTCGTCTTCAAACATTCAAATCATTAATAAGAGGATTTTACATTTTTGCAATTACAAGAAGGTTCATATCCACTTTATTTATCAAAATACAATTTGTAACAATTTCTGTATTTTAATACGCGAAATCCATCGTACAGATGCCATGATGGAGAAATCACTATAAATGAAACTGGGATCATTGTACCAAGGTGGAGATTGTGAAAAAATGGCGCAATGATGATTGTTGATCAGATTATTGTGTTGGGCCAATTTTTGTTGGGCCGGACTGTTGTTATTTCTTGGATTATTTGGTGGCTTATGTTTTCATCCGGTTGAAATCGTGTTTTACCTTATGCATTTTTCTCAAGGTTAGATGGCTAAGATGTCGATAAGTGTCGCCCCATGAACTGTTGGATAGGCCAACCTTCTGGACACTTCTTATTTTACGCTTAGAGTTTGAGTTTGATGGGTTTTGATTTATTCTCTCATACTCTCTCGAACTCTCTGTTCGTTTCATCTTCTCTGTTCTTCTGCACTCTGAAATTTGGAAAGCCTTTTTGATCTTATAATATGTGTAGTCTCTTGTATAGATCTTGACTGATTTGTAAAGGGCTATTGTTGTGTCTTTGAGTGGATCTCTGTTTCTATTAGTTTGAGGGCTTTCTTTTGATATAATTTTGGGTGATTTCGTTTGAGTGCATTGGTGTAATTTTTGAACGGTTTCTTGGTTTCGATTAATATAATGATTTCTTCCGGTTGGCGGATGCTCAAAATGGGATTCGGAACTCCGGTTCTAAACCTCTTGCCTTAAGGCGAAAATCTTGTGTTCTTTACTTATTTTCTGTTGATTTGTACACTTTTATTTCTAGTTTTGTTGATTGAAAGTGGTTGATAATTTGAACTTAATCGTTACAAATGTTACACCTAAGTCTAAAACATTTTCTTATTTTTTAACTACATATTTTCTGAAAAATCACAATTTTAAAATTCATTTTTCTAAAATAAAAAATAAAAAAATCTCATTTTAGTGGAGCCCAATCGGGCTTAATAAGGTAGCAATTCAAGCATTTATATCTCATTTTCCTCCACTCCCCCAAACAAAAAAAATAAAATAAAAAATAAAAATAATTTAAGGTTTAGATAGAAAAGTAAAAATATTGTGTCCAGTCTATCTACTCCATTCTAATATGGTATAGATCATAGACAAAATTTCCACGAAATTTAAGATTTTTCATACGACGAATGTTCGATTGATTCGACAAGTGTACGAATCGTCACAAGTAATAAATTGAATTTTTTAGTTCAATTATTGTACCCGCACGGACTAAGTATTTACTGCTAATTTTTCATCATCTAACTTCAATCTAAATTTATTTAGTAACTAATTTCAAATTCAAGTGTCTGTGTTTCTAACTAAATTATAGCAACATGTTCTAATTTAACGAGTTTGCCGAGGACTTAGAGATTGAATGGTTAGGAGTTCAAATTTCACTTAAATTATTTAACATTCATATAATTTATCAACTAGCCCATTTTTTATATGCATTAACAGTCGAATCTCTCTCGAACAAAACTAACCATAGTTACATGCCTGAATTTACTATGTTTTTATGTAAATTCGTACACGTGTAAAATCATTCAATTTTAATAATTCAATTACAATTGCATAAGTTATAAAAATGTTTGTAGATGTCTTATCAAAACTTATGTTCCTTATTGTATGAACTAGATAAATATATCTCATCTTATCCTTAGACCATGCAATTTTGTGATAAAAACAATTGAATGTTAATTTGGCACATGATGAGCAATTAATACATAATCAAATTGGCATAAATCTATTGAATTAAATAAATATTAACATAAGGTATATCTTCATCCTAACAATAAGAAAGTTTGCCAATGATATTTTTGAAAAAAAATAATAAAGAAATGAAAAAATATAATCGGGTTTAATACAATGAATAGAGTATTTAATCCAAGCAATTGTTGATTTGTGGCACCCAAACTCCAACAATGACTTCGAGTCTTCATATATCGATTGTATATATCTCGGTCAGTAGCGTTCTTCAATCTTCAAATTCCAAATTGATGTACTAACCTTGAGGGATTTATGTATATAAAACTGTAATTTTGCCTTAAAAATAAAAATCTAGTCTTAGTTGAATGAAAGACTCCTATTTATAGACCTAATTTAGGTCTAAAATGGTCCCAAGGGGATACGGAACTAAAATTTTAGTCCAATTAGGATATATTAACTTGCAGTAAATTGTAATTTAACTTTATAATGTGGTCCCTGTGTTTTTCTTTCTTATTCGCATTGAGTCCTTAGATATTACAATTGAGGTCATTCAACTTTCAATCGTGACCCTTTGGTTCTCAACTTTCAAAATGTCCAATTTTGATCATTTTGCTTAATTACTATTTATTTTCATCTGTTCTCGTCAAATACTGTATTTTTTCCTAAAATAAAAAAAAATACATAATGTTAAATATCTCGTTCATAAAATTACTGCCAAAAACTCGTATAGTGTGTGTGCGCGCGTGCGCGTAACTATTTACAATAGTAAGTGTAAATTGTATAATTATCTACTATCTAAAAATACTTAATTTATTCGAAATTGTTAACTAATAGATATTATTGTTATCTATCAAGTAAAAAAAAACTTTATTCTATTGCTGATAACAATATAATGAGTTTGAAAAAAGTTTAAAATCAATAAAACTCTTCTTCCATTTGTTACAAGGTGTTTGATATGTATCAAAAATATAAAAATTATACAATAATATTAAACGTGTTTGTTGTAGAAGATTATGTGAAATTCTGTTGAGTGTAAATTCTGTAAATGAAGTAGTAAATCTAGCCTAGTATGATAAAGAAACAAACTAATACAAAAGATGGAATTCATTACTCGGAGATCAAGAAAATCAAACAGTACAAACCATTTTCGTGTTTGATCTTCAACCTGGATGAACTCTGCAATGAAAATCCTAATTTTTACTCTATAAAGATGGATTATATGATGAATATGAGATGAATGGAATGGTATATTAAACCCCCTTAACTTAGAGTTGATAACTGGTATTTATACGAGTCTTCAAGGAGTCCCAAAAGTCTCTAAAAATCATGCAAATAATGGTCGGAAAGGAAGTTTCCTTGTTTGAGTATAATTCTGAACGAAAAAATAATGCTAACCACAAATGGCTTGGACAAACATCTAGTAGAAGTGTACACATACCATAACTTTTAAAAACTATGTATTAGGTACGTATCAAAGAGTGTCTAAGCGTGTTTAAATTAGATACATGTCGAATACCGGTACACGATAAGTTTATCCATGCTTCTTAGCTTTTGATAGCCAAGATAAGTATAATATTTAGACTCATCAGCAGTAGTCCTAATATTCCATGCAAACACCATACATTTAAAAGACGGTCTAACTGATTCCCCTCTTTACCAAATCCTTACCTAATATCCTAGTATTTACCCCTTAAAAATCCTTCATTTCTCAAGTACCAAAGTGCCCCATTTGCTGCACTGTTAGCTGCATCTTTCTTTTTCGCCCGAGGTTCTCCATAAAACTCAACTGTCTCATCTGCCATTTCATCAATTTCCATCACCACCTTGAAAGTGAATCTGTTAACACATCAACCACTCTCAGCATTGAGATGCTTTCGTTAACTATACTGCCTTGAACATATAGACGCCATAAACTTCCCAAAAATCCGAGACCAGTAAACATAACTCTTAACATAGAAACTTTCGTAAATTAAGGAAGCTAAAGAATACAATTAAGATCCGCATTTAGTCCCGTATTATCACCCCATGAAATTTATTAGTTGCCACTTTATTTAGTCATTATGTTGCTGTCACTTGCTTGGCTTACTCAATTGATAAGATCTCACAGAACAAGGAACTTGAAAATTTTACTTCCCACACATCAACATTTCCATGAAGCAAGAATTTAGAGCATGTTTACCCTTTTTGTCTTTTTATCTTTTTTGCTTTTTTGAATTAAAAAAGTTACTTATTCGGAAGTAACTCTTATCATATGGTCAAAATAAGTAACTTCACTTATTTTCAACTTTAACCGTAACCACCTTTATATTATGGATTTCAATGTTCAAAAAAATGATCCGCAAAGAAAAGAGATATTTGGACTTCACTGATTTTTGAGTAGATATAGGATTTAAACTATATAACGTCCGACTTGCATGTGTTAAGCATGCCGCCAACGTTCATCCTGAGCCAGGATCGAACTCTCCATGAGATTCATAGTTGCATTACTTATAGTGATTGTTCGAGTAGGTCCTATCGGCTTGACCTCTTTTGTCGAGATTATTTATTTTAAACTTAGTTATTTACTTATTAACTGGACATTTTAAGATAAGCCAAACACGTTCTTAGTCATCATACAAAACATAGATGATATTCTTTATATGCTAAGGAATATAATTTGTAAAGCTGATAAACTTACTCTTTTCTGTAGCTTGGTTCGGTCTCTTTGCAACATTCAAAAATGGGTGGTTTCCAACGGTTAGCAGCGCATACTTCATAGAGACGCGACTTTGCCGAGCCATTGTGGAAGGCACCTTAGGTATTATTTTTAAAGTAAGAAGCTGCAATGAAATCTGAACGCCAAGCAAGTAAATATCATTAAGGTCAAGTACCTGTTTCATGTGAATCTGAATTGGAGTCAGTATTTAGACGGATGGCAGGGGAATCAAAATTGGAGCCACTAATTTGAATGATCCGTGTACCCTTGCGCCCAGAAGCCTTGTTGGACAAAGGAGGCTGTCTACTTGGTTTCAAATAGGTATCAAAATTTATTTGGGGCATTTCCTCGAGAGAACTGACTTTTGATTCATGCAACTTCAAGTCACCAAATTGAGAAGTAAGAAATGGTTTGTCATCATATCCAATCAATTTGGCTTCCTTCTTTTCATGTTTTTTAAGCACTTCCTCCAACGGATTGGACTTTAATTTATGGCCTTGACCCTGCATGTTGGAAGCAATCAGCAATTTACCACTAGCAACTTGATTGGAAAATAATAACCTAAGCGGAATCGGGGAATTCTCAACAATAGTATAAGAAAAGTAAATGAAAACTAGAAACAAATAATATAATTTTGGATAATCAAGAAAATCACCTTCAAGTCTGCAAATACTTGTTGGGAAGCCATTCTTTTGGCAGTTTTTTTGCTGTAGCTAGTGGCGCAAGCAGTTGCAGAAATGTCATTTCCTTTCACTTTCGCTTCAACCGAGTATTTACCATCTTTCTTTGAGGAAGGAAACTGCAACTTCCAGTAATAGAATTGGCAAAGTTCACGAAGTTCCCTAAGAGGATTAAACCGCAACTTGGAAATATCAATTATAGGATCCAGCAAAGATAACATTATCTCCCAAACACGGTCTAAATTGAGCCTCGTGTCAAGAAACAGGGCGCCTATATAAGACTCCACCAAGTCTCCAAGGGCCTGAACCAATAACACAATGAAATCAGTTTTCTTTGTTTTCCATGGGTCTGACCAAGAAATATCTCCTCTTATGATACCTTCTAATCAGTCACAAATCATTCATACCCCAGTAGTCTATGAGACTAACATTAACTGCAAAATCAGTTCACAATCATACATGAAAAAATTGAAAGTTAAAAATATATTTTCAAATATTCACATATTACGGAGAATTCCACCCGTAGATCTCGGTAAATAATTTTCAACACATCATATCACAGAAACCTCATTTTCAATGTCATCCTTATTCTTCTATAGAAACAATGACCATATAGTAGTATAAACATAATAATTCCAAACTTGTGTATAAGCAATATTGGCAAATCATGAATAATTTGGATTCAACTTTTCTGCAGTTTGAGATTTATTTTTAGTGTATTTTCATTTTTTTTAAATACACAACAAACTGGAGGAAGAAAATGAACATGCACTGGTAATGTCATCTGTTCACAAATGAAACTAAATATATTACAGGTAACTTTTGATCATTTTTTGTTAATTTACTTTCACCACGTTGTAAGGTTCACAAAGTTTAAGGTAGAATAGGATGAATACTGGAGTTTAGTCACAAACATAGACACTAAGTACTTCATTTTAAGGACATTATTTCAGAGGAACAGGATCTTAAAATAGCATATGAATATACAAATGAGGACGCAGTATTACAACCTTCGGACAAGTTTGCTCTACAAATTGCCCCTCCACTGATGCTGATGCTCCAATGGAGTTCACGTATTTGGTCATGGAATCGCGGAGATCTTTAGACTCGCAGATAATGAATTCATGGAAAGACCATCGTCCAGCTACGTCAGCAAATGAAATGTTGTTTACGCACATTGATCTCAAATCGGTCAACTGTCCAGGATTTAATTCAGGATACGCTGAATACAGATAGGACGTGATCAAATAATCCAAGACAGCATCTCCAAGAAACTCAAGTCTCTGGTTTAAGCAACATAAAATGTGTTGGTCATGGAAACAAAGATACTTAATGACATATTGAAATTCACTATACAGCAAAAGCAAGTGCATACCTGGTAGCAACCTCCCGAGTGATTGTTATAAGAAGGATGGACAAAGGCCTGGATGAGCAAACCCTTACGGACGAAGTCATATCCTAACAGTCTCTCAACAGTACTAATATCAGTCAGATCAGATAGGGGCTGAAATGCCATGCTTTCAAGGCAGATTTTGTCAAGTTGCTGCTCAGTCACATCTACATGTATCCCAATCCATTTTAGAAATGCCTCTGCCGCTTTGAAGCCGCTATCAACTAAGAAAGCTCCAACAAGTGCCTCAACAACATCTGCGATGGTTTTCTTGCGCAACCAGTGATGACATTTGCTGCATCTAACTTCAATACTTGTACAGTTTGTCTTACTATAGTAACTAGAGTGTATACTTTTTTCAACCTCATTGTTGCAAATTACAGGACAAGGACGACCGTATGCATAGAATTGGAGAGGTTCAAATGGTTTATCACGTATATATACCTGAACATGGATATAAAGTGATCAAACTAGTCAACAGTTGTGCAAACCTTTCGAGAAGGAATGGAGTATGGCAGTTACATTTTTCAGAAGACAAAACTACCAATGAAATTGTTCATTGTGATTTGTAGGACTATGCTTGTCTAAGATTTTTCATGCATTTTTAAAACGGAACTTGAGATCACAAAAATTAGGGATGAGAGGTCGGATTTTTCAACATCTCTAATATGTATAAAAGGGAACGGAGGTATGAGAGTGGTAAGATTTCATGGTTCATATTTTTTAGCAACTTGAGATCACAAAATTTACAGCAGTTACCTGTAAGTTATTTCTTGTAGCCAGATTGAGTAAATTAGAATTTTTTACAATGTTAGAACGCTTTCTGGTCAGCTGCCCTTCGTCTAGGGCATCGTGCTTGAGAAAGAGATGTCTACCAACTGCAAACTTAAGAAATACGTCCCCAAGCACTTCAAGCCTTTCAAGAGAAAATTTCTCACAGCATCTTTCGGTTGTGAGAGCTTCAAGAATCTTAAACATTTTCACAGAAATCACAAGCATGTTACCCTCACATAATGCCAATCAAGACAGGATAACTATACACGGTTTAAGAATGAAAAATTACATGGTTAGCAGTAATTTCAGCTCCTTCAGGGAATGAAGCATATAACTTGTCCTTCAATTCAATTCCCACAAGCAAGCTTTCAAGGCGATGCATGATAGATGGTATAAGAGACAATGAACTTCCAATATCTTTAGAGAACCCAATAATCTTCAACTGACAAATCTCAGGAGGTAATTCGATGAAGTGTTCCTCTTTTTCACGCGATTCTGTTTAAAATAGTAGTAAATATACAATCCAACATTTCCAATACAGAAGTAGGAGGAAAATAAGATCACCTGATAAGTAAAATAATAACATGAAAAAACCAAGCAATAAAAAATTGCCAGCTGCCAATATAAACTCAAGGAACACAGCAGGCACATACTATTTAGCGGTTCCTTCAATTATTCCCTGCTTTAGCATCAGCAGTGTGATAGACATGAATGGACAAAATCTATGAGCACTTATTATCTATAAACTCTTACATGCTACTAAGAATATCCACAAAAGTACAATATATATAGGGAGCTTTCCACCTACCAAGGTTTTTGACAAAAAAGCACCGTTGCTTATTTTATGTTAAGCAATAGTTATATGGCATATCAATTAATTGGTGGATCATTTAATTCCTGGGACCACCATAAACTTATCCACCAATTAATTCATGTGTCATGTCACTAGTGTTTAGCATAAGTTAAGCAATATATGAAAATTATCTCCTAAGCACCGTTGCTTAGCTTATGCTAAGCACGGTGACATAACACACTAATTACCAACAACTGTAATCAGTTTTGGGATCCAACATTATTTCCCACCACTTGTTGTAGTGTGCCATGTCATCCAGTACTTAGCATAATTAGGAGATCAATCATGTGTGTGTGTGTGTGTGTGTTGAGTCCTTCACCGAACTTGTGTTCATCTCAACAGTTCCTTTATCTACCCAACACATCTCAGCCAACAAAATAACAAGCCATTTTAATTTTTGTTTGTGAATGCACTCGTGCATATGGGCTGCCTATCGCTAATGCAAACTATACAGGGAGAGAAGGGGCATGGGTGTGTTTGTTCTTGTGCATATGTCTTGGTAAGAAAGGTGTTGCAAGTAGTATATATGGGAAAAAAGAAAATACATAAATCAATCACCTTACAACAAGACTCATTACGATCTTAAGTAACACTAAAACTCTGATTAGCTTACTCGGAAAAAATATAACAAATCATGAATAGGATCTTTAACTAGTTAGACGTAAATAATACCATCTTAATACAGGAAAATATGCTCGCCATCACATGGTCAATTCAAGCTGACATGAACAACTCACCTCGTTGTTGCAACTGACAGAGCTCAACTTACTGTGCAAGCAACATGTGACAATACCATTGTGCAAATAAATACATCAATACCTGAATATCCCTTCTTTCGAAGCAAGTTCTTCAAAACAAAAAGTTGTTTCGCTTTCAAAAGGGGTTGATTGGGGTGCGAAAGAGGAATATCAAACCTATAAATGCAAAATATAGAAATCACAAAGCTAAAATTATATGATTAGCAAATCAAACATTTTCTACTGTCTCAGATTCATAAATAGCAATGCAAAATGGTTGGTTTATAATCATAATAAAGAGTTAAGATATTACTCATATGATAAAATCGAATTCGAATATATATATAGCAATAAATTGCAACAGTTTTCAGCCCATATATACAGAAATGCAACTCACGCAGAAGATCAAAATGTAAATGACTGTCCTAAAAGTAGCTTTGTATTAAAGTGGATCAATCTCCATTGAATGCAGGTAATTCATACATTAAACTCCACATTCCTCGTTTTTGAAAAATTTTAATATTATGAGATGAATTTTGAATATGATACAAGGTTTCATGTATTCCCATGGTCATGCCGATGTTTATTGTCACTGTGATGAGAACAAAATACATAATGATATTTCATGCCTATTTCTACACCAATGACACCGACTATATGGCCCTGCCCATGATTGATTAAAAAATATCGGTATGCCTAACTGAATATGTTCCTCTTTAAAGTTCGTTCGCAGAACATCATGAACACGTGCATGCACAACATGTTCATATATTTAAGTAAATTTAATATAAACTAGTGATACATAAGGCTGCTAATCTAGCTGGGTGGCTCTGGATTCATATGCATGACATCTATTTGGAACACAGACAAGAAGGATTTCAACACTATAGCTTTCAAGTCACTGCAGAAGGCATAAAATTTTATATAGTAAGATATAACTAAGATGCATGTAGACCTGAAAGACTCCTCACTCCTGCTAATGAATTAAGAGGAAAGAAAAAAAAGACATCTTATGTCAAAAACATTCTGGAATTGAATTTCTAATTATAGCTCTGCTCTCTGCTACTCACGACTACTTTTACAGTGGAAGTTAAATTTTGGGGTGTCTAACAAAAAAAACAAAATATGATTTGCAGTACATGAACTGCCTTTTGTCTATTCAATCTTACTTTGGATCCTTTAAGCTTCCAAATTTCACATGATTATAAAATCCATTTAACTAATATTCCAAGTTAAACAAAAGTAATGATGTTTGATGAAAACACCATTCCTTCAATACAAGATTGCAGAACTATACAAAATAACTTGCTTTCTTATTATTTCATAACTTAAATGTAGAAGTATTAGAAATCCAGCTTGTCTTGTGAGCAGTTGCAATTGCAGCTTAAAAGATCTTCAGCATCCCATCTATGACTAATTAAATAAGTAGAACACAGTTTTCTTTAAACATATAAAATCAGGTGTAGTACAACCTGGAATTAGAGTCATTACTGTTACAGTGCAAACATTGAATTGAAGGGATGACAAAAACACTTGATCAAAAATAAAGTGGAGAGAAAATCACTTACGTCTCAATATAGTGCTCCATATGATTTTTTGATTCATTGTATGAGCTGTATCCGTCTTTCTTTGGAACAATATCAGATATAAAGAAAAATTTATTACTGCGTGGGACATACACCAAACTGTTCATGACATCATTCTTACTTTTTTGACCATTGGCAAGATGCAAGTAGTCATTAAGTTGACAAATTTCGTCTTTCCCACTATTTCCTGGGTATCTGAAAATTGGTGACGACAAACATCTTTTGACCGTCGACCAGTCTACAGAAATTTTGTTGTACTCGTGCTGAATAATAGGTAGCATTAGGTAGAAGGTTGATGAACTTGGCTGGTAGATATCATGATTTTCTAACGGTACATATTCTGGGATAAATTCAGAGCGATCAAGGATGACCTTGAGGAACATTCGCTGGAATTTTTCTGCTAATGCAATCTGTGGGATCCAAATTATAAATATTTGAAAGTAAGCTATTTTAGCAAGCTGAACATTTGACTACAAGAAGCAGAACCTACCTCAATCAACAACAGCTGCAAAAAAACAAGAAGTCTTACTCCCATTAATTTGGGGTCACTCGAAAGCTGAACATACCTCTTCTTTATCAAAGCTAGCGACTCCAGATGGTATAAGCTCTGTCTTTACCGATCTACCACGAGCCAAAGAAAGATCAAGCTTCATTTTCCTGGCCTCTTCTGGGAGTGGCACTTTCATGAAAATACCAAAACTTTTATAATCTCTATCCACAGGGTTAGGGCAAAATTTGATAATGTAGGAGCTTAAACGAGTGGAATTTTCCATTTCTATCCAAGGGTCTCTTAGGGCAGCAGGAACAAGCATTTCATTGAGTTCGTATTGTGATTCGTCATCTGTATGAAAAGTAATAAGTTGTCAATAGAACCAGCGCCATAACTAAGGATAGTAAAATGCATGTATAAGGATGTCCATAACCATCGCAGCTGTCAGAATCAGAGAAATCCTGAGTTGAGTCCTCGGAGCTATCTTCTTGTTCTGGCAAGAGATAATCTGTCAAAGCACCAGCTTCATGCAATGCTTTACATGCTTTCAAACAGGCATCTCTCTTAGCCGTGTCCGTGGACTGTTGTGGTTCACTGACAATTTCATGAATTGGAGCATTGGCAGGGAGAATTATTTTGCAAAGCATTCCATCTGCATCATCGTAGTTGAAGAACTGTGGTTCTGGGATGAAGTACCTAAAAGAGAGATAATTATGCAAGTGAAAAGTTTTAGGGAGCACAATGTGATAGAATTTCCTAATACTGACTCGCAGTTAGAGGGCAAAAAGGACAAAATAACAAGTAAAATAGCATCATACTCATCATGAGGAAGCTTCGAACAATAACGGTGAAGCAATGAGATACTTGATGTAGAACTAATAGTCGCCCCGGTAGAATCCACTTTATAGGTTCTTTCCTCAAAATAATTTATCATCTCACAGTTTTCTCTGGATGAAATTTCTTCATTCATGTGAGCTTCAGCTTTTGTAAAATGCTCTATCAAATTGACCTCCTCTGGGTTGCCCCTGTCGTGTTATGGGTGTCGAAAATTTATCTTTGTCTATAAAACAAAACTAAAAAATGGATTTGGATATATTGTGTGCTAGTCAAAGAACCTGTCCAATAAAATTGCATATTCAGACTGGGCTGTACGTGCACGACCTCTAGATTGTATAAAACTAGCAACAGTTTCTGGAAGGTCAAACCGTATAACAAGGCCACATGTCTGAATATCAAGTCCCTCCTCACCCACTTTTGTTGCAATCAATAGATTTATCTGCCAAAATTATTCGATGAAGGAAAATAGAAATAAGTTAAGCTGCATAGAGAAAGTTTGTACCATAATTCTTGATGCTAGACAATTAAATCACTGTACACTATTTGATGAAAGTACGCTGACAACGTCCCAACAGTTCGTCAAAGAATTCTTATACCTGCCCGTAAATGGAAGTGGAAAAAGAAAAACGTGATCAGAATAAGAAACATCACCTCACCAGAGCGAAACTTCTCAAGAATGATGTTTGTATTTTTACGTGACTTGCTCTCGAGTCCAGAATGCACTCCTACAAGGTAATTGCACCTCCAAGATGATATGAACTTAAGGTCGTTAAGTATAGACGAGATGCATCTTGCAGTCACAATCCTATTGACAAAAACTATGCACTTCGTATTTGGTTGTAATCTGAAAAGAAGAAAATCTCTTAGGCATAAATGCATCAAATGATGTTGACAAATGTAAGAAATGATATAGATAAAGATATTGACTTAATAATGGATAATAATTACCTATAACAAGCTGTTATGAAGAAAAATGGATTGAACAAGTTATTTATCTTACAAAAAGTTCACTTAACTAAAAACTGTTGATAGATTGATTTTATTTTTGAGGGTGCGGTGCAGATTGTATGAGACAACAGAGTGAATGAGGACAAGCTGACAAAGTTTTATTAGATAAACATGTCGCTTGCACTAGGCCACGTTCTTTTAAAAATATCAAGTGAGATAAACCTTTTCATAAAACAAAATTCGAAAGGGGGAAAAAAAAGGATGCAGAAATATTAGGACAGAAACAGCTGGTTGGAGTCTAATCTTGTTTGACCATCTAGTCTAAAACTTGCAACAGCCAAAACAAGTCTTAGCTGTAACAACTCAAAAGTGCATCTCTTTTAGAGTTCTAGAATTCATAAATTTCTGAAAGATTATTGATTTCTAATTTTCACACGGCACAAAAGAATGACAAAGAGGGGAGGGGAGGGGATCAACTAAGAATTTCAGTTGACTGTCAAAATATGAGTAACAGAATTTCACAGCATTATAGAATCTCTTTCACTGAAACATATAAGGTTTTCGTATAACTACCTACATCTTTCCATTTCCAGGTATATGAGGGTTAGCCAACTTAATCATAGTAGACCTACATAGCTTAAAGTTATGCCAGGCTCACTATCAACCTGTTTGAGGAAAAATAAATTGTGACTATGAAGTGAAAAGAATGAACTCAATATGAAGAGTATAAAATTAACTTATTAGGAGGCCATAATTTTAAAACTTGTATATTCATGTTCTTTCCCATTATCTTCTCATCATTTAGTATATGTATACAACAAACGTGTGTAAGGAGCATAGTTCTCATAATCTTTCCAGCAATCCAGAGTATAGCATTACTTTCTATAACATTTTTATTGGGAATTTAGATTTCAGATCCCTATTGAAGTTAGAATAATGAACAAAAAATGAAAATGAATACTCAAATATCATGTCTTACTCTAAAGCTAACCAATGGTATTCATGTTATAACTTCAGAGAAGCCATATAGATACAATGGTTCGATTTTTTCTGCTTAGTATTTTCCGCTTGACATTAAGGGTGGTAACAAATGCAGATCCACTTATTTACTAACCTAAAATTGGAGAGAATGTCAATAAGCCGTGTGAGCTTTCTTGAGAAAAATGGCTCTCTCAAAACCTCCATGCAGGATAAATCAATTTCCTTGCCATCTGCATTAACGTTAGGGCCAGAATCCTTTCATTAACAACAGAGCAGATGTAAATTTTCAAAAGGAATTATTTACTAGCATTACATAAACAAAAAGAAGAAAAAGCAAAGCCAACTCCTTAATAGGTAGCAATGTTCATCAACATAGTTTTTAAACACAAGAAATACTTTAATTGATATTTTTTACAGTATAATGCTTTGAAATCAAGGCAAGGCAACCACAAAAATAAAATATAATGATTAGAAACCAACGGGGGTTGTGTTGGGCTAGCATATGTGAAATACCTTCCACGCAATCAGAAGCAAACATTGAGGCAACCTGATTCAAATATTTGTTACATAAATAGTCACTGCAATTCCCTTCTGCCTCCACCAGCTCAGAACGCTCACGCTGATCATCTTTCAAGAAAATGTAGCTGGCCTTTGGGAAAGGGCAAAAGGAAGAATTAGAAGTTCTGTCATCTCAAATCAGTGACTTGCAGAAAGAAAGAAATAAAAATGAGGTTGCTAGCAGTAACATTTAGTTATGTATCTGGCAGTGTTTTTACAAATCACAGAATCTATATAACCTGAGCCTTAATAAAAATTTAGAGAGAAATTTTTGACAGAGAGCCTGCTTTTTTCCTTTTTTCTTTTTTTTCATAAAAACCACTTTCATCTTCTTTTCCTATTTCAGAGATGCAGAGAGCAATACTAAACATTGAAGATTTTAAATAAGTTTGGGACTAAGGATTTATAAACCATCAAGTTCAATATCTATTCATAATTAAATGAGAGAATGCGATCCTGGGTTATGCTATACTACTTGAAAATGTTTTTACAACTTTAACACAAGCTCCAACACTTCCCTTTCATTCATGAGCATGACCATATCAATTGACAAGGCACAACATACAACTACTAAGTGCAAAAATGAAAAGGATAAAATGTAAGTGAAAAAGAAAAACAGAATGACATAATACTGAAAACCTTTCCAAATGTCCAGCTTCATGTAAAGGATTCAACTCAGAACTGTATAAATGTGAGTGCCAAGGAAGCTAAGTGTCACGACTCGCTCGTTTCATAACAAAGGTGACGGAATTCTCTAGAACAATGGTGTCTTGAGGCGAATCCAGAATGTTCTAGACAATGATGGTAACTAGAAGGTAATGGAGAATTCTAGAAAATTAGCAAGTCTAATACTTGTGGATTATTCTAGATAATCCTAGATAATCCTTTGTAAATATTTTATTATGGATGGTTGTAGAGAATTCTAGAGATGGATTGTAGACCGTTGGATCAAATTGATCCTAGCCATCCATTAGGGACAACTTTGCCTATAAATAGCTTGTAGGATCATTCATTTGCTCCAAGAGGGAGTGAAGTTGTAAAGTGTTAAGCATTGTAAAGTTTCCTTGTGCAATACAAAGCTTTCTTCATAAACACTTGTGTTCCTCCTTTGAATTCGTAAGTGGTCTACTTGGTGCCGTTCTAAGACCTCAACGCTAAGAGTGGGAGGCTGACTTAGTGTAAAAACCGCAGGGGCGGAAGTTGGAGACACTAAGTGCCGCACGGTGCTTGGAGAAAACAACAAGTCCGTGACAGTTGGTATCAGAGCTTGAGTTCGGCTCACTTACTACCGTTGGCATGGCGGATCGAGAGGTTGCGGGTTCCGGTACCACAGAGATGGAACATGAAGATAGGGGGCGAGAGACGGAACCTTCTACTACCGGTAAGAAGGCTAAGCATGGTCGGAGCAGAAGTCGCCCACCGGCTCCCCCTGTCTGGCCACTCGAAGAAGTTTTCGTTAATATGGGGGAACGCATTGAGACGGTGGAGAATTCACTCTCGACCTTAGAGTCCCACACCTTGGAACAGTTTGATGCCATCAAGGAGGACCAAGGTTCTCTAAGGAACGAGTTAACGAGGTTGGAGATCAAGGTAATGGATGCCATCACGGCGATCCAGATTCAGGTGAATAAGCTTTGCGATGATTTGCAAAGTGGCCTTGATGCTTGCAAAAAGGCCTCAAGTAGTGCGGGAACAAGCACAGTTATGGCGGCTCCAAGGGTCGACTACCCTAAGCCAAAGGAGTTTGATGGCAAGCGGGACGCGAAGGAACTTGATGACTTCCTATGGCGGTTGGAGGTATACCTCGAGGGCATGAACATTCTTGATGAGGCGATTAAGGTACGTACCTCAACTATGTATCTTACGGACACCGCGGCTCTATGGTGGCGACGTAAGCACGCTGACATAGAAAAGGGTGTTTGTAGGATAGATAGTTGGGATGATTTTAAAAAGGAATTAAAACGCCAATTTTATCCAGAGAATGTAGTCTATGAGGCCCGTAAAAAGCTTCGGGAGTTGAAACACAAGGGCACTATTCGGGAGTATGTCAAAGAATTTACAACCCTTGTGCTTCAAATCCCAAGCATGTCGGATGAAGATCTACTGTTTCACTTTACCGACGGTTTACAAAATTGGGCTAAACAAGAGTTACAACGTCGGGATGTGAAGACAGTAGATGATGCGATTGTGGTGGCTGAATCTTTAACTGAGTTCCAAAGGAGCATGGATTCGTCAAAATATTCTAAAAGCTCCAAAGGTAACTCGGCTAAAGGCGGGGGAGAGAAGAAAGATAACACCAAGAAGCCATCATTCTACAAAGGGGGCAATGCTCATAAACCGTCGACTTCTCGAGGTAATTATGAGGAAAGGAAGAATGCCCCATCGGGTCCTCGTGGTGGGTGCTTCGTGTGCAAGGGGCCGCATCCTATGCGTGAATGCCCTAAGCTTGGTACGTTAGCAGCTATAGCGGAGGAGCGAGATTCAACCTCTAGCCAAGATCAAAAGGCGGAACATTTTGGTTCACTGCAACTACTCAGTGCCCTCAATGCTAAGGTTACCCCGGTTTCCCATAATGAAAAGGGATTGATGTATGTGGAAGCCCAAGTGAATGGTCGACCCGTTGTAGCGATGGTTGATACAGGAGCCACCAACAACTTCATTACGAAGGATGAAGCTAGACGATTGGGCCTCAAAGTCACTAAAGGTGTTGGTTTCATGAAGGCGGTAAATTCTCCTACCACACCCCTGGGTGGCGCAATTCGAGGGGCAGAATTACAGTTAGGGACTTGGCGTGGCCAAGTGGATCTTTCTGTAGCAACAATGGATGATTTTAGCTTGGTTCTCGGGTTGGATTTCATGAGGAAGGTCAATGTTATTCCTATACCTTCCTTCGGCTCAGTTTGCATCTTGGAGAAGGGGTCTTCATGCATGGTACCTACGGTGTCTAGGACGAAAGCTAAGGGGCAGCTTTCAGCCATGCAGCTAGCAAACGGCCAGAAGAAGGGTGAGGCGACATACTTGGCAGCCTTAAAAATGGAGGACCAAGACGAAGCTGCGAGGGGACAACTTGAGGATAACTTACCCAAAGTTATCAAGGAAGTCCTAGAGGAAAACAAGGACATAATGCCGCCGGAGTTGCCTAAGAAATTACCACCTAGAAGGGAGGTGGATCACCAGATCGAGCTTGAGCAGGGTGTTAAACCACCGGCCATGGCACCCTATCGGATGGCACCGCCTGAGCTGGAAGAACTTCGAAGACAATTGACGGAGCTGCTTGACACAGGGAAGATACGGCCGTCGAAAGCACCTTATGGCGCACCGGTTTTGTTCCAAAAGAAGCATGATGGTTCATTGAGGATGTGCGTGGATTATCGGGCGCTTAATAAGGTAACAATCAAAAACAAGTATCCTATTCCTTTGATTGCTGACTTATTTGATAGGCTTGGTGGTGCAAAGTACTATACGAAGGTTGATCTTCAAAAAGGCTACTACCAAGTCCGGATAGCGGAAGGGGACGAACCTAAGACGGCATGTATTACTCGATACGGTTCGTTCGAATGGTTGGTAATGCCTTTCGGCCTAACCAACGCCCCGGCCACATTTTGCACGTTAATGAACAAGATTTTCCAGCCATACTTGGACAAGTTCGTGGTAGTCTATCTTGATGACATTGTCATTTATAGCAACAACTTGGAGGATCACGCCAAACATCTACGGACTGTGTTCAAGGCGTTGCGAGAAAATGAGTTATACATAAAGAAGGAGAAATGCTCCTTCGCCAAGGAGGAGGTGCACTTCCTTGGTCATATCATTGGTCATGGGCGCCTAATGATGGACGAGGCAAAGATCAAGGCAATCAAAGAGTGGGAAGCACCAACCAAGGTAACGGAACTTCGTTCTTTCCTTGGTCTAGTCAATTATTATCGACGGTTCATCCAAGGCTACTCGGCAAGGGCAGCCCCGTTGACGGACCTATTAAAGAAGAATAAGGCGTGGGATTGGTCCGAGAAGTGTCAAATGGCCTTTGATGATTTGAAGATGGCCGTGATGGAGGAACCGGTCTTGGCATTGCCGGATTTCACCAAGACCTTTGAAGTTCAAACGGATGCCTCGGACTTTGCTATCGGGGGAGTTCTAATGCAAGAAGGGCATCCTATTGCTTTTGAAAGCCGCAAGCTCAATGACACCGAGCGTCGTTACACGGTGCAAGAAAAGGAGATGACGGCTATTGTTCATTGCCTACGGGTATGGCGTCATTACTTGTTGGGCTCTAAGTTTATCATCAAGACAGACAACGTTGCCACCAGCTACTTCCAAACACAAAAGAAGTTGACTCCCAAGCAAGCACGTTGGCAAGATTTCTTAGCAGAGTTCGACTATGTGTTGGAGTACAAGCCCGGCAAGGCCAACGTTGTTGCCGATGCTCTGAGCAGGAAGGCGGAGCTTGCAGCTATAAGTCAGGCCAAAGGGACGTTACTTGATTTAATCAGGGAAGGCATGGATCATGATCCTTTGGCTAAGGAGTTGGTAAAAGCTGCCCAAGAAGGAAGGACGCGTAGATTCTGGGTAGAGGACGGCCTACTCTACACCACAGGGCAGCGTGTTTATGTTCCTAAGTGCAACAACTTGCGGCGGGATATTATCAAGGAATGCCATGATACCAAGTGGGCCGGACACCCCGGCCAAAAACGCACATTGGCATTACTTGAAAGAGCTTATTATTGGCCGCAAATGAAGGATATGGTGGAGCTTTACGTGAAGACTTGTCTTGTATGTCAACAAGACAAGGTAGAGACCAAATCACCGGCGGGTTTGTTGGAGCCTTTACCCGTCCCGGAACGTCCATGGGATTCCATCACTATGGACTTCATTAGCGCCTTGCCTAAATCCGAGGGGTTCGGGTCAATCATGGTGGTGGTTGATCGATTTTCAAAGTATGGCACATTCATTCCGGCCACTAAGGATTGCACGGCGGAGGAAGCGGCAAGGTTATTCTTCAAGAATGTGGTAAAATATTGGGGATTACCAAGAAGCATAATAAGTGATCGTGACCCCCGTTTCACTGGACGGCTATGGACGGAGTTGTTCAAACTCCTGGGATCGGACTTACACTTCTCTACAAGCTTTCACCCACAAACGGATGGGCAAACTGAAAGGGTGAATGCTTTGTTGGAATGCTATCTTCGGCACTTTGTAAGTGCCAATCAAAGAGATTGGGCCAAGCTTCTAGACGTTGCTCAATTTTCCTACAACTTACAAAGGAGTGAGGCTACGGGGCGGAGTCCATTCGAGTTGGCAACCGGGCAACAACCACTAACGCCCCATACTTTGTCCACTTCCATTGAAGGAGGGAAAAGTCCTGGAGCCTATAAAATGGCTAAGACTTGGGAGGAGCATGCCGACTTAGCTCGTTCCTGCTTGGACAAGGCCCGAAGACGCATGAAAAAGTGGGCAGATAAGAAGAGACGGCCGTTGGAGTTCAAGGTTGGTGACCAAGTCCTCATGAAAATATTGCCCCAACAGTTCAAAGCATACCGAAGTGTTCACAAAGGCTTGGTGCGGAGGTATGAAGGGCCGTTCCCGATAGTTGCTAAGGTTGGCAAGGTCTCCTATCGCCTTGACCTACCTAGCACTTTGAAGATTCATCCGGTCTTTCATGTAAGTATGTTGAAGTCATTCCATGAGGACATGAAAGACCCTAGCCGAAGCGAGTCGCAACGGGCACCCCCGATTGTGACTAAGTCCTTTGACAAGGAGGTTGATGAGATTTTGGCAGACCGCGTGGTTCGAAGGCGTGGAGTACCTCCTTGCAAACAATACTTAATCAAATGGAAAGGATTGCCCGAGTCCGAAGCAACCTGGGAGGCACAAGAAGACTTGTGGCAGTTCGAAGACAAACTGAAGCACTACACGGCGACGAGGACGTCGCCCAATTAGGCGGGGGAGAGTGTCACGACTCGCTCGTTTCATAACAAAGGTGACGGAATTCTCTAGAACAATGGTGTCTTGAGGCGAATCCAGAATGTTCTAGACAATGATGGTAACTAGAAGGTAATGGAGAATTCTAGAAAATTAGCAAGTCTAATACTTGTGGATTATTCTAGATAATCCTAGATAATCCTTTGTAAATATTTTATTATGGATGGTTGTAGAGAATTCTAGAGATGGATTGTAGACCGTTGGATCAAATTGATCCTAGCCATCCATTAGGGACAACTTTGCCTATAAATAGCTTGTAGGATCATTCATTTGCTCCAAGAGGGAGTGAAGTTGTAAAGTGTTAAGCATTGTAAAGTTTCCTTGTGCAATACAAAGCTTTCTTCATAAACACTTGTGTTCCTCCTTTGAATTCGTAAGTGGTCTACTTGGTGCCGTTCTAAGACCTCAACGCTAAGAGTGGGAGGCTGACTTAGTGTAAAAACCGCAGGGGCGGAAGTTGGAGACACTAAGTGCCGCACGGTGCTTGGAGAAAACAACAAGTCCGTGACATAAGGCTCTCATCTGCTCAACATGATGCAGCTAGCAGTGTGAGGTATGGGTTTTGTGTAACCGTCCAACTCAACATAATTATTACTTTATAATATGTGAACTCGGCCAACAAGTATCCAAATACCGGATCTGGGTGAACGAGTATGCATTATCAGTGCAATTATAATTTATTATCTAAGATTCCATCATTTTCAGGCCATTACACATCAAATTAGCCATTCTGATTGGTAGGATTTTTCTCCTCCGTCTTTCTATGGATTATGTGGGGGGAGCTTGAGCCATCAGTTGCCTAATCCAACACATACTCCATAGCAAGACTATTCCTAGATGTCTCAACATGGGTCCATCGAACTTGGCAAGTCGAGATAACTTAGGTTCTCAAAATAATTTTGGGATGTCAGAGAAGACAACAAGAACTAATTAGTAGAATCCCAACAATGACACAATTAAGACAAAAAAAAAAATTTGATGGAAGGAAGGAAGTTGAAGAATGACAAGCGATAAAGCCGGAAATATTTTTCTTCTTTGCCACGTCAAGTGAAATATCCCGTGCTTATCGTGTGTGGCAAATCAATTATATACAAGAAGGGAAATGATTCAGCTTTTGAACACCTATAACTACTGATCACTTACCTGTAATGCCCCCCATAGTCCAAGGTTTGACAGACAAGATGTTAGGTTACCATGCAGCTT
The DNA here is from genome assembly GCA_035079005.1 of Fraxinus americana. NCBI lineage: Eukaryota > Viridiplantae > Streptophyta > Magnoliopsida > Lamiales > Oleaceae > Fraxinus > Fraxinus americana. The sequence continues at coordinate 5,758,755 of CM068726.1, read as the reverse complement.
TTGAAGCAATTTTTTGGTGTTCTTGACAGGAGTCTGGTCAACTGTATCCATCCGGAGAGCTGACAAGCACTGCCATACCAGAGAAAAATCTATCTAGTTGTTCACATGTAATGAGTTTACCGACTATTCTGTATAGCCATGACATACCTGGTGCATTATCTCCTCAAGCTTTCTGGCATAGATCTTTCGAGGGCAAGAGTAGCCATTTTCGGTTGAGTTGTAATAATATACATTTATCTTAGGGGTTGTTACAAATTCTCCCAGTTCATCCTTGTCTTCAACAGAACAAATCTGGGAATGAGAGAGAAAATCAAATGACTAAGCAATTAACAAACAGAACTTGTAGGATGGAGAGGCGGACCAGCAATTTAGTTCAAGAAACAAGTCAGTCGATTGTATGGGAAACGAGAAAAACAAAGAATTATATTCTACATTATTTATTTCAGAGTACAAAATAACTTCAATGTTTAAATTACTGGAAGCCTTCATAGCCCACCTTTGCATGCAGTAAAGTTTCGAGACTATCAATTGAACCCCCTGAATAGCACAAGGGAATGTCAGTACAATATGAAAGTCTATGAGAAAATATCAAGGTACATTTTCTGGGGCAAAAAAAAAAAAGGAGAGATTTTTTTATGAATAAACATGTGCTATGAGCAAGTGATGAACACTTAATTAGTTACTGATAGCTTAGAAGCTGGTGTAGGCTTCACAGCATCTTCTCGACTGTAAAACTCCAAGGGGAATTCATGTACATCGGCAAGTGATGGACCCATTAGGCACGCAATCTGACTCACTTATTATGAGTACTGCAAACGGTGGGTATGAGAGTGACGAAAAGGACACAGAGGAAAAAGATTAATAAATTGCCACCTAAATAGTATGAAAAGCTCCACTAACTATGAAGGAAAAAGTGACAAAGGAGCCCTAAGAAATGAAGGATGGGTAAGGGAAGAAGATTATGAGATCAAACTAATCAGCTAGTTTTTTGATTAATTTAGTTAATGATCACTGAACTATTACTTGCTCATCGAAATTTAAAAAATTACTTTTCGTTCACTGAACATTGTTATAGATTACTACTTACCGAAATTTAAAAAGTTACTTTTTGTTCATTTAAGCTTGAATAAAGTTACTCGTTGCTCACTTAACTTTGCTATAAGTAACACTGATGGAAATGAAATGGGTGATTGATGGGTAATTTTGTTCAAATTCGAGTGAGCAATGAGTAACATTTTAAATTTCAATGAGGAAGTAGTAACCGATAGCAAAGTTCAGTGAGTAATAAGCAATTTTTTAAATTTCGATGAAGAAGTAATAACCTATAGCAAAATTCAGTGATCATTGATCAATTAACTCTCAATTCTTTAGATGACAAAAAAAAACTAATAAGTAGAAGAGGATGTAGTTATTGGGTTGTCATGAAACGTTTTTTGTTTAGAACTAGTATAAGAGTGCACATTTTCAGTTGTCCTAGGTTGGAAAAATGTGATGTATTCTCGATTTTTATTTTGGATAAATAGCAGCAACTTTGTCCCCAACCTTTTATTTGTCTACTTGGATCTCAACATTTGATTAATTGGCACTATTCATCCAAATGGATGGTTTCCATGGATATGACCAGAATATTTAAAATGATCAACTCATTATTCTTAAATAAAATATTTAAAAAACTAAAATAAGGGGGAAACTTATTTTTTAATATTTTAATTAAAAATAATGAATTGACCTTTTACCCTTTTGAATATTTTGATGGAAAATTGGATGGAACCATTCATTTAGATGAATGCCGCCAATTAATCAAAAGGTTGGGGACCTAGTTGTGTAATAAAATGTTGGACACGAAGCTGCAAAAAGAGTGAGACCTTTGCTACTATTTACCTTTTTATTTTTTAAACTTGCTTTTTATATATATATTTTAAGAGACACCTTATTCTCACATTTGTACCGTTATCAGATTATTAATAAAATTATATTTTTTATCTATCAAAAAAGAGTATTAAACGTATCTGTGATTCTATTTGGACAAGTTAATATAAATTAACTTATTGAAAAAGGAAACACCCCTCTTGATTTCCTATCTAAACATATTCTTGCACAAGATAAAGAATAATACTACATAGCTTCACTGCTGCTACAACACCAGTTTAAGTGGAGCTAAATGATAGGCTCAATGAAAAGTAAAATTTTAATTATACTTCTCGTTTAATGCCACATAAGCTGGTGTTTTAACATCAATGGTGCTAAATATCATTACTCCAAGATAAAACAAAAGTTTCAAGCCAAACCAAAAGGTATCCAATGCAAAGGCATCAAGAAATTTAACAAACTTAGCTTAGGAGTCTTACATGTCCACTTATTCGAGAGACCTGGTTTAAATTAAAAGAGTAATGATGTTTAACACTATTGATACTTAACACCAGTTTAGGAGTAAGTGCCAGTGACATTAAATTACATTTTTAATTAAATGAATCACATAATTCCACATTTAATTAAACATATCACAATGCCACACCGAATAGTGGTTTAACATCATTAGTGCTAGATAACATTATTTTACTTAGAAAACACGATGTGGGATACAAGATAAGTTCACAAATCAATGAGCATGGGGAAAGACTTCAAATTTCTATGGCTTTTATAGAGGAAGATATTTTTAGGCCAAATGGAGCAACTATCTCAATAAGAAAAAACAAATTGCTTCACCAAAAGATTTTAATGGGCAGAGTAGTCCATGCACATGGAAGATATCCTTAATGCAACACAGTTCATTTCATCCAAATACTATAGCACCAAAACTTATAAATCTTACTTTACTGCCCCGGCCACATGAGCAACAAAAAATGATATCTTGTCTTATAGGTGCAAAATTGAATGTTTCAAGCTTATAAATATACCCCATCGATTGCGAAGTCGATTAAGTACAAAACTTACGTATGAACACAGTAGGACCTGGTAAAGGTGGAGGCAGCATATATTGAAAAATAATAATTGTGCTACCACATCTGTCCAAAGAGAGACAAGATTGAAGAGCCAAACTTGCACCATTGACTTACCTTTCCCTAATTTTGGAGATGCTGTCATGCCAAATATGCGGGGAAGTTTTGCCACATCTGGTTTGTAGAAAATCTGACCATCCATATGTCAATAATCAGGAAACACGAACTAAACGAATTATGTTACAGGAATAATAATTGTCATACAGATAAATACGTGATGATTTTAGCTTATTATCGAAAAATTGATCAGCAGCTTATATAACCTTCATGATTTCAGCATAAGGATGATTGCTTTCAAGTTGTGCATGATGACATTCATCAAATATCAGAAGGGCAATTTGCTCAATCCTGATAAAGCAGTGATTTAGATTGAACAACAGTATTTGAGGTATCATAACAAGAACCTGCACGAGAAAACACAATGATGGAATTTAGCACATATTCTTAAAAAGGCACAAAAGAGATTAGTTTCATTGGATATCCTACAACACCACCACAAAACAACCACTACCAAACCACACACCCTAAAGAAAAAAAAAAGAAGAAGAAGAACGGTCAGGCATGAGAGAGTAAGTTGTTACAATCTGGAAAATCTGAAACCATTAAAAGATTTCGACATTGTATCCTGGAAATTCTGAAACCTTAAAGGTTTCAACATTGTACTCTGGAAAATCAGAAACCATTTCAACGATGCACTAGAATGGGTTAGCCCAGGGAGACTACAACTATGACAGTGTAAATGAACTACAACTTACTGCGAAATGATTACTTGTATCATTCTACAAGTAACCTGAGAATACTGATCCTAATACCATATACGATTCAAAAATTAATTAACTAACCTCATATTCTTCAAGTTCTTTTTCCCAGTGGTAATGGCTCGTTGAACCCTTTGAACTCCCACCCCCACAGTATGTCTTAACTTTGAAATTAACAGAATCTTCTATGACTTTGGCTTGCTTCAATCAAGAAGTAAATATCAGACGAGAAGTTTCAGAGTAGAACATAAAAAATTTCCAGAAAAAAATTTCTAATATAGAATCTTAAAAGTAAAACCTAGTTAGTCTAAAAATAAAACAAAAGCATTGTTGAAATGAAGTTGACCAGTCTTCACAAATTAAAACCTATAAAGGTGATTTAGGGTGGAGTGAATAGGGAAAATGGTGCAACGAGAATGCGTAGCCACAGTCTACACAGGAACGCATGCATACTAGAATAGCATGATACTAAGATCTCATAAATTGGTTATCATTACAAGATGTTCAAGTAACAAAGAAGCAGTTTATAATACACCCTTAGTGATTAGCTTGTCATTCTATTTTTGGCTAAAACATTATATCCGCTTGATCACAATGCTTTGTCGACAAAGTAACCAAATGAATCCAGCTTTTTCTTCCATTGTCTATATGCAATTGCTTGTAGAGTTTATCAAATCATAAATGGAACCATTTTTAAGCGGCTGTCTGGAAGCAATTTTGTGAAAATTTTAATCACGTTGGACACAAAGGTGGGTCCCATGTGTGTAGTCATTGTTAACTCAACAATGATCCAAAGACAAAAATGCCCCTATCTGCTGAATAAGGAATTAAATGTTAAAGGGTACATTAGTCATTTTACAGAATTTAGTCAATAATTACTGCTCCTTCACTAACACACACCTGAGTAACGGCAACAAATTTGATTAAAATCATGTATCAAAATCTCGCCCAGGGGCTAAGTTAAGTCTTCTACATGTATTCTGTCAATGGACCTTTCTTTATGGGGTTAATTTCATTTGTGGTTAATGAACTTTCAATGCAATCTTAATTTGGTCACTCAACTTCAATTTATCATAATCATATCGTCGAACTGAACTGAACTAGAATTTACTTACAATATTAGTTACTCTTCCTAAGTTAAAAATTGACAACAATCTAACGTGTCACATGTTTTCAGTAAATATGCCACATAATCATGTCATGGATATAAATTTATAAAATAAATCGTGTTTAAATATTGATGACAATTCATCCAACGGAGCATACTAGAAACTTATTCTTCCCCAATTTCATGATTTTGCTGTCAGAGCACAGTTACACCATTGTTTGATGGAGATTAAAATAAGATATTTAGTAGATTTTGATAAAAATTGATGAAATGTATTGTTGAAAAGTCGTGAGTCTCATGGAATATGTGATCATAATTAATTGTTAACTTCGATTTAGATTAAAATTTAGATTTTAATTCCTACCAAATAAGGGCTACACATGTCATATATACGTGAAAACGGAGGGCTAATTGAGGGTTGAAACAATATTAAGTTTAGGAACAAGGGCTAAGAGTGGTTAACATCGAAAGTAAATTGAAGCTTAGGGATCTGATGGCGAGAAATTAAAGTTGGACGACCCATTCAGTGACCATAAATGAAATTAACCCTTTCTTTACGATGTGTTGCTCAAGCATCAACATCATTGCTTCACGAGAAAGAGAGAACCATGTGAACATAACACAAACTGGGGGATATGGGCTACATAGATTGATAAAAACCATTCAATCAACTGGCACTACTGGCTAATCCCTTGGGGATATTAGCAAAGCTACATGTAAAATTACAGAATCCATCAATCTAGTTCCAATATAGTTATAACAAATGGAGAATGCAAAAAGGGATGATAGAAACCTGGTGAACCAAAGCCACAGTGGGAGCAAGGAAAATGCATACGTCTTTCTGGGGTTTCTTTATCAAGTGGCCCATCTCGTACATAAGTAAAACTGCAATATGTGTTTTCCCACAACCTGTTCCCAAATATACAATAATGTTCTCCTCCAATGCTTTCTTACAAAGGTCCGTCTGATACCTGTTATTTAAAAAAAAAAAAGTGAGAGGTAATTAAGAATGCAGTAACTAAGATGAGCATGACACACACTTTCACATGTGCCTTGTTCTCTAAGAACCAATGACAAGACCTCACAGAATCGACATTATATGACAATTCATTCTAGCTTGTACACCCAGTTGCTGGCAAACCAAAAATGTTTGTTGCGCCTAATCTTGCGTTATTGTTCAGGATATATAAGGTGTTGCTCAGCGTGCATTGTTGGTAAATGTACTTATTGAGTAAGCTGTAAACATCACTTGTTACATTTTGTTTTCCACAATTAAAATTGCAAAGAATAGACTTTCCAATTAATAAGCAACTGGGCAAAGAAAAATGGCTTCCAATTTCCTTCAAAACTTATTTTCTTCCAGAAAATGTCTATTTGGCACAGTATGAACTTTTAAGTTTTTGGCAAGCAAAGCAACTGAGAGAAACATAAAAAGGAAGAAAGAAAAGTGATTTTCAATTACTTCGGTTAATGTCCTCAAAAGCCAAGCAAAATGATGATCTTAATCAAAGAGATTAACACAAAACAACAGCAATTGAACTGCACCCACAATTTCTAAAATGTAATTCACATTGTTTTCTCTTCTTTTTATTTCACTTCTTCAGCATTCTGTCAGCATGCTTTATTCATTTGCTTCAGAGCACACAAATCCAATTCAACAGAAAATGAAGCAGCGTGAATGAAAATATAAACGTACAAAAAATTAAAAAAGGAGAGAAAAATGATTATACTTTCTAGCTTTTATTCTGGGGTCCTTCTCTTGTCTATGAACTTCAACAGTGCCCAGTTCTTGTTCACCACTAAGAGACAAAGTTGAGAGATGCTCGGAAATCCCAATTTCTCTAGACTCAATCTGCTGTGAAGTAGATGCGGCAACATTGTCCATGGCGGTGGTGACAACGGTGGTTTTCGGTAGTGATCGGCTTTGGAGAGTGAATTGACTTGTCTTGACCAAACAGTTTTGTGACAGAAGTATTGCAAGTAATAGTAATGTTAACTTTGTCAGAAATTTATACTCGACGCATGATCTCTTCTGAAGCAAGGAATCTGCGTTTTTAGAAAGCTACAGATGACAAGACCAAGACTCAAGACTTACTATGTTTGGTACCAATTCTCATTTTCAACAGTGAATCAATTCTCATTTTCAACCACACATTCTTCAATAAAATAATATTTTCTATCACATCAATAATCTTATTTTCTTTTTCAACCACACATTTCCCATCATATCACTATTCAAAATTAATTCTTCCCCCAAAAAATTCCTACCAAACACACACTTAAACTTTATGGAAAGCAAAGAATTTGTTTTACTTTTTGGAAAGCTGAGAATTTGTTTTTCACACGCTAACAAACTTGATTACAGCAATACACTAACAACATGGAAGGGACATTGTTTATTACAATATACAATAAATTGCAACATTGTATTGAAAATCTGATAACAGTAGAGTTATGGGTGTTGGAAAATTCTAACATATTTGGGACTACACGTAATGCATTAAAATGTGGTGCTATTATTTAAAGAAAATTAGTCAATTAAAGTGATCCACTAAAGATGAATTTTGACTAATGGGTATTAAGTTTCATGGAATTAAAGTGTAGAGACCGAATGTTTGTTTGTTTTAGATTGATGAGGGACCGATTTGAAACAAATTAAAGATAACGACCATTCATTATCTTATAGTTATATGGGGTCATAGTTCTTAATTTGTTGTGTTCTTCAAGATTTTCTGCATCCCCATCAACAGAAATCGAAATTGAAGAGAAGATCACAAATTAAATTAGAAGATCATAACTCATTCAGGCAAACAATCAAACATATGGATCAAGGGATGCTTCCGCTTTTATTTAGTTGTTCTAATTGATTTCAACATGAATGGTTTGTATGTGTAAAAAGGGTTTGTGAATTTTTGGGTTTGATAATGTTTTGGATCGACAATCATTTTCCGTTTTTCTATCAAGTGCTATCAAAGCCTCTCCATTGTTGAATCTTTGAGAAATTGAAGTTTTAAAATTCTGAATTTTTTTTGGGTTATATGATCTTCATGTTATTTTATGAAATCAATTATGTTATTATATGGATTTGGTATAATATTCATGTTTCGTCCATTATTAAAGTTTTTTTTTCATAAATTCGGATTTTAAAATGAGAAATTTTTTAAAGATTTGTTGTTTTTTTAAAAAAAATTATGTTCTTTGTCGCCGTAAACTGGTGTCGGCGGCAATAACAACGACAACGGTATGCTTATTTGTTGTTGCAACAGCGTGGTGGCCACGCTGCTGAACAGCAGCGCGTTCACACAGCAGCAGGAGCCATGGGTGTCTAGGGAGGCAGCCCCGACCACATGTGGCCCTAGCAGTGTTGGACGGCGCCGCCAAGGGAGAGGGAAGTCAAGGGGCATCTCTATTATGTTTTCATTTTCAGTTTGGAATTTTGGGGGGCCGGGGCTTGAGATGTAAATTTGATGTGTTCGGGCCCTTGTTTGCAATTTCAAATTAGGGTTTAATTTTAATGTTTTAGCCCCTACAGTTTAAAGATTTGGTTTTTCAACCCCCATAAGGTTAAAATTCATCCAATTGGGCCTTTAAAGTTCTGGGTTTAAATATTTCAGCCCATAAAGTTTAAAATTTATTTATGTTGGGCCTTGAGGTTATGGGTTTAAACTATTTAGCCCCTGAAGTTTTAAAATTAATTAATTTGGACAATTTTAGTTCTGCATTTTTCTATTAAAGCCCTCAAAGTTTCTTATTGGGTTCTAATTGGCCACAAAAGGTTTTAAATTTTGTTTTTTACCCCCAAAAGTTTAAAATTAATTAATTAATTTTGATCCCTAAACTTTTGAATAATTAATTTTTGGGTCCTTAAAGTTTTTGAATAATTAGTTTTTTGACTCCTAAAGTTTCCAACAGTTTACTATTGACCCATAAAGCCCCGGATAATTAATTTTTGGTCCCTGTTCGGGTTTCGATTCTATGCCGCAAGCGCACGGGTCGAGAACAAGTAGTAAAAGTGGACATAAAGAGTCCAAGTCAATCCCTCAGAGAGTGTAGAATTCAATTTGACGTTTATCAGTCTTAATTTTAACGACGACACACACACAGAGATTTAAAAATGTTTTTAAAATTTTAAAGACTACAATTAGACTAAAAACTAATAAAAAGGCAGATAAAAAAATAAAAAGGTTTTGGTTTTGAAAAGATGTTGAAATTTATGTTTCACTTAACCTATACTTCATTAATGTCAATACATTCACGTGCAAATGCTAATCATCAAAATAAGTAGTCAGACCCGATTTTCCAGTTTAGCTAATACCCTCTTTCGAGTGAATATTAACCCTAAATAGTCAATTCATACCACATATTTCTATATTGATACAAAATTGACCAATTGCATGATTTTCTGTGAAAATACTCGGCGGATCACATGAGGTAGGTGTATATTTCTACATCACCTAGACGCGCCTGGAATACCAAGCAAACCCATGGTATCAATCATTTCGATCTAATTAATGCAATCATTGTTCAACAGTCACACATAATTACCTAATAATTTCATCTAGTTGTCAATTAGATGAATCGAACACTTTGGTCTATTAAATGCAACTATCTTGCAACAATCACATTAAAATTAATTACAATCATTTAAACGTCACCAAAAATGATGTAAAACCTAATAATTTCATCTAAGCGTCACCAAAAATGAAATCATTTTAAACATGATGATTGATACACTATTATTTTGATAATCAATGCACAATAAAATTCTAACAAACATATAATCAACATTAATGAAGCATTTGGTTAAGTTTTACCATAAATTCCAACAAAAAATACTTAACTCATCATCATAAAATCATAACAAAGAAGATCAACATTATTATACATGCCAAAATATGGAAAATAAATAGAAGAATACAAAAGTATCAAGATACAACCCTTGTTGCCAAGTTTGAATCCTTCCAAGTTGATTTTCCAAGCTTCTTCAAGTGTTAATCCCCCTTGCTATCCACTTGTGATCAACAAATGAGCCAAGATCAAAACCAAAAGAAAGAAAAAGGAAATAAAAGGAAATATAAAGAGTAAAAAACGTGCCAAAGAAAGGGGGAAGAGAGAGATGTGTGAAAAGTGAGGTAAGGTAGTGTATTTGTAGAGAAATTAAGTTGCTAAAATATCTACAAAATATCTACTAATAAAATAAGCTAAGATAATCTAAATCTAATACTTAGCTAAGAAGGAAACTCATATAAGTGGTCAAAAACATAAGATACTATCAAAATAATTAAAAAGAAATTGAGATAAAAAATCTAAACTGCTATAAAAAATTAACCCTATGCGATCGCAAGGTTATAACCCATGCGATCGCATAGGCCAAAAATTAAAGGGTGCCAATTCCCTGCAAATACTTGGGCGATCGCATAGGTCTGAGCCATGCGATCGCAAGGCTTCATCTTTCAGAAGTTGCAGCTCAGTCCCTCATATTTGCACCTCAGGTCCCTCAACTTTGGCTCTTGTACAATTTAGTCCTCATAATTTCACTTTCATTTCAATTTGGTCCTTCATAAATTGTACTTCACGTCCTTCATCTTTGTGGCATGTGCAACTTGGTCCCTAACTTCACCAATTTATACACTTTTAGTCCATTTCTTCATCTTTTCATTCCGTTCTTCGCGAATTCGGGTATCAAGCCTACAAACATACAAAATTACATAATTATGTGTAGAAATCAACTCAATTTAAATCCAAAGTAAATACAAAAAGTGCTAAATAAGTGTGCAAAAACACACTTATCACGCCCCCAAACTTGAGCTCTTGCTAGTCTCGAGCAAGATTAACTTCTAACACAATCATGCAAATGCGACAATGATCAACACATTAGATAGCTCACAAAGAATATCAGAGAGTTTAAAAATTGTCTATCAATTCACGACTATGCTCCAAATAATGCTGTATAAAATCATTTAGCTTATCCATTTGTTCGATCAGTGTAGTGTGTGCATAGTCATTCTCAATCATTATCAAAACTAGAAAACAATCATTAAAATGGAAAATTTTTGACATTGGTTCCAACCCAACCCTTTGTAGTCAAATATATCCTTTCACGCTCATAAAATTCACACTCAGAATAGATATTTTCTTTCATTTTCCCAAGGTGTAAATCTAAAGGATTCTCTCCATTCACTCTTTTCTTTTTCAGCACTAGTTTGGTTAGATCTTACCGGCAATTTCAACATATAAAAATGTGATGATCCTCCACTAATGAGTGTGTTACAATCAAGCTTATACTAAGTAAGTCAAACCCACTAGTTATCTACGCCCAAGATCAATCAATTGCACCAAATCAAAGTTTCAACAAAAGCTCAAAATTCGCCTCACTCCCTTAATCTTTCTTCTTGACCCCTGTCGCAAGCTTTAGGTCGGTAACTCCCCGGTTGTTTAGACCAAAGGGTACCAGGTTTTGAAATACCCCAACGGACTTAATAACTCCAGTGAAAAAGGCTACGAAGTGAGACATAAGGTTTAACACAGTACAATATTCTTTTTTTAAGCAACAGTACGGCGTAGATTCCTAGCATACGGTCAATACCTAGCTTATACTTGGCAACAGACACTCCACACAATCATTTTATCAACATGCATGGAATCAACACATTTTTCAACAAAATCATTTACCGGCTCAACCACCCCCAAACTTGTTTCACAACAAGGTAAAGTAGAGGAGAAATGGGAATAGGTTGATATAATTTTGCGACAATACTCACAACCTATGTTCTACCAATTCAAAAATTTTCCATAAAACAATCATTTCCATGTCGAAATAACAATCAATCCTGACTATGTGCTCAATGAAACTCATAATCTCACATGGATAATCAATTTTTCAGAAACAATTTGGCAGCATAACAGCATAATTTGGCAAACAACATAGTTTTGTGAATCAATAACAATTCCTACTTCATGCAAATAACAGCCGGCAAGGCCATCTAACATGTCAATACAACATCATCGCCAATCAAAGCACACAGTAAAGCCGACAAGGCTCAAATATATCCAACACACAACATCAGTAGCCGGCAAGGCTCAATACCCTCAAACTTAATCAACACATTGCCCTCAATGTGTAAAGAACAAGTGAAAAGAAAATAGAGACTTCCCTGAATTCCATGTGAAAGGTACCAAGGCAAGAGTCTGGACTCGTGATGTACTTGAGTAGCTCGGACAAATGACATTTTTTATACATTACTGTGATTAGGACCTGCGAAAAATCAGAAACATAGTGGAAGTGCAAACATGGCCTACAAAAATAACGGCATTAGCTTACAAATATAATAATAATAAAAGCAGTAAACACACTAAAAACATAAAATAAAGCAGTAAAAACATTGGGTTGCCTCCCAACAAGCGCTTGGTTATAGTCGTTAGCTCGACTATAGGACTCAAATCATTCAAGATTATTCAGAAGAACGGCGGACTGTTCTTTGTCAAAGTCATTTCCCAAATATGGCTTCAATCTCTGGCCATTGATTTTGAAATTCCCGTCTTTGTAGTAAAGCTCAATTGCTCCATGTGGAAAAATTTGTGTGATGGTATAAGGTCCTGACCATCTAGAGCGGAGCTTACCAGGGAATAACCGGAGTCGAGAATTATAAAGAAGAACTTGCTGTCCAACATAAAATTCCCGCTTAACAATGTTCTGATCATGCCATCTCTTTGTTTTTTCTTTGTAGAGACGAGCACTTTCATAAGCATCAAGGCGGATTTCATCAAGTTCATTCAGTTGGAGCAACCTCTTCGCACCAGACAACTTTTCATCAAAGTTTAAAGCTTTTATAGCCCAGTATGCCCGATGTTCGAGTTCGACAGGTAGATGACATGCTTTTCCAAATAACAAGCGATATGGTGACATACCAATAGGAGTTTTAAAAGTAGTGCGGTATGCCCATAACGCGTCGTCCAATTTCTTGGACCAATCTTTCCGCGAAGCATTCACTGTCAACTCGAGAATTCTCTTTAACTCTCGGTTTGAGATTTCAACTTGGCCACTCGTTTGGGGATGATAGGGTGTAGCCACACGATGCTTTACCCCATACTTGGCCAAAAGTGAGTCTAAAAGGCGATTACAGAAATATTTGCCTCCGTCACTAATGATAACTCGAGGAGTGTCATAACGAGAAAAAATGTTTTTCTTTAAGAAGTTCACGACTACCCGAGAATCATTAGTAGGTAAAGCCACAGCCTCAACCCATTTAGACACATAATCAACAGCCACCAGAATGTACTGGTTTGAAAATGACGATGGGAATGGCCCCATAAAATCAATGCCCCACACATCAAAATCTCTACCTCTAATAGCGAAGTCAATGGCATCTCATTTCGCCTGGAAATGTTACCCTTACGTTGACATCTATCGCATTTAGAGACGAGTGTGTGAGCGTCTTTAAATAGCGTGGGCCAATAAAAACCAGATTGAAGTACTTTGGCTGCAGTTTTCACACACCAAAGTGTCCACCATTTGAATAAGAATGACATCTATCAAGAATGTTCTCCATTTCATTTTCAGGTACACATCTCCGAATGATCTGATCCGGACCCCTTTTAAACAACAAAGGATCTTCCTAAAAGTAGTGCTTAATAACAGCGAAGAACCTTTTTCGTTGTTGAAATGAAAGCTCAGGGGGTATGATACCACTTGCAAGATAATTGACATGGTCCGCATATCATGGCAAAGCAGATACTTGCAACAATTGCAAAATTTGCAGTAGTTGTTCGTCCGAAAATACCTCATTAATATCTCCTTCCAACACATCGTCGGGTTGCTCGAGACGAGATAAATGATCAGCTACAACATTTTCAGTTCCCTTTTTATCTCGAATCTCGAGGTCAAACTCCTGAAGAAGGAGTACTCATCTAATCAATCTCGGCTTTGCATCTTTTTTAGCTAACAGATATTTAATAGCCGAATGATCAGTGTAGACGATAACCTTTGAACCAATGAGGTAAGATCTGAATTTATCGAACGCAAACACTACTGCAAGCATTTCCTTCTCAGTAGTGGCATAGTTCAACTGCGCATCGGTAAGAGTTCTACTAGCATAGTAGATCACATGCAGGATTTTGTCTCACCTCTGTCCCAAAACTGCTCCAATAGTATAATCACTAGCATCGCACATCAGCTCGAATGGAAGATTCCAATCAGGAGCTGCAATGATAGGAGCAGTAATGAGACACTCTTGAGAGAAATTAAAAGTAATATTCTTCTCAAGTAAGGAGCACATGGGTTTTGTGATTTTGGAAAAGTCTTTGATGAACCTCCTGTAAAATCCAGCATGTCCAAGTAAACTCCTAATCCCTCGTACAGTGGTAGGTGGGGGCAATTTTTCAATCACTTGAATTTTTGCCTTGTCCACCTCAATTCCTTTCAGGGATATCCGATGGCCAAAAACTATGCCTTCTTGTACCATAAAATGGCATTTTTCCCAGTTTAGTACCAAATTGGTATCTTCACAGCGTTGGAGCACTCTCTCCAGATTATTCAGGCATCCATCAAAGGAACGCCCAAATACCGAGAAATCATCCATGAAGATCTCAATGCATTTCTCGACCATGTCTGAGAAAATTGCCATCATACAGCGTTGGAAAGTTGCGGGTGCATTACAGAGACCAAAGGGCATTCTCCTGTACGCAAAAGTACCGTGTGGGTATGTAAAAGTGGTTTTCTCTTGGTCTTCTGGGGTTATGGGAATTTGATTGTAGCCCGAATAACCATCGAGAAAACAGTAATGTGAATACCCTGCCAACCGCTCTACCATCTGATCTATGAAAGGAAGAGGAAAATGATCATTTCTAGTCGCAGTGTTCAACTTGCGGTAGTCAATGTACACTCTCCAACCAGTAACAGGTCGGGTAGGTATCAGTTCATTGTCTTCGTTCTCTACCACTGTGATACCTCCCTTCTTTGGAACAACTTGAACATGACTTACCCAAGGACTATCGGAGATGGGATAGATAATGCCTGCATCAAGCCATTTCACAACTTCTGCTCGCACCACTTCCTTCATATTCGGGTTAAGTCACCTTTGATGCTCAACTGATGGCTTAAAGTCATTCTCCATCAGTATCTTGTGCATACAAAAAGACGGACTAATTCCTCGAATATCAGCAATCGTCCACCCAATGGCTTCTTTATGTTCCCAAAGAACTCGAAGTAGCTTCTCTACTTCTAGCTCACTCAAGGAGTTAGAAATGATAACCGGAAGCGTGGATGATTCACCCAAATAAGCATACCTCAGATGAGGTGGAAGAGTTTTCAATTCAAGTGTAGGTGCTTTTTGGTGTGATGGAAGTGATGGTGGAGAAGTTTTATCCAACTCCTCAACAGATGGGGTTCTTCTGTAAGCATGGGAAGGTGTAGCATTTAAGTGATTTGCCATGCTGTCTACCTCTGAACCCCCATCTTCATTATGTAACGAACTCATAAGGCACTTTATCAGATGATCATCAGAACGTTCACATAATGATTCGGCAACCAATTCATCAATAATATCAACTCGAAAGCAATTTTCGGCTGCCGACGGGTACTTGACAGATTTCAAGATATTAAATGTGACTTGCTCATCTTGTACCCGTAAGATGAGTTTTCCTTCTTACACGTCGATCAGAGCTCAACCTGTGGCAAGAAATGGCCGCCCTAAAATGATAGGGATATCATGATCTTCCTCCATGTCGAGGATAATGAAGTCAGCTGGAAAGATAAACTTGTCAACTTTCACTAACACATCTTCTACGACACCACGAGGATACGTGATGGAACGATCGGCCAATTGCAAGGATACCGTAGTAGCCTTGACTTCTCCCAATCCCAACTTTCGAAAAATCGACAATGGCATCAAATTAATGCTAGCTCCAAGATCACGCAGTGCTTTACTAATATTCAAATCACCAATGACGAATGGAATAGTAAAGCTGCCTGGATCTTTGATTTTTGGAGGTAACTTGTTTTGGAGGATAGCACTACACTCGTCAGTTAACATCACCGTCTCATGCTCCTGAAGCTTCCTTTTGTTAGAAAGGATATCTTTCATGAATTTCGCATAGCTCGGCATTTGAGCTAGAGCATCAGCAAACGAGATGTTGATGAGTAGTTTCTTAAAGACCTCCAAAAATTTACCAAACTGTACATCCAACTTGTACTTCTGGAGCCTTTGTGGGAAGGGGATAGGTGGCACATAAGTCTTGACTGGTGTAGGAGCCTTTGATGATGATGGCTCGACTACATCAGTCTTACTCGGTTCAGGATTTCCATTAGGTTCCTGTACCACCTCTTTCTCAGCAGTAAGTGTAGTGGGTCGTACTACCGTGGGATCAGACAACTGTATCCCACTTCTGGTAGTAACATCTTGTGCCTTCTCTCGAGGATTAGTCTCAGTGTCACTTGGCAAAGCCCCTTGAGGCCTCTCAGAGAGAAGTTTAGCAATTTGGCCCACTTGCCTTTCCAGATTCTTCAAAGAGGCATCATTGCGTTCTTGGTATTGCAACTGATGATTTGCTAATTTAGCAATGGCCTCTTCCCAACCTTCCTTCTTCTCTTGTAGTTTAGGATTCAGTACATTTTGATTGTTCCCATAAGAGAAGTTGGGATGATTACGCCAACTAGGGTTATAAGTCTGCGAATAAGGGTTGAACCCAGGGCGTTGAAAATTTTGAGTATATGCCAGTTCCTCAGGTGGTCCCGAACTACTGGCAATCAGAGGACAACTAGGACTGGGATGATTAGCTCCACATAAATCACAAACAGGCGGTAATTGTATCATGTGAGCTGAATGCGAGCTGGAAGAGGATGTCGAAAGTCCTTCTACTTTACGTGCTAAGGAGTCGATCTTAGATAAAACTAAGGAATATGCTTCACTGTCTCGAGCTCCACTAACTCCTATTTTAGCACGTCTATCCGGACACATAGTACTTTGTTCACTCATCACCTCAAATAGATCATACGCCTCTCGGATACTTTTGTTTTGGACAGATCCGTTTGACGATGAGTCGACATTTGAGCGATGAGAAGGAGTTAAACCGGCATAGAAGTATTGGACTTGCTGGGCTAAAGTAATCCCATTGTTTGGGCACTTTCTGAGCATGTCCTTGAATCTCTCCCAGGCTTCATGAAAAGTCTCCGAGTCCAGTTGTTGAAAAGTGGTTATATCGTGCTTGAGTTTGGCAACACGAGCAGGTAGAAAGAATTTAGTTGTAAATTTCTGTACCAGTTCTACCCAGCTCGTGATACTCCTCGGCGGTAGAGTGTCAAGCCACTCTCTCGCCTTATCTTTCAGAGTGTGCACGAATAACCTCATTCTGATGGCCTCCTCACTCACTCCTTCATAAATGAAATTACTAACAATTTCCATAAATCGAGCCACGTGAGCATGAGGGTTTTCATCTATTCTCCCATAAAATGATATGGTGTTGGAGAACAGATTAATTACATTAGGCCTCAGTTGAAAATTTGGATGCCCAAAAGGAGGATAGATGATTCCTGATTGATTCTCAACTACAGGACGGTTCAGGAAATCCCTAAACAGCATATCTTCCTCGTTAACAACGAGATTCTGGATCCTTCCTGCTTGGTTATTGAAACTAGGCGGAATATCATCCCTCGGGGCATGTTCTGGCTGAATGAGAGGGTCAACAGGGATCCCTTGTCGATCCAACTCAATCTGTTGTCTTCTCAACTTGTGCTGTTCACGCAGTCTTTTTCGAAAAGTCTCCTCGATTTCTGGATCAAATTCAGCTAAATCGAGACTTCGCGAACGATGCATAAAAAGTCAACGAGTTTGGAGTTTTGGAAATCAGAAGACAACCACAGTTTTGGATTTTGAGAGAAAAAATTAAAAAGAACAACAATAAAATTCGTTAAAATAAAAGACACTAAACTGACAAATTGATCTAAACACTCCCCGGCAATGGCGCCAAAAACTTGTTCGGGTTTCGATTCTATGCCGCAAGCGCACGGGTCGAGAACAAGTAGTAAAAGTGGACATAAAGAGTCCAAGTCGATCCCTCAGAGAGTGTAGAATTCAATTTGACGTTTATCAATCTTAATTTTAACGACAACACACACACAGAGATTTAAAAATGCTTTTAAAATTCTAAAGACTACAATTAGACTAAAAACTAATAAAAAGGCAGATAAAAAAAATAAAAAGGTTTTGGTTTTGAAAAGATGTTGGAATTTATGTTTCGCTTAACCTATACTTCATTAATGTCAATTCATTCAAGTGCAAATGCTAATCATCAAAATAAGTAGTCAGACCCGATTTTCCAGTTTTAGCTAATACCCTCTTTCGAGTGAATATTAACCCTAATTAGTCAATTCATACCACATATTTCTATGTTGATACAAAATTGACCAATTGCATGATTTTCTGTGAAAATACTCGGCGGATCACATGAGGTAGGTGTATATTTCTACATCACCTAGACGCGCCTGGAACACCAAGCAAACCCATGGTATCAATCATTTCGGTCTAATTAATGCAATCATTGTTCAACAGTCACACATAATTACCTAATAATTTCATCTAGTTGTCAATTAGATGAATCGAACACTTTGGTCTTGCAACAATCACATTAAAATTAATTACAATCATTTAAGCTTCACCAAAAATGATGTAAAACCTAATAATTTCATCTAAGCGTCACCAAAAATGAAATCATTTTAAACATGATGATTGATACACTATTATTTTGATAATCAATGCATAATAAAATTCTAACAAACATATAATCAACATTAATGAATCATTTGGTTAAGTTCTACCATAAATTCCAACAAAAAATACTTAACTCATCATCATAAAATCATAACAAAGAAGATCAACAATATTATACATGCCAAAATATGGAAAATAAATGAAAGAATACAAAAGTATCAAGATACAACCCTTGTTGCCAAGTTTGAATCCTTCCAAGTTGATTTTCCAAGCTTCTTCAAGTGTTAATCCCCCTTGCTATCCACTTGTGATCAACAAATGAGCCAAGATCAAAACCAAAAGAAAGAAAAAGGAAATAAAAGGAAATATATAAAGAGTAAAAAACGTGCCAAAGAAAGGGGGAAGAGAGAGATGTGTGAAAAGTGAGGTAAGGTAGTGTATTTGTAGAGAAATTAAGTTGCTAAAATATCTACTAAATATCTACTAATAAAATAAGTTAAGATAATCTAAATCTAATACTTAGCTAAGAAGGAAACTCATATAAGTGGTCAAAAACATAAGATACTATCAAAATAATTAAAAAGAAATCGAGATAAAAAATCTAAACCGCCATAAAAAATTAACCCTATGCGATCGCAAGGTTATAACCCATGCGATCGCATAGGCCAAAAATTAAAGGGTGCCAATTCCCTGCAAATGCTTGGGCGATCGCATAGGTCTAATCCATGCGATCGCAAGGCTTCGTCTTTCAGAATGTGCAGCTTAGTCCCTCAATTTTGCACCCCAGGTCCCTCAACTTTGGCACTTGTACAATTTAGTCCTCATAATTTCACTTTCATTTCAATTTGGTCCTTCATAAATTGTACTTCACGTCCTTCATCTTTGTGGCATGTGCAACTTGGTCCCTAACTTCACCAATTTATACACTTTTAGTCCCTTTCTTCATCTTTTCATTCCATTCTTCGCGAATTCGGGTATCAAGCCTACAAACATACAAAATTACATAATTATGTGTAGAAATCAACTCAATTTAAATCCAAATTAAACACAAAAAGTGCTAAATAAGTGTGTAAAAACACACTTATCCGTCCCTAAAATTCTGAACTATTAACCCTTTAGCCCCAAAGTTTCAAGATAAATAAAATTTAGTGTTCTGCTTTTCAAATTTTGGTATTAAGGACTCATTTGGGAATATAATATTCGAAAGTAAATTGATTGATGTAATATGTTGTCAAAGCAACATCGCATGTGGAAATGTAATTAACTTAGAATGTTAGAAGGAATTCGTTTGTATGCTTGTTCATGCGGATATTAGCCGGCTCAAAGGAATGTTAATATTTGACCGAATTGCATGCACACTTGTGGTGGTAAACATGTGACAAATATAAGGTTTCCATGTGAATAATAAATCAATCCAAAGATCGGTTTATTATTTGATAGGAGTTATTGTCAATGTTTGATCACTACACCAAAAGTACCACTTACAATTAATATTACTGTCCAAAAACTTTATATTAATGATGTGCTAAGTATCTTGAGATGGGGCTTACCATTATTTGAATTAATTAACTGTTTAGTACGGATTCCAATGTGAACATGTTAATTGGAAATAAGTTCTCTATTCAGTTAATCCATCTACTTCTGAAATATCTGTCAACATCAACTCCTTTCCCGTGCTAAATGGAACAAACTTCAAGGTTTGGAAAGAGAGCTTATTGATTGTTCGTGGCCGCGACGATCTAGATCTTGCGCTCCTAGTTGAGCAAATCACTCCTCATACAGAAGAAAGTTCATTTGATGAAAGGAGGAACTTTGAGAAGTGGGAACGCTCAAATCGTATGAATTTAATGATCGTTAAGCGCAGCATTTCGAAAGCCTTTAGAGGCGCAGTATCTGAAGAAGTAACTAATGTCAAGTATTTTCTTACCTAAATAGATAAACGTTTTGCGAAAAAACGATAAGATTGAAACAAGTACACTTTTGCAAAGCTTGATTTCAATGAAGTATAAAGGAAAAGGAAACATAAGGGAGTACATCATGAAGATGTCTCACATTGCTTCTAATCTTAAGGCACTAAAGCTCGAGCTGTCTGATGATTTGCTCCTACATTTGCTATTAATCTCGCTTCCTGCACAATTCAATTAATAAAGGTCAGTTACAACTGTCAAAAGGGGAAAGTTGACTCTTAATAAGCTCATTTTCATATTCTGTGCAAGAACAAGAAGAAGAAATGATAAAGTAAAATAAAACTCACATTACTCACTTGGCGAATACTTCTAAGGACAAGTAATAAAGAATAACAAAGCTGAATCCGGTTCGATTTTAAAATAAATAGCAAAAAGCCTGAAAATGATAAATTTAGTTGTTTTGTGAAAATTTGGGATATATAAAGAAAGACTGTACTAAATACATGCTTGACGTGTAAAGAATAGTACACTTCTCATTTCGGTTTGTTTTGAGGTAAATTTAGTATCAATACCTATACACACTTGGTGGATAAATTTCGGTATCATTACTTACATAAGTGTGTCTGTGCGGGTTGTCGAGCTGCCAAAATCAATTGATGCTGAAAGATTCATCTATATGGGGCGATGGCAAATCAGTTAAGGTTGAGGCTATAGGGAATTTAGGTTATCATTAAAGACTGATTATTATTTGGATTTGAAAGAGACATTTGCGGTACCGTCCTTTTGGACGGAATTTGGTTTCTATTTCTACATTTGACAAATTTGGTTACTTTTGTTCAATTTGAAATAGTCAGTTTGATGTTTTTCTTACCTCAAATATTGTGAGCACCAGTTCTTTATTCGGTAATGATATCCTATATATGTTTAATATGGTTGCCTCTTATAAAGAAATCTTGTATGTGAATCCGCGTGGTATTAAACATAAATTAACCAATGAGAATTCTACTTTGCTATGGCACAAGAGATTATATCACTTCTCTCAAAAGAGAATGGAAAATCTCGTGTCAAAAGAAATTCTTGATTTCCTTAATTTTTCCAGATTTAAGTGTTTATGTTAATTGCATTGAGGGAAAACAAACAAACGTAAGGAGATTAGGTGCCTAGGACTTCGAACGTCTTAGAACTAATTTATAGGGATATCTGTGGACCATTCCCTTCGGTTTCTTGGAATGGTCAACAGTTATTTATTATGTTCGTAGACGAATTTTTCTGACTATTGCTACCTATATCTCATCTATGAGGAATCACAAACACTGGATATGTTCAAGGCATACAATACTGAGATTGTGGGGTGGGGTGGGGGGGGGAGATAAGGTTATAAGGTTAATGTTTTTGTCTTGAATGAAGAATATGTATATATTTCTCTATTGTAATTGATAATGATCAAGTTCATGGACAAATTCTTGCTCCAGATCTTGTTCAAGAATCAATTTCGGATCAAGACTACATTACAAAATCCTCTATACATAATCAAGAGATTATTCCAGAAAAAAACTCAACAACCTCAAGAACAAATGTCATTAAAGAAATCCACTATTAAAAGGGAGAAAGATAATTCTGGATGTTTTTATAGTTCCTCTCCAAGAAAATAAGGATGATATGGATTGGTGAAAGAAGACTCGATCAATCAACTTTCATCAATTCATGCAAAGGAAAAAGGCTCTATTCGAATGGTAATGTGGAAAGATATAAGGCTTGTCTTATAGTTAAAAGGCTTTACCCAAAAGAAAGGCATTGACTACAAATAGACTTTTTCTCCTGTTTCATCGAAAGACTCTTTCAGGACATATGACATTTGTGACAAATTTTGATCTTAAGTTATATTAGATGGTTTACAAATTAATCCATCTATGGACTTAAGTTGGTTTCTCGTCGAAGGTATCACAAATTTCATCAAATAATTATCTCATTTGGTTTTGAGATAAATTGAATTGATGATTGTGTATATCACAAGTTCAGTTGGAGAAATCATATTTTTGCTATTGCATGTCAATGACATACTGCTTGTCTACAATGATATAAACTTATTGAGCGAAACCAAGAGATTTCTGCCATGGATTTTTGAAATGAATAATCTTGGTGATACCTCTTTTGTATTAAGGATATAAATACACAAGAATTGTTTTTTGTGTATTTTTTGGATTATCACAAAAGAGATGTATCGATAAGATTCCTAAAAGATTTGAAATGCAGATATGTAATTCAGATGATACCCATATTGCTAAGGGAGACAATTTTGGTCTCAATTAATGCCCTATGGATAAATTTAAAGAAAATGAAACACATGAAATTCTCTATGCTTTAGCAATTGAGAATTTAATATATACTCGGGTTTGCACACATTTGGATATATCATTCATTGTTGAAATGCCAGGCAGATATTTAACTAACTTCGGGATGGAAATTTGGAAAGCAGCAATGAGGTTATTCAGTACCTATAGAGAACTAAGGATTACATGATCACATTTAGGAAAATCAGACCAATTGGAGATCGTTGGATATTCTGATTATGATCATGGAATATGATTGTAAAATATTGTCACTATGTTGCATATTTTGGATGGAATTGAAAGACCACTTAAGTTATTCTATGACAATAGCAGTCTTGTGTTTCAACGGGAACATGACGATGTCAAAGTCTAAAGACATTGAGTTCCCAGTTGTAAGGAAAGAAATCAGAGTTGTTAGATTTCTATAAAGCATATTAAAACAAACTCCATAATCATGGATCCATTTACTAAATGGTTACCACCCAAGGTCTTTCATGAGCATAATGCTTACATGGGTGTTGCATCTTTCGATGATATGCCAATTTAGTGGGAGTTTGTATTTGGATGTTGTCTGTTTTAGACACATATTTTGTCCATGGATATTCGGTTTATTTCAGAAATAAAGTATTCAGTTCAATTCCACTCTGATTAAAGTTTATGATTAATCTCACTTAAGAAATAAGGTTGGACCAGTTGGAAATAGACATGTTTGAATCACATAACATGTAATTTCCATGCTACACTCCCACGATTCATCTATGTCATTTAGTTATATGGGTGTATATGACCATAAATGGATTTAGTCACGTTAAATGTGACGAAAATCGCTTTGATCCTATATCAATATGACTAATGGACGAGATTGTTTGGTAATACCCATAATAATGATAACAAAATTTTGAGCCATAAGGTTGTGCACATTTGAAAGATTACATATATGGCCTAGTGGGAGATTGTTGGAAAATTCTAACATATTTGGGGCTACACGTAATACATTAAAATGTGTGGTGCTATTATTTAAAGAAAATTAGTCAATTGAAGTGATCCACTAAAGATGAATTTTGACTAATGGGTATTAGGTTTCATGAAATTAAAGTGTAGAAATCGGATGTTTGTTTTAGATTGATGAGGGGCCGATTTGAAACAAATTAAAAATAATGACCATTCATTATCTTATGGTTATATGGGGTCATGGTCCCCAATTTGATGTGTTCTTCAAGATTTTCTGCATCCCCATTTGCAGAGATCGAAATTGAAGAGAATATCACAAATTAAATTGGAAGATCATAACTCATTCAGGCAAACAATCGAACATATGGATCAAGGTACGCTTCCGCTTTTACTTAGTTGTTCTCATTGATTTCAATATGGATGGTTTGTATCTGTGAAAAGGGTTTGTGAATTTTTGGGTTTGATAATGTTTTGGATCGACAATCCTTTTCTGTTTTTCTATAAATGGGGTTCCCAAATTTGCTTATGATGGTTCTCCGTCTAAATCACATGGTAAGTCGTAACGATACAGAGGAACGAATCAAGGAATTTTCGACACACGGGTTGAAATTCATCTAAAATTCATTTGGGAGAAGGTTGACCTTCCATTTATAAATTATTAAAATCGTCAAAAATAAATTCCATCAATTGATACATTACTCAAATGACAATTCGAAAATAATTCATTTGACTCGACAAGGTAACAACAATAATTCACTAAGTTGACAAGTCAAACAACGACTATTCATTTATTCGCAGGCAAGGCACTAACCACAATTCACTAAATTGCCAACAAGGCAACAACATTCAATTATTTATCAACAAGACGGCAAATAGTGAGATGAGGACATTCCATCTTCTATTGCACGTCTGTACCCTCTAAAATGAAATGGAAGCCAAGTAGCGCATACCCTATTATCGCATAATCAAGCTGCAATTCGAAGTGCAAATTGTAATGTTCAACAACATTAACCTTCCGTTTGTTTCACATTTTTTCTTCATTCACATTTTTTCTTCATTTTCAGAAAAAAATGTACCGTTGAAGGGCCCTACTTGACCTTTTTTTTTTTTTTCCACCTCACACTTTTCTTGAATTGCATGCTCCAACGATACAACTTCTCATTCTCCTACTTGGAATAATGTCGTCCAAATAGAGGGCCAAGATAAATAACAAAGATGAAAATTGCATTGAGTGTTGAGAAAAACATTTAGCCTCTATTTGAGCCACATTATTTTTTTCATTCACATTCTTCTACTCAATTTCAACCACACATTTTTTAATAAAATAATATTTTTTATCACATCAATAATTTTTCTTTCTTTTTCAACCACATATTTCTCATCACATTAAACAAAAAAAATACATTATTGAACTCAAAATGTGTACCAAACGGGACTTTAATAGCAAACACGTTCAACAATTAATTTACAATTTGCTTAAAACAACTTTTCTATCTCTTTTTAGTAGGGATGTCAAAGCTCGTCGGCTCGGGCAACTCGAGCTCAGCCCAGAAAAAGCTCAAGCCGGGACATTTAATTGCAAACACGTTCAACAATTAATTTACAATTTGCTTAAAACAACTTTTCTATCTCTTTTCAGTAGGGATGTCAAAAAAGCTCGTCGGCTCGGGCAGTTCGAACTTGACTTGGAAAAAGCCCGAATCGGGCCTAGTCCCATCTTGGGGCGTTGGCCGAGCCCGGACCGGCTCGTGTCATGGGCCGTTTCGGCCCGTACAAGCTGCCTGTTTTTTAAAAAAATTTAAATAAAGCTAAAATAGTTGTCGGCATGAAAAAAAAAACCCCCCAAGCCGGCTTGGCCCGCTAAGGCTCGAGCCGAAAGCTCGGGCCAAGCCTCGTTTTTTTGGCCGAGCTTTTGCTCGGTTTGAGCCAAAAAAAGCTCGGCCCTTTTTGGCTCAAGTCGAGCCCAAGCTTCGAGTTTCGGCTTGTTGCCATAACTACTTTTTAGTAATACAGCTTTTCTATTGCATTTTCAATTTTCTTTAATTTGCTTCCAATTAATTAGTAATGCTGCTATGTATTTAGTTTGGGTTCTCATTTTCTTCTTCAGCTTTGCCTTCGGGCTTTGGAATTAAGTTCTTCGCAATGGTAAAAATTTGTTGCACTCTTCTGAAAAATATTTCATCATAATATATTTGAGCTATATAATTGGAAAGATTCTTGAAGAATATTGATCTTCACAAGAATTTCTGGTTAGCAAATTTGATCTGCAAAATCATAAATTTAAGGGAGAATGGTAGCTTCGGTCCTAAATATGTCATTGAATTGCAACTTCTTTTAACCTAATCGTTCTTTTATGACAGCTACAGTTCCAAATTTTTCAATTCATTACAGTCGATAGTAGGGGTGGACAAAATGATCAAACCAAACAATACCAAGCCAGAACCAAACCAAGTTGAACGGTTCAGTTCGACGCGATTCTACAAAAAAAAAAAAAAATTAATGGTTCTAGCTCTTAGAACTAAGAACCATTTGGTTCTTGTTCTAATTTTGATTCGGTTTTAGTTCTGACTTTGACTATATTTTGACCAATTTTACCTTCTTCTTTTTTTGCTGTTTTTGGCTGTAAAATAAGGGAGAGTGGTGGTGGAATCTCAGGTAGAAAATGATTTGAATCCATAAACTTTGTTGCACTCTTCTGACAAACATTTCATTATAATATATCTGAGCTATATAATTTGGAAGATTCTTGAAGAATATTAAATGGTTTAAGTTGATTTGTACAAGAATTTCTGGTTCGCAAAGTAATGCAAAATAGTAAATTTAAGGAAAATGGTAGCTTCAGTCCTAAGTCTATTATTGAATTGCAACTTTACCCTAATCTTTCATTTGTAGTGCTCAAAGTCCTAAATCTTTCAGTTTGTTGAAGATAGAGGACAAATCTGTTAATTTGCCCATGAGTTGACAAAGAAAATTGACCTCGATTATATTTTGACTAATTTTAAAAAGATAAAATGATAATTTTACATTTCACATAAAATAATAAAAATAATTAACTCAAAATATAAAAAGAGAAAAAATAAAAGAAAATAAAAACTCGTCTTCCCTCGCCCAAGTTCCCAACAGAGAACCAAAGTTTGATATGAAAGATAATGTGTTTGATCTATTACTTAGGCTTGCAACAATGATCAACAATTCAAAATGTTGCGTTCACTGATTAGCCAAGTGAGTCTAATAAATTCTTACTAAAGGAGGTTCAAAGCGAAATCTACATATCGTAACGCATTTTTTTAGGAGTACTCATCTTTTCAGATTTTGTCAACTTCTTCTATTCATATGGAAGATTGTTAGAAATTAATTGTTAATTTTTATAGTTGTAAATTGGAAAAGTCACCAAATGATGCGATGATTAATCACGACTTTTTAAATGCAACATCGCATATCAAGAAGTTATGATATTTAGGGTTGGGCGTGACTATTAAAATATGCAAATAATGAAAAGTAATAACATTTTGATAGTATGCAATATAAACCATTAAAAATGAAAAGATGCGAGCTAATGGTCTACACTAATTTATATCAAAAGATACAATTAATTCCAAAAATCACTTGAAAATCTATAAATAAAGGACTCATAGTTCCATATTTCCTACACCAAATCAATTCAATATCAATTTGTTTCTAATTCTTTTATCTCTTTAAAAATTCTAGTGGTTTTATTTTGCTGAAATAAAATTTCGTTTGAATTATTTTCTAAAATATAAAAATTATGTCTGAGTATTTTTAGTTCGTGTCTATTCCTTTTGAAAAGAACATGACAATATATTGATTTGACCAACAATATTGGCATAGCGCACTACTGACTTTGAAAGAAGAGTTGTATCCAATGTAGGAGGCAAAAATTGTCTTAAAGAGATTTTCTACGGCATGCTTCGCTTCATCTTCATTTGATTGTACGGGTCATTAATTTGACAACAAGAAACACGTTTCTCTTCTTACACGTCTCGCTCTCTATTTCCCCCTTATGTGTTTTTTTTTTTTTTTTTTATACTTGAAAATTTATCTTATGTAAGAGTGAAAAGTTCACTAAAATTGAATAGAGTTCAAGTCAAAGTCAACAGAGCTTTCAAATCTTCCCAACGTTGCCTCTGTTTCACTCATGTTTATAAACATTCAAATTATTTTTTATTTACATATTTCGAGGGATCCATAAATATTATCTATTTATCATCTAATTATTTCTATCTATTTATAATTTAAACCTCGAATAAAGACTTTCCAAACAAAACTTACAAGCCATAACCAACATATGTCAATTTTTTTCCTTCATCGTATCTCTTCTCCACTCTCCTTAATCCACCTTGGTTTATTATCCATAGCAAATTTCCTAACTATTTCCTCAACTTAACCCACCCCATCCCCCAACCCAAAATAACTCCTTTAAGTTCCCCAACGTGCTTCATCTTTTCCCAATTCCAAGCCAATACTCAAATTCTCCAATTTTATTCACATTCCATCTTCTATCCTTCGCCTTCCATTCTTGTGAAGAGAAGCAGGCCATTTTCTTCATTATCACGAATATCACACATAAATATGATTCTCGAAGTGTAATTGTCCAATCTTCTTGATCCTCAGTTATTTTCTGTCATGACCAAATCATGGCACTGAAGCCAATGGTTTCTTCAGCAAATGTTCGCAAGAATACTGATATCACGTCGCAGCAGTCGAGTGGTTATATTGCCAATTCTCTTTAACCAACTCGGACAAGTTGAATTGGTGCAATTATATAGAGTGTGAGAAGGAAAGGAACGTGAAAATTACAAATGAAAAGAAACTAGACTTGTGTTAAGAACCCAATTAAAAAAGCTATCCGCCAAAAAGATGCAAAGTACATAACATCAGTGAAATATGTGATCAGAAATTGCAGATAAGATAAAAATTGATAAATCCTTTCTTGTTTCCTATACAATTTTTTTTACTGACAAAACACTTTTTAGAAAAGAAACTCCAAACATGCTTTGAGAATCAAAATTCTTCATCATATCAGGGAAAGTACAGTAGTAAACACTCAACTGTCAAAAGTAGAAACAAGAATTTATCATCTATCTTACAGCAAACTTTATCAACCAATCATCAAACACAAAAATCAACTTTCTACAACGGCAAGCTGGACTAAATACATCTGCTTATGATAATATGCAATCAGTCTAAAGGATGCCTTGTGTTCTAAGAGCCATTGCCATGTGTTTGAGATTTCAACCCTGATAACATCTTCAGTGCATCTTCCATTGATGGTCTACTCTTAGTACATAGCAAAGCAACTTCAAGAACCAACTTTATCTCCTCTTTGAATGAGTTGGAGAAATCAATGTCATTCTCTTTGGTAATTTCTCTAATGAGAATCTCTTTTGGGGTGTTGTGTATGCTCGATGCTGCATTCACCAATCTACCATTAGTTAAGACCTCGAGAATGATTTCTCCGAAGTTGTATATATCCATGTAGAGCTCCTCCTCCTTGGAGGTGCCGAATTTACCTGTCCAAATAATTAAAAGACAAAGAAAAAGAGAAAAAAACATCATAACAGTCGGAGGGTGGGATAGGGGGAATGGAAGTCGACAGAAAATTTTGGGCTGAGGTTTATGAACAAGTGTGCTGCAGAAATGCTGAGATCATAAGGATGGAAATGGCACTTCTATGTAGTGATTTTTTGGAGTAATATCCTAGAAACAACAACATGGAGTGCATGTTTAGTATGTAATATTATACCGTACTAGACTATAAAATTAACAAAATGTTAGTTTCTTTTTCTTTCTTAATGCTATTTGAGTACTATCTATTCCAATTTATGGCATGAGTTTATATGGAATACATGTACATCACACACTACCGTAACATTCTCTTTACTATAGGCTAAAGCCTTCAAAAAATTCTTGGAAGTTATGATTTATTTTGCTCATACGAATAAACGATACACATCTATAAGCTATTATCTTTACTACCTGATAGAGATGAATGTATATGTATAATTTTTGGTAGTGACAGTTAAATTTACTGGTTAAGAAAAAAGAATAACGTGCCTATTAATAAGAAAGGAATATATAACCAAGTGAAATGAAAAGGTGGAAAAAGGAAACTTTATGCATTTGTATGATTCTGATCAATGTTGAATAATGTGTTGAACATGTACCTGTCTCCTTCGTGAATTTTGCTGGCAATGGACAAGTCAACTGAACCATTGATTTAAGTCCATATTCAACCAAACGAGGTTCCATATTTTCATCGAACATTATATTACTCGCCTTCAGATTTCCATGTGGTATTGCTGGATAACAATCATGGTGAAGGAAGCAGAGTCCCCTTGCAATTCCAATCACCATCTTATACTTTGTTGGCCAATCTCTCTTCATTCTGATCTTTTCAGACAAATTTCCATTAGGCAAGTAGTCATACAACAGATAAGCTAGACGGCTGTTGTAGCAAATCCCGAGCAATCTTGTCAAATTATCGTGCCTTGCATTTCCCATTCTGTGCAAAAAGTGTAACACGATTTCCTTTCTTTTTGGTTCCCATTCAATCTTCTTCACCGAAACAGTTATTCCTGTGGGTAAAACTACTTTGCAAATTGAATCTGGTATTGCGGGTACTTCTTCAAGGACTTCCACAGAATTAAAGCTCCTCAACACATCTTTTGCAGTGAACTGAGGAAGTCCACTAAAAGCAACCATTTTCCACTGGCCTTTACTTCCTCTTTTGAAGTATAATATCCCAAAAACCGCAGTTGTGATGAAAAGGACTATGACTGCACAGATGATCAGAATCCAGGCTAACTTTTGAGTTCTTCTACTTCCCACATCTAGTCCATTTGGAATAACATTTTCATGATGGCAAGGTCTCAGAGGTGCCCCACAGAGTTTCGGATTACCAAAAAATGCACTTCTATCCATCAATCTAAAAGTCCTCTGAGGGGGAATTAAACCCCAGATGTCATTGTAGGACACATTCAGAAGTTTTAATGTCGAAGAATTTCCGAATTCTGCTGGGATTGGACCAGTGAAACTATTTCGAGACATGTCGATAACCCCAATAGCAGGAAGTTTAGCCATCTCCAAAGGAATAGGACCTGTTAAATTATTGTTTGCCAAATCCATGCTCACAAGTTCCTTACAATTGGAAATACTTTCTGGGACGATTCCTGAAAACTTGTTTGTACTCAATTCAATGACAGATAAGGATTTACAATGCTGAAATGGAGGGATATTGCCCGAAATGCTACAAGAAACCACAGAGAAGTTCTCAAGAAGAGGCAGGGACCATGTTTTTAATGGTATTATACCTCCAAGCACAGGATTATTAGATACGTTAAAGTACTGAAGCCCTGAAGCTTGATCAATATCAGTGGGGATCCCTCCAGTGAATCTATTTCTAGACAGGTCCAGATAAGATAAATCAGGAAGATTACTAAATTTCAAAGATATGTCACCTGACAATGAATTATCTTCCAGTCGAACGCGAACAAGAGAGGAACAATTGGAAAGAGATGGAGACAGCCCTTCAGTAAAATTGTTTGAAAACAAGATCAATTTCATTAGCTCCCCTCCTGAACATATATCAGTTGGTATGCTACCAACAAACTTGTTGGTCGAAACATCCACATATTTGAGCTTTGAGTATCTTCCCAAGTCTTGAGGGAGTGAGCCTGAAAAGTTATTGTTCCATAGAAGCAGAGTATCAAGTTGTGGAAGCTTAGCAACTCCTTCAGGGACAAAGCCATCCAAATTATTGTACATTAGGCTTAGAAGCCTAAGATTCTTCAACTCTGAAAGACTATCCGGTATTTGTCCGAAAAGTAGGTTGTCCGAAAGATCCAGGCTTTTAAGGGGCAAGATGTTGTTTAATTCCCATGGAATCATTCCAGTAAGCTGATTACTGAAGAGGAAAAGTGATTCCAGTTTTGTAAGGTTGCTGATTTGCTTTGGGATTGAACCATATAGGTTGGCATCTGCAATGTCAAGATATTTGAGTTCGCTCATGTTCCCAAATTGCCATGGAATTCCTCCTTCATATCTGTTATATCCAATCTCCATGTGAGACAGTGTTTTCAGCTTCCCCAGTTCTGGAGGTATGTTACCACTAAGACTATTTCCTGCCAGATGAATGAATTCAAGGTTCTTGAATGAACCATAGTCTGATGGGATTGGTCCACTGAAGTAACTCCCAGCAAAATTCAGTACCTTGAGGGACTGAATTTCGGATATATCGGCCGGTAAAGGTCCTGAAAAGCTGTTACTGAATGCATCAAGAACAACCAAATTCTGGAATTTGGAAACCCCCTTGGAAAATGGCCTGAAAAATTGTTCCTGCTGATATCAAGGGAGTTTAGATTGGTAAGGCTAGAAATCCCAGCAGGAAGTTTATCTGAAAATGAATTGTGACTGAGGTTCAAATCAACCAAGTCAACAAAGAGATTGAACTGTTTTCCTGATAATGAACCCCTAAGATTCTTCTTAGACAGGTCTAAACCGACAATTTTCGAAGAATCTTGACTGCATTTCACTCCGGTCCAAGAACATGCAAGAATTTTCCCTGAAGAGTTCAGTCCAGAAGGCACAAACCAGTCATTTAAACTGTTGGAATCATCAATAATCTCGGATTTGAAGCTCAAAAGTACATCAGTAAGAGGATCAGAAGCCAAAACTTTCACCATAAACATCAAAGAAACTGCAAAAATAGTGAAATAATACAAGGAACGGAGAATCCCCATTGGAAATTGCATCACGAGTGCAGAAGAAAGAGGGCTAATTTGGAGAGAGACCCCAGTGGAAGATCGCGTATGTATGTATGCGTGTGTCTCTTTTTGATATGTTTATTTTTGTTGAATGATGCATGGGAAATAGCGAAAGTCTCAAGCAAAAGATGGAAAATTCATAGCAATTAACAGTTGATATGGGAATATAATTGAATTACTTTTTGAACAATAAGGGACCAGGGAAATGTTAATTTGGTATAATGCTGTTTGCCATTCTTATCTAAGAAGCATCTTCCCTTTTCCCCCTTTAGACAGTGGAGGATAATTCATTAATGTGAAGCTGTGAATTTAAGCAGTAGCTTGAGAAGGAAATAGTACTGCCTGCCAGAAGCAGTTGTCACAAGGATAATAAGGAAATAGTAAATGGTATGAATGAATGAATGAAATGCATGGAAGACCCCTTCCTCTATTTTTTTTTTATTTGCCGCATACGGATTTGTAGAAAGTTGGAAATAACCGATTGGGTTAGTCCAATTAAGAAAGACATGAGAGTTTTTGGGCATTGTTCTGATCGACTGACTACCTAATAATTTATAACACATTTAATGCACACGAAATAAATAACAAGAAGTCGGAAATGGGTTGGTCCAATCAAGAAAGGTATGAAAGTCTTTGAATATTGTTTGGACGGAATTAAATAACGATTGACTATCTAGAGATTGATAAGCACTCTCATTGCACATCATCCGTTTGTTGTTCGAGTATTAAAATTATTGGGGAAGTTGTGTAAAATTCACACAAATTTGCATTGAAATTCGTTTTCCACTTCTTTTTGTTATTTTCTTTTCTTATTTTGAATAGAAAATGGTGTCCAAAATTGACACTTCATGCATAAAAATTGAGGACGTTTTTGTTTACGCCGAAAAGTGACAAAATTTGCATTAATTACACAGCAGAAACCCAACTTTCTGCACAGATTTCTATAAATCTCATGCATCAGTGGTTTGCATCGTGTAAAAATATTCGAATTGGATTAGACAGAAATTAAGCAGTATTTGTCTCTAATTTTCTCGACAAAGAAGGGGACAATATTTTTTTAATAAAGGAAATCTGTAAATACACTCTACTTTGTTGAGATAAATAGTATTATTTAATTACTTTTATTAAAAACGAGTACACAACATTCGATTAAGCCCCTGTTTGGCCCCCATTATTGTAGATTTTTAGGGGGTTGAAAATTTTTAGAATAGTGATTGATGGGAGATGTGTGGTTGAAAAGTTTTAGATTTGTGTGTATTATTATTTTATTTGATGAATGTATGATTGAGATGAAGAGAGAGAAAAATTTAATGTAATGTAATGAGATATAATAGGGGGCAAACAAGGGCTAATCTTCGAAAAAGTGTCCAAAATTGACACAAACGGCACGAAAATGGGAGTAAGTAGTACAACATTTTCATCATCAATAAGTGGACATATAAATAGCAATAATCCTTCATTTTTGTTCGTCTTTATTGAAGAACGTGACAATGGTTTCACTATTACGTAAATTGCTGATTATGAACTGAGCTCCTGTTTGGCCCCCATTAAATTCAATTACATTACATTAATTTTTTCACTCTCTTCATCTCAACCATACATTCATCAAATAAAATAATAATACACACGAATCTAAAACTTTTCAACCACACATCTCCCATCAATCACTATTCTAAAAATTTTCTACCCCTCAAAAATCAACAATAATGGGGGCCAAACAGGGGCTGAATTTAATTCAGCAAAATCTTTCGTTTAAATTGTTTCTACACAGAACGTTTTCTAAAAGTCTTTTGACCATCGAAGTTGAAGTGTCCTATTTTCACATAATTTATAGGGTCGACAAGCAATCAACATATCACGATCATGATGTAATACTTTTTGTATTAACGTTCCTTATGAATTATGACGATGAATGGCGTTACTCATTTAGAACTCAACTTTCAATTTTATTCGTAGTTAGACTTCTGAACTTTTTTTTTTTTTTTTGAACAAACATAACTTTAAAGTTATTTTTTCAACTAATATTTTTTTTAAAAAAATTGTAAATCTTAATTTTATTTTTTAAAAGAGTAATATTTAAGCGAACAAATATATTGTTAGGCCCTGTTTATTTCTGATTAAAATCAGATTTTAATTTAAGTCAAAGTCAAACAATTAATATTAACCACATCTTTCATGGATCCTACAATTTTTCAACCACACATTTCAAAATTTCTATCACAATCTAGTAAAAATCTAATTTTAATCTCTACCAAACACATATTTTATCTATTTTAACAGGTAAACGAATATCCATTTTTAAACGTAGTTGTTTTTGCACTGAATCTTTATTTCAGCATCCAATTCTAAACGACACAAATGTGAAGCAATATCTTTCTCTCTGTGATTTAAGAAAACAATTCTTGAACTAGGTCAAGAAAAATAAAATAAATTCATAACCTTGGTCAAGAAAATTTAAATAATTAATTCTTGACCAAATAGAGATAGATTTTACCTAATCAAAAAACATTAATTGATGCGGTTGTAAAATATACATACTCCTCAAAATTTTAAAAATAATAGAATTCTAGTACTTCAAATGTCATGGGTACAAAGAAAAAACGTGTCTGTAATAGTATTTTTTGAAGAATATGTGATTAAAAAGTATGAAAAAAATTGAATTTAGGTGTAAAATTATTGAATTAATCCCCATGTACATGAGATTAATTTACAGGGGCTCACTAAGTCACTCACACGGGTGGGCCCCACCATGTATTAAAAAAAAAAAAATTATGCGTGAACCTCACATGTGTAAGTGCTTTGTAAAACATATGTGAGTTTTCTTTCTGTATGTGTAGTACGGTTCAAAATTATTTTATGAAAAAATGTGTTGATGAAAATCAGTTTTTAAAAAAATTGAGTTTTGAAAAAAATTGGGCCCAAACAAAGGCTTAATAACTAATAAATTACATTTTCTACTCCTCATAGAATTACTAATAGTAGAATTCCATTTGTACAGAAGTTTTTTCTTCTATAAAATTTACCGACAATCACAATGGCGAGGTGGGTGGGTGTTTGTATATTATGGCATTTTTTTATTGATGCGGGACCCACCAATGTGTGTGTAGGTACGTTTTCTGTAAAAATATTTTCTGTACACCAAACATTGCTCTTATTAATATTAAACCCCGTTTGAATTACATTATTATCTCATTAAAATGAAAAATATAACCGTTATCCATCATATCAACATTTAAATTCAAGTTTTCTATCTCTTATGTGGGTCCTAATAATGATTATATTTTTTATTCTCATTCTACAATAATTTGACTCAAACAGGGCCTAAAATGCATGGTTACTATTTCCATAAAATTCCCAAAAAGTTGGCCCATTTGAAAAGGAAATGCTGAAATCGTGTGGCATTGGGATGAAGCGAACACGTCTTTTCAGAATAAAGGAAAAGTAACAAAACTTGGACCGGATTCCCTTAGGGTTCAAAAGAGTATTAGCCTAATCCTATGATTAGACTCCAATAAAACCATCATCATTTTATATTATAATTATGCTACTCACTAACTTCTAATTATATTCTCTATATCAGTAACTAGATTTTATTCCAAGTTATATTAACAACAACAGATTGGAAATTTTAAAAAATAATAATTTAAGGCCAGTTTGATTCACATTATTGTAGAATGAGAATGAAAAATATAGTCATTATTGGGCCCCACGGAAGAGATAGAAATTCAAAATTGATGGCTTGATGTGATGGATAACGGTCATATTTTTTATGGATGAAAAATGATAAACGGGGGCTAATAATAATTTATGTCCCGAACTATTAAGTTAAAAGGTTACCTCAAACAATTATGAGCACATTAATTTTAACTTTTACGAGGAAGTTCTATGAAATATGTTCGTAATAATAGCATATGCATTTTTTTTTAAGGAATAATTCTTGCTAGAAGCGCAATTTGAGAATGATGATTTTGCGAAGTCACCCAACAAAAATATGAGTAGTTGTGAATACTAGTTCTTAAAAGATTGATACGTTGTAACAACTCGAGTCCCGAGTCGTTAAATTAAAGATGCAATTTTTAAAATGTGCTTTTTAAATAGTCATTTTAAAGACGAATAATTTATATAACTTAATCACACTTGTGAATGTCACAAACTTGTAATATATCGTGTAATCTGAAGATGATGCTCTACTCATGGCCTCGAGTTGTCAAATAGGAATTCGATTTTCCGTGTTCTTGTTTCGACCTCTTTGTTGTATCTTTTTAACTCCAATCTTGATTCTCGTGCCTCATTTTCCCCCTTGACTCGTCAAATATCAATCCTTGATGCTGTTTCCTCCTCATTTCCTCATTTTGTTAGATGACTAGAGTCTATGTCAATTAAAAGGACAACAGGCTTCAAAACTGACACATCTTTTGATGAATAAATGGAAACATTATCTTATAACCTTTTGACAATATTATTTTTTAGCATCCAAATAAATGTAAGAATTCTCAATGAACCCCCAATTCATTTTTTTTTTTTTTTTTGTTAGCCTATCAATAATTCCCTAATATAAATATATCTCTCGTGGGGAAATGATCCCACAAAGAAAAGAATTGTACATCACGAAATAACATAAAAATAGATTAATTTTAAAAATATATATATAGGCATTTTGTTTAGGGATGACAAAAAAAAACTTGACATCCATAGGGCTAGGATTACCCGCTTAATCGGGTATTCGGGTCGGGGGCTTCGTCCTGGAGCAGGTATGGGTAACAAGGTCTCTGTCCCGTTTATTTTTATTTTTATTTTTTTAAGAATTCAATACTTGAATGAAAAATTTCACAACATTTTATTATTTCTAATAAAAGATGACAACTTATATTATCTAAGAAATATGATAAGCTATAAAAACTTTAGTTTACCAAATATATTTGAATAATTCAACTTTAAAAAATAAATAAATTAATAAATATATTATTATCTCATTTTAATGAATGTCGGCAATAAAATGAATAAAAAAAATAAACGGTTAGTAAATGGGGCAAGGGACCACCCGTCCCACTTTAAACGGGTAACGCGGGTATGTGGCTGGAAATTACCCCGATGAGGAGGGGAGGTTGCCCCCGACCCCGATCGGTCCGTTGTCATCCTTACTTATGTTCCTAAATCCATCATTTAGTTAGAGTTTTATATTATACTTGAGATTAATAGCATAATATCTCTTGTAAACGTTTCAATTTGCGATATATTACATACCTATTGGAAATCGTAGAAAATCTCCATGTTTCAAATGTTTTGTGTGAAAATCACAACAGCCGTCAGCATCCGTCGGTATGTCGTTAAATCCCAAGCAAAAGGGGGGAAAATGGATAAATAAGAAAGGTCAAATGCGTCAATTTATATTTTCATCTTTAATAACATCATCCCAACACGAAAAGGGGGGGTTTTGTGCAAGACGAAGTGACACAAAGGTTGAGAGGATTTCGATTGCTAACCCACGTTGTATGGTCAGTTCCTTGTTCACCCACAATCCTAGAGGTTTCCTTGAGGTGTTTTGAAGTCTGAACATCTGACATTCTTTAGCGAATGTGCGACAATAAGTTGTGGAAGTAACTTTTTATTTTCAAAAAATGCATGCGTGAAAATTTGTGAAATCGTGGAATATGGTATTGAAATTAGTTTTTTTTGTATGTTTACGGTTTGATTGTGTTTATCGAGAATTGAGGCTCCAAGACTCAGAGGGTTTGAAGAAGCACTTGTGTATGGAAAGTTGCTTTGTTTTTGCGATTTAAGAAATAAAGGGTTTTGGTTCATATTGTTTACGTGTTTTGTTGGAATTTCGTTGTAAAAAGTGTGTGCATGTTGTTTGTTGTGGGTCTTGAATTGATTTCTATACTAACCCTTGTTCACATTGTCATTCAGCTAGATACACGAACTACTTCACAATGGTCATACACACTGGTGGTGTCCTCTTTGATAAGTCGAATAATGATAAGTATGAACATGGTACGGTGATGTTTGTGAACTTTGTGAGGGTTGAATACTTCAATAGGGAATGGTTCCATGCTCTTGAGCATGTTTGTGGTGATTGTGGGCCATTAGAATTTTACTATAGGATGCAGAAAGGTAAAATAGGTATTGCTTTGAGGAGGTTGCATGGTGCAACTGATGTGAGGGAGATGTTGAAGGATCTTAAAAGACATAGGTTGCTTGAGATATATGTAGTTGTGCCTAGCCAAATAGCTTAAATTGCTGAAAGTGAGATTTTTCCGTGCAATCTGCAAAATGTGATTAGGAATGAATGCGAAGCATATGGTAACATGGATATGTATGAATAGTTGGGAAATTTGAGAGGCTGCGTGATAAGGATAATTTATTATTTAAAGAAAAATTCAAAGTGACTTATATATCCCTACTTTTACCCCTTTAATAGGTGCTCCATTTCGTTTGAAAATCAAAAATCCCTCTAAAATGGCAAAAAAATGCGCTCTTATATAATTGTGACATGTACTAATTAGTATATGGAATATAAGGCGACTTCTATATTTGTATATGATCGGAGTTTTTAGGATATGATTCGAGTATATGATATTATTATTATTGTACATGGATACTTACTATAATATTGTCACAAGTCATTATGACTCATCTATTGTGCACAAGATATACCGTGGCATTCAATTGCATACATATGCATAAACATGTGAGGAGTAACGTGCATAACTCGGAGAACAAGAGGTACAAAAAGTAAGAGAGGTGATGGTGAATACTCGAATATAACATGTGGGCATATTGTGCGGAACATGTGCTCCGCACCATACGGATGACTGCTCCGTATTGTGCGGAGTAACGCAATCATTAGGGAAGATAGGGGTGAGCTGGGGTGGGCCAGCCCAAGTCAAATTTTGTTTTAAAAAAAAATTGGTTACAGTCCATTTTTTTCTACTGTCCAACCCAGCAGCTCACTGTCCAACCCAATAGCCTACTGTACCATTGAATCCTGGCTCTGACACTGGTAATGCTCCACATATTTTGTGCGGAGCACATGCTCCATATTTTATGGAAAGTTCCTTCTCTTAAATTTTTTTTTTTTCACTCTAGGATTCAACTTATTTATTTTTATTTTTTAGTTCTTTTGTTTTATTCATAGATGCATAAGATGTCAGTTTCCACGATGTCCCTTTGTGCCTTTTTATAATTATTTCTTATATGATGAGCTATTTAGTAGAAAATGTTTAAATGAACGTACTGTGAATTAGAAGAATCCTCCTATTGTCGTAAAGATAGATGCTAAACAATAACTGTAAAATGTATGGTAAAAGTGTATAAGGAGAAAAATTTTCTTTCATATAATAACAATATAGCATAAGACATAAATGTAAATGTGATAACAGTACTTCCTAGAATGTTCATAAAGGGTAAAAATTTAAATGACCTATTTAACATTGTATCTACTTGTCAATGTAATTTGCAATACAATGTAGGTCTATATTGAAAATGGAAAAAACTTTTCTTCATCTTTACAATAATACTTGAACAAGACTATTGCCAT
Source organism: Fraxinus americana (assembly GCA_035079005.1). Lineage (NCBI taxonomy): Eukaryota > Viridiplantae > Streptophyta > Magnoliopsida > Lamiales > Oleaceae > Fraxinus > Fraxinus americana. The sequence goes on along the minus strand of CM068726.1, from coordinate 5,718,676 downwards.
CTGAATGTCTTGCTGGTCTGTTGGGGATTTATGCTTTCCCCACAGCTCAGGATCAATCCCAAATTACAAAAAAAAAAAAAAAAAAATGGCACCAACAATTGACAGATTAAAAATGCTAGGAGAAACAAGTATAAACCAGCAAAATAGAGAATCCACTTCATGAGTTCCACAGAAAATCATTAATTAAATGACTTTGGGCAACCCCTTTCCCACATTTAAGTTAAGGGGAGATTTTCACTAATGTCACTAAATTTGAAAGTACACAAAAAATTTGTATGTGCACTCAATTTGTTCAAAAATGTCACTTTTTTTACTTGAAAGGTCCAAATTACCCTTGGATCACCTTTGTAAGAGCAATTAATGCTTGATTGGATTGCCATTAATAGTTTGATTTGATGATTTAATTTTTATTCATTGTATATATGTATATTATATTCAATAACATGTATTTTCTTCCATAAAATAAAGAAAAGAAATTCAAATCCTAACATAAACAAACCCTAAATCCTAAATAGACTTCCATGAACATATTTTCTTCCAAAAACTTCATCTTCTTCATTCATTCCTTCATCAAGAATACATACTTAATTGATCATCTATTTTGAAAGGTTAGCTATTATTTCATCTCTTAACTCATTATTTCGTAAATGTAATACAATATGGTGATAATAAATTTCAAATTATTACTCATTGATTTCTTAGGTTTTTTACCATGATTATGAAGGTAAAGAAATTTATAAAAGTTCATTAAATGTGATTGATTCCATATTTAATGAATCATTGACTTATTTTTTTTCCAAAATACATTGTCATGTTGAATGTGAATTGATTATCATCATTAATATTCTATAATAATGTCTTAAAAATTTCTAAAATCACTGTTCGGAAACCACCCGACAGTTCGTACTAAAATGGTCGAATGCAGTGTTTCAAACCATCAGGTCCCGACAGTTTAACTGAGAACTGTTGCGACTTGCTTAGCTGTTTTCCTCATTTGATGGTATTCAATATTGATAATTTGATTGTGCCGACTTTTTACAGTTGCAATCTCAACATTGCAGGTATGAGTGATGGTTTGAGATTCATAGTCTCGTACGGGGGAAATTTCACAAATGTGGACGACGAATGGAAGTGGAATGGGGACAAAACAACTTCCATTTTGGTGCCGACAAATATTATGGTAGCCGGACTTACTTTACGGTTGAAGGAAAAACTTGGTATTGTTGATCCCAATAGTGAAATTGAATTGAAGTTCAGAGTCCCCAATGTGAATGTACCTCCGGCTGAAATATGCGATGACAAAGACCTGAGTTGGTACATATCGGTTCATAAGGAAATTGCAATATGCGTTACGGTGTTAGAAGTCGAGCCCCCAATTCTTGGCATGGCAACGGATACAAATTAGCCGGATCGTATGATTGTCGTAGGGGGTGTTCATCAAAATGTACAAAATGAGGACATAAGTCATCATCATAATATCTCAACTGAAATTGTACCCGAGGCGCCGTTTTCTGATATTGGGGTTTCACCTTTACATGAGAACTTGGACAATCCATTAAATGCTAACATTCCTGCTAATATTGCTGAACGGATTACACCTGTTAATACATCGGACCTTGCAGAACGGGAAATAGTCTTCAGTAAGAATGAATTGTACTCGAAGATTCGTGTACTCGCATTGCAAGAGAAGTTTGAATGCTGAGTTAGTAGGTCAAGTATGAAGATTTTAACCGTGAAATGCACCGACAGTAATTGCAAGTGGATGCTACGTGCCTCAGCGGTGAAGAAGTCTACACTATTTATAATCCGTAAATTCAGGAAGCAGCACACATGTTCCATAGACGTGTGTCGTAACGCACACCGTCATGCCACTAGTTCTATAATTGCCGAACTGATATTGGGAAAACTTGACACTCCAAACCACAAGTACGGTCCTGCTGCTATTTCACGTGATATGGAACATGAGTTCGGAGTAAAAATTAGTTACAGCAAAGCACGTAGGGGGAAGGTGGCTGCTTTACTCAAGCTGCATGGTGAATCGGGGGATAGTTTTCATCAACTTGCTTTGTACTGTCACGTCCTTGGAGAACATAACCCCGGAACTGTAACCCACATCCAAGTCGACGGCCATAATAGGTTTACTTATTTCTTCCTATCATTTGGTGCAAGCATTCGTGGTTACTTGCAATTCTTGAGGCCCGTAATTTATGTAGACGGCAGTCACTTGAAAGGTCCATACAAAGGTACACTTTTACTAGCAACTACCTAAGATGCTAACAAACAGATCTACCCTTTAGCATGGGGGATCGTAGATGCCGAAATAAATAAATCACGGTCGTGGTTTCTGTCCAACTTGAGAGATCTTATAGGCGATTCTGATGAACTTGTATTTGTGTCGGACAGGAAAACAAGTATAGAAAAAGCTATTTCTCAGCTTTTTCCCTTGTCTCAACATGGTTGTTGTATGTGGCATATGGAAAAGAACTTAATACAGAGATACAATAATGCTAGTTCAGTTTTCTTATTCAAACGCGCGGTGACCACGTATCGGGTGGAAGAATTCGAACGCCTTATGGGACAGATTCGTAGGATAAGTGGGAGATCGTACGAGTACTTGGAGCGAGCATGATTTCCTTTTTGGTCCAGAGTACTATTCGTTGGGCATATGTATAATATTATGACAAACAACAATGCAGAATCCCTGAACGCAATGTTGAGACATGCCCGTTCGTTACCGATCACAGGCTTTGTTGAACACATTCGGAGCACAATGCAGAAGTGGTTTTATGAACGTCGAACGACTTCAAACTCATGCAGTACCGTGTCGTCATCAAACACGGAGAGCGAGTTACGGGCAACGTTCGACGCTGGTTCTCGACTTCGAGCTCATTCCTTGACAGCAAACTTAACACAGGTCGGAATATCCAACGACACGGACACGGTAGATTTTTCTGAGAACACATGCACATGCCGTGAATTCCAACTAAATCGTATGCCATGTGTTCATGCAACCCGTGCAGCTTTCCTAAGAGGTTCGTCCTTGTACGATTTATGTTCTTCTTACTACACAGCGGACTACTGGAGGGGTGCTTACAGTGAAGCAATATATCCCGTCCCGCGGGAAGATAATTGGGTTGTTCCGGACGACATTAGAGGTACTCATATTTTACCACCATTGGTACGTCGTCCGCCTGGTAGACGCCCTAACATGCCGAAAGAGATCCAGACACGAGTCCACCACTTCTAGGCCACGAACCCGGCGCTGCACTCGGTACAGCAGATTTGGTCATAACCGAACACCATCGTAACACTCCAACCACATAAAGGGACGTCCTCTTCATCATCCGACGAAATTACGATGGGGACGTCTACAGATAAGTCGGGCATCGGAGTCAGATTATTGAAGAGCTCGGTGTCGTTGCTCGCAGTGGAGGAGGCCATATGTTTGAATAATGACTAGGTACGAATTTGATAAATGTCTATTGCACTAACATGTAGGTTTCTCAAGTGTTAATTGTATGAGAACAAAGATGTACTATATATAATGAACTGGGTGATTTCCACATTTATGATGCACACTTGCTAACCACCTAGTCAATGTCAAACTTAAATTAGACAGGAAATGGAACTTGATGAGATATCGTAAAAGAGTTGAAGTCTACCGACCCTTTTATATTACAATTTACTTCATATTTATTTACCATAGCATTTGCTAATTGTAAATAAGTTGTATCTATTGCATTTTTGTATCTTCATACGTACGAAATTATGATTCTCAATGCCAATATTTTCATACTAGACGATTGCCGTAATTAAGGGTTGCATGTCCTAAATAACTCGCACTTCGAACCATATATAGTCACATAACTGGACCATAAATTAATCCATGCAACAAAAATTTGGATAGTTGTACCACATCAAATTTTCAGATAATGCACAATTTGCCGTAAATGTTTGAAACAATTCATATGCCAAGAACATTACAAAATTATCCAATTTACTGAAACCAGGCTAGACAATACACCATTTGCACCATATGCCATTAACCAGGCTCGACAATACAAAACAAATTCCACGCGGATTTGGCAAGAATCTATTGAAATGAAACTGTGCGCAAAAGTTTTGTCCGTCGGAGTCACGTTACGTACACGTTCAAAAACACATAGTTACTTGATAGGCACCGGCACAAAAGATCTGAAACGAACAAAATTTGGCTCAACTATTTCTTTCGTGTTTGCCTCTTACCCCTAGTGTACAGAGTCCTTGTCGATGCTGCTGGCATTCGAATACGAGTAGAACGCCGCCTGCGAATAGGTGCCGATATAGGCTGCACTGGGTCGGACGTTGGGCCACCTACGGAACATAAACAATAGACAAATTTTTAATATGGAACTATCTAAATGAAATATCTAAATGTCAGGTTTCGTTTCTTACCTTCCACCTCCTCCGCTCCTGAAGCGGTCCCCGCCTCCATCTCCCCTGAAGCAGTCCTCGCGGCGTCACTCTCATTGCCATGCAGATCTTGACCTGTTTCGACCTGGCCACTCATTCCTCCTACAACTGGCCCTCCTGCCACTACAGAACAACGGAGGGAAAACACTTTGCAATAATCTCCATAGAAGGTAACACAGGTCGGTGAAATGAAGAAACGAAATGAAACGTAAAAAAGTAGACATAGTCAAACTGGAAAATAATTTATCATTACATATGAAGAGTCTTAAGCTAGATAGTTCAAAAACCTAAAAACATAAACTGACAAGAAGATGTAAACAACACATTGCACACATCGTTCAGTGGATTGACCAAGTGAGATAGGGCTACGAAACTTGTCAACGTACCCAAGGAAAATAAAACTCCTAAAAGCAATGAATTAGAGATAAATAGTGGAAATTAAAACAGACTACTAAAAGCAATTACAACTCCTAATTTTTCAACTGGAATGCAAGGAAGGATACAAAGTTGTGGCCCTCAAAACTGCTCCAATCTAATATTATGTGCTACAATTAATATATTGATTTTCTCCAACATTGGCATAGAGAATCATAATTTCGTAAAGCTTACCTTCAGGTTCTCCGCCACCCAACGCCAAATCGTGTTCCTACATCTGATACATGTCAACGCCAAAGTCAGTTTCATGACCTGCATATTGTTACAGTGAGACAGTAAATGCAGGTTATTTCAGCCTGTCATATGACAAATAACGAGAGCCATAATAGAAGGTAGAAGAAAATTCGAAAAAGTACATCCATATGGTTGTGGAAAATGTTCAGGGACATCGTTTTACACGTCATTCGGAACTGCAGATGCGGTGGCAACGGCAGGTGCCACTACCATCGATATGAATTCCCGAAGTCTAGCGTTTTCAGCCGTAATGTGCTCGAATATTTCAAGTTTCACGGTTCGGAGTCCCATCTCAAATAGGACTCTTTGATCCAACAACATGTCCTCGACGTCCGATCTTGTCAACCCACATCCCATTTGTACACCCGTCATCCCTCCCTATGCACGATCAGCATGGCTCTCTCCGTCGTCACCGTCCCTGACGTTGTCCGAACTAGAATCGTCATTTTGTTCGGTAGACTGCACGGCACGATCACCTGCACTAGAATCCTCGTCATCTTCCTGTTTACTCAAATTCTGCCCATCTCCTCCACCGACATCGGCCACGGCAGCAAACTGTGCATCGACCACATTATTTGCAATGTCGTCCAAAACAGGCACGCCATTATCATCAAACGACATAAGAGTTGCCATGTAGTGTTGGTTTCGCTCCAGCTCGGTCGGACGTAGCGTTGCGAAAACATGCAGCTGCGGATGGTGAAACACTTTGATCAGGTCACTTGAAAAATAGGGCATATTTGGACTGAATGCCAACAAAATGTTGCCTATCTTGGGAGACGAAAGGTTACCTGCACTTTCTTGAAGAAGGCATCGTATGTACGATGCTGCGTCTGTTTTGTGGCCGTCCAGCTCAGAATACGTGGGGATCGTTCACCAAGCCGCTGACCAAAACGTTGACCAATTTTAGGAATCGCCTCGAAGGCCCATATATATTGTCCATGGGTCAAACATAGTGAATTAGTGTCACGTCAATTATCCAATACATTGTCAAGTTAATAAGAACTTTAGCTGAAATTGAAATAAAAGACATTGTTACCTGCATGGCTATGGGAAAGCCGTGAACTGTGTAACTAATCTCCTTCTCGCGCTTCCTCTTTGCATAGCGAAGTTTGCTAGCGTATCTGCCCTCGAATCCCTTGATGAGACGAGAGTACCCCACTATACCCCAAGGGTAGGTAAAAAAAACATCAAGGTCGTCAACGATCGAAAGTGTCACGAACTCGATACCCACATTATTGTCTGGAGCGTTGAAGACTCCTTCTACTATGAGTGCAAGCCCCAGCTTGTATCGATCTGCCCGTGGGGTCGACGATCGAACTAATGTTTTCTTGATCTGGGCACAGAAAATCTTGTCTAAAGATCTAAAATACTTGTCCTTTAGTCTCCTTTTTTCCAAGACTCGATGAAACCGATCGTCATCAGGCAGGACACCGCAACACAGGCCGGTAACCACTGCATACTCTTGCAGTCCAAACCGGCAATAGTTCCCTTGCACATTGAACCACAATTCGTGCTCTTTGTCTGTTTAGATGCCTCCGAAGACAAGTTGTTAAATGAGTTGGGCAGAGAATTGGATGTCTGAAATTTCGATTAAGAAGCCAAAGGATGACTCGCAGAAGTCGTGGCGTTGTCGTTCGTCGAAGTGCTCCAACACCCTTTGCACGTACTTGAGGTTACTTCGTTGGGATATGCGTGCACGCAACCTTATGTCTTCCGGAACCAAGGCTTCGAAATCCATGGACTCTGCAATGAATAAGAAGGTGAAAACATCAGCTTATCACACGTCATGAATGTATGCGATGGGAAAAACGGATGCAAACAAATAGCAATCAACATATGTACATCAACTATGTAACGACATGAAACTACTACCCAATGCAACATGAACAAATTGTAAAAGCACATGTCACGAAGATTTAACAATAAATGGAACCTAATGTGCTTCACATTATTGCTGGTCTAACTGCCAGGATCGACAGTTCAGTTGTACCCAATTTACTCAACTGTCGGGATTTCTGAGACTAACTGTCGGGAACGATAGTTCACCTATCCCTATTGACGCGTCTAACGCAGTTAACTGTCGGGAACGACAGAGCACATGTTCTCATTTCACCCAGACGTAGATACTTTATAAGGTAAACCAGAGCATGGAAGTGGTGACATATAGCAATCAACAATTCTCCAATGTTCAGTTTTGGAGGGTACAACTTCGTCATGTTTAAAAGGATGGACTTGATAAAATTGCTAATAATCACCTCACATAGCAATGACACTACGAGCATATTTATAAAAAGCTTCGGTACAATTATTAAGTTCACCGTTTACTCTTTCGAAAATATCAATAAACATTCTTCCAAGTTCCATGGATAGTTTATGGTAGACAAGATAGCATGTATCATGGATACAGATATCCCAACTCTAGGTTTACCCACGATTTTGTTTCGCATGGAATTTCAATATCAATTATTTCCATAAAGGTGGCACACAGTGACCACAAAAATCAGTCTCAAAACCCCAAATGAGCTGATAATGATCACACTGGATTCAGTGGCCATTTAATGTGAGGAATAACAATCTTAAAGCAAAATTCCAGTAGCAATTGCCATCAATTATCTAAATCTACCTTAATAACAATAAACAAACTTAAACAAGCTCGGACAATTATCACATTATGATGCATGAACACTACCTTGATGGCGAAATTCACTCACTTCCCATTATTATTGTTGAAGTAGAGAGAGGAGTATTGAGAAACAATGGCTTGGCTTTTCCATTGATTAAGAATGAATATATATACACAAAATTGGGCATTGCCGTGAGAGATCCAAAACACAGAAATAGGAAACTATCCTAGAATTAGGGGATTATAACTAAGAGTGTGTTTGGTATACATTCTTTTGAAAGAATGTATTATTGAATAGTAGATTGATGGAGAATGTGTGGTTAAAAATAAAAGAAAAGTTGTTGATGTGATGGAAAATATTATTTTATTGAAGAATGTGTGGTTGAAAATGAGTAAAAGAATGTGAATAAAAAAATAATGTGTACCAAACAGAGCCTAAATCCCTAAATGCTAAATCCCTAAATAAAGATTCACAAATCTTAAATCACAATCACAGCATATAAAGATTCACAAATCACCAATAACTAAATCAAAATCCCTAAATAAAGCTAGAAACAACCAATAAATTATAAATCAATCGGATAAAAGGAAGAAAAATAGAATTAAATAAAAATGAGAACTTACCTCGCCAGTGACAGGAGCAGTGCGACGCGCGGACGACGACGGGAATGGCAGCTTCAAAGGGGCGGAGCTCGGCCTCGGTGCTCGAAAACGGAATGCAGAAGGCGGAAGTGCAGGGACGGCGGGACAGGAGAAATGAGGAGAGCTGGAGAAAGGGAAGAAATCAGACGGCTAAAACTAGAGAGGAGAGCTGGAGAGGCGAGCTGTGGAGAGAAGAGTAAGGTAGGTTTCAATTTTATGTTTTCTCTCGTTGTTGTGGCCGGTGGTGGGTGATTCACAGTGAGGTTGGTCGGTGGAGTTGTCTTCGCCTTTCTCTCTCTTTCTCTGGCCGGAGGAGGTGAAGCGTTTTGGAGAGATGAAAATGATTTCCCCCTCTTTTTTTTCCTTCTTTTGACGATTGGACAATTTGGACAATTTTTGATGTGTGGTCAAATCTCAATCAATGTAAGACATGGAAGATATTTAATTTATGCATAGGGGTAAAAATGTCCAATTTTGACATTCTTGTAACTCCTTAAAAAAAGTGACATTTTGGTACATACATGATGGCAAAATGCCTTTTGGTGTAATTTCCTCTTAAGGTTAATTGAGTTACACACACTGTCATTCTCTGGACAAGTGAAAACAAGAAAACAACCTAACACTGCATTATTCATCCTTAAGGACATTCACTCTGTTCTGATTACAGATTGCTGCAGTCTTTCGCGGTTTCACTTACGCTTTCATTGGACAAAATAAGGAAATCTTACGGCTGACAAAACCCACAAAAAATATATTAACGCAGTCTTCTACAATTCCTTTAACTAAATAGCGTTCTGCCTGCAACAAATGCAATACCCAATTTCCCCGCAGCCGCGCACAACAAATTCTACGTCATTAACTATGAATAACAGAAAAAAATTGATTTTTTTCAAAAGGAAAAAACACACCATAATATAATATAATAGATGCATCCGTGTAGTGTTTTACCTGGTTGAATGCAAATAAATGCACTAACTGGTCGGATTTGGAGAGAACTATAAATCTGAAATTTCAAATTTTGTTTGCAGGTTGTTTATGAATTAAGCGAGATTCTGGAATGTAGAAATGGCACAAAAAAAATAGAGCAAGAGATAAGAGTGAACTCCGTTCACAGAGGAGGCCGGCAATTGCTTAGTTGGAACATGAAGAAGAAGAACAGAAGACGATGGGCCTCTGGGTTTGGGCCGTCTGGCTGTTCAGTTTAAGCTTATAAATTTGCTTACGTTTTGTGCCCTTTGTAAGAACATAGGGCTCTTTGTTCGGTTTTTGGACTTATTGGCCTTCCTTTCTATATTTTAGGGTAACTTATGAAAATATCCTAAAATCAGAGGTCTTTCAAAAATCATATGAAAAGCATTTTGAAATTAAATAATACTGTGTAAAATTGACAAAAAGTTAGATAGTGTTAAAAAAGTGACATCACTACACATTTTATTAAAAAGTGATGTTTGTTACTAAAAAAAGTAATAAAATTTTCGAGAAAGTGACAGAAAAATTGACAAATACTAAAAAAGTTATATAAATTCAACAAAATGATAAACACTAAAAAAAGTGGCAGAAAATCAAAAAGTAACAGAAATAATAATAATAATAATAATAATAATAATAATAATAATAATAATAATAATAAAAGAAAGTGACACAATCACCATCAATCTTCTTTCTCCGTTCACCATCAAACATTTTTAAGTCAATTCACAGCCATCATCTCTACCAACTCAGTCAACCCATTTATCATATAAAAATTTTATTTAAAGTAAAAATATTGTATAAAGTAAAGTGTCATTTTTTTAATTTAAAAATTACATACAATGTCACTTTTATTAAAAAGTGTGTTTGTTACTCAAAAAATGATAAAATAAAAATGACACAATATTCAAAAAAGTGACAAAAACTCAAAATAGTAACACTAAAAAGTGACGTAAATTAAAAAAAAGTGACAAAACGCATGAAACAGTCATGTATGAAATCATACACCACCATCAATTTGCATTACCTATCAACGTCATATCTTAGTGGTGGCAATGGGTTGAGCCGAGCTGGCTCGGCCCGTAGACTCACGAGCTTGGCTCGTGCTCATTTGTCACTAGCCAAGCTCGTGCTCGTTACTGAGCTTCTGCTTCGCTCGTGGCTCGTGGGCCGAGCCGAGCTTCGGTTCGCGAGATCGAATTTGTTTTTTGTAAGTCATACTATACATTTTCTAAATATTTTTTTAGATATACCTTTTGTAAATCTTTTTTTTTAGATGAACTTTTTTTTTAAAAGATAAATCATTCTCCCTTATTCGGGTTTGGAACCGATTACTTCAATTTCGACTAGATAGAGTTAAAAATTGTACATGAACAACTTGTTACGTGTACATTTTTTTAAAAAAAAATTATTAAGGTATTATATATATAGTTTTTAATGAATATGATTAAATTAAATATCACTTACTTGACGAGATGCAACTTCTACATATTTATCTTGTAATCGAAAATAACTGTCTTACCAATCCTTCACGTACATTAATGCTTCCAAAATATTTTCTTTCAGTCAGCTCCTGACCTCGGAGAGAACCCTCTTACCTGTATTAAAAGCAGACTCCGAAATTACGATGCTAACTGGAGGTTTTAGTACGTTTTTTGCCATTGCAGAAACCACTGGCCATCAACGTTCGTACCTTCGTCAGAATTCAATTATTTCTTCTGAACTTTTCTTAATTGTTTTGTTATTAGGTATATTATGATTACAGTAATCAATTAATTCAGCAGACAACACATTAGGACTTGCGTCCGATGTTTGATTACATGTGGTAGATAAACTACTACTAAAGGAGCCACATGCATTTTAATCATATCTATATGAGTTAACGCATTTGAATAAAGTTAAAACTTCAACGTCATCTTCTGGTATATCAATGGGAGGAGTAGGTGTAGAGTCAGAGGGTACTGGATTAATATTTGTACTCATTCGTTGAGCATATGGTTCATATATTTCACTTAAAATTTGTTCTAAATTTCTATAAGTGATAGGTATATTAAAAGTTAAAGCTCATAAAATCTTATCAATTACAAATTTAGTACTCAATAAATTTATCAGTGGTCCATAATGCACGCTAACGGAAATAAGATAGGCAAGTCTTCCCAATATTTTCTAAACTTTAATTCCATGGAATATATAATTGAACTAAAGTCGGGGTCATTTTATATCTATGAAAAAACATAACAATTATATAAAGACATTCAATTTTTTTTTTTTTAATTTTAAAAGTTAACATCCAACCGGAGTTATTCAAAATAGTATCGTCATCATTTCTAATATGCATATTGTTATAAAATTCAGTTATTAAATATTCAAATCATTCGCACGATTTTAATAATAACTAAGTTGAGTTTCATCTATATCCTACGTCACTAATAAATAGGGCTATCCGTGGGTCGATTCGGTTCGATTCTGAAGAGACCCGAACCGACCCAAAACTTTCGGGTATTTAATAAATGGAACCGTCGGGTCCAAATATAATTATGTAACCATTCGGGATCGGTTCCGTTCGGTTCGGTTCGGATCGGTTCGGGTCCGTTCGGTTCCGTACCATAATTAAATTTTTTAATATTTACAACAACACTACATAAATACAACTAATGACATTTCATTCGTAATTTTTACAAATTAACGTAGCCCAATTCAAAAACATATAAATAACTAGACGTCCAATAAGATTAATTCAATGCATAAAAATACGAAAAAGTAGATATTAATATTACAACAGCACTACATAAAGTATATTCATTTGTTTCAAATTAAAACTGGATAATGGGTTTTAAAAATAATTTGGGTTTTAAAATTAAAATTATGAAATAATCTGATTTATTTAATTAATTTGCTAATTTGTTTAGAAAAATAAAATAATTTAATTAATTCAATATAAAAAATAAAAAAATTATTTAGTTTCGATTCTTATTCGGTTCTTGGTCTAGACCCGAGACCCGAAACCCGACCCAAACCCATCGGTTCTTGATTCGGGTACCCGTTCGGGTATTTAATTTACGAAGAACCACTCGATTCGGTTCGGTCCGGTTCAATTCAGGACTTTTGGACACCCCTACTAATAAATATTTTCGTATGCGTCACCCCAGATTCGACACAAAATTCTCCAAATACTTGTTTTCTGCTAGGTGAAATCGTGATATACACTAGTGCATCTTTAATTCTTTTGAATTTCATTCTTAATATGTTTTAATCCGTCTTGTATTATTAAATTAAAAATATGGCATACATATCGAATATGAAACAAATAACCACCAAAATCAGGCTGCAGTACTCTACACAATTTATCAATAACTGTCTTATTAACAGTAGCGTTGTCGAACGTAAATGAACGAATTTTACTCTCGAAACGATATTCTTTAACAATATTCATAATAAGCATTAAATAAGTTGAACTCAATAATTTTAAAAGCGATAATTTTTTTATGCATATACCAAAGTGGTATATGTAGTGTACAGTTGCGGTTATATAACCTCTTTTATTAATCACTTCTCATATATCTGAAATTAAAAATATAACACCTCCATATTTTTCTAAATCAGCAATCAATAATTTTTTTAATGAAGGAAATATTATATTGTATCATAACTCAGAGTATTTCGACTTACCCCAACGTATCTCGGTTGAAAATATTCTTGAACTTAGGAAACGAAATATTGGTTGTCCGCTATTGCTAGAGGCAACTCAGCAGTGGCAACAAACTTCACCATCTCGTTCGAGCTTTTTCCTCTGAATACATCCTTGTAGAAAGTGGCGTAGTAGTAGAATCGGTGCCTAGACTACCAAATTATAGTTGCGTTTGACTAACAAGAAGAAGTCTATGTTCAGCCGCACATGCTTTGTAGTGACAGTTGAGGTGGGTAGTTCCAATGCCTTTTTGCCATGCTAGTCGTTGTTGACAATATTTACACACTCCTTTATATTCTGGAACTTCATCGACCACACGACCAGTTTGAATCAATTTAAAATGATTCTAACATTTTGCTTGGTTTTTCCCATTTCTCTTATCTCCTGTATCGGGAATATCTAATTCTGAAACTTCATCCTCCAGTTCTGCCTAAAAAAAATCAATGTCCGCCAAATCAATTGAATTACTACTTTCATGAGCATCGAAATTTGAAATATTTTCGGGAATATGTACTTTATTTAGACAAGAAAATTCATTTTGAAATTGACTTTGCGACGTGAAAGGTGATTCGTCTTCGATACCGAACAAGTTTTCAACAAATGAGCGTGGATCCATTTGTGAATTGATATAAAATATATATTAAGTAACAAATCAATTATTGAAAGAAAGTTGACGTGTAAGATTGTAATTGAAAATTTGTAGTGGGATAATTAATATTGAATAATTGGAATTGAATGTTGAAGTAGAATTGAGAAATGAATTAGTGTTGAAAATAGATTGTAAAATCAAGATTATAACTTAATAATGTAAAATGTCAAAGAGAATCAAGAGAATGGAGAGTAGAGAATGAGAGTTGGGTGGAAAAATATGAATTAAATGAAGGGTATTTATAGAGAAAAAATTGAATTGAAAAAAAAAAATTAAGTCAATGACCAAAACGATCACTGAACTTAAACAGTAACCAAAATGGTCGCTGAACATTTAGCTCGTGGCTCGCCTTTTAACATGCCTACGAGCCTAGGAGCTCGCCCACGAGCGCTCGTGTAGGCCAACGAGCCCGAGTGGCTCATGAGCCCATTTTTTACGAGTCAAGCCGACGAGCCACTTGGCTCGATTGCCACCTCTACCCTATCATGTCCCACCACCACCACCTAAATCCACTTCCAACTTCTACGGTTCTACCAATCTTGGATGGAAGAAAGTCGTTGATAAATTTATTCTTACATACCAATATTATAGTTATTCTGCTCAATAAAATTCCAACTCGATCATTGAACATTTGTCCTAAGGAAAATTGCACCTTCAAGAAGAGAAAACTATGCAACTATAAAAAGTAGAGTTAACTTTTCAAATAAAAAAAAATCAATTATATAGTGACAGTCAAGTCCACAGTCCCAAACCAATGTAAGAGTTCTTGACACATGAAAAATACAGGAAAAATAAAAAGACTCGTACGAAATCATCCTATAAGTTATACAGAAGCTCAATATACAAGAACTAATACCGCTAACTCTTCAAAACCTATCTCAAAACACAAGATAGTAAAGTTCATTTCTTCATACTCAAATCCAAAAAGGCTCTATTTCGTAAGAATAAGCCAGCCATCAAGAAAATAATCAGTTCAATCTATTGCTCTACAAGTTCCCAATAAAATGCCACTCAATATCATCTGGCGACAGTTGCAATTGATTAGAGCAATATCTCCAAATTTTAGACAATCAATAAATAACACTACCTTGCGCAGGTAACAGTTAGCAACCAACTCAATGCACATCATCTTCATACATGAAAAAGGTTTATGAAAAAGAAAAAGAACTGAAAGAGATTCCGATATTGTAAGAAAACTTCACTGTTATGTAAATGTTATTTGAACATTAGCTAGATAAAAATATCCTTTAAAGAAGCCAATGCACTTGATTGCATAATCGACATGGCTCTCTCTTCACTCTAACGACTCCCACAATCCCATACTTGTAAATCAATCTTGCATTGTGAAACTTTTTATTCTAAATCCAAAAAACTCTAAATGGTCCCTTCACTTTCTCCTAGCAAAATCTTCTATTCACTTCAGATTATAAGAAGCCCATGGAAAAATCAAAATCCAATCAGAATATTCAGCTACAAAATAAGTTAAATGGTTATGATGGGAACCGGAGGGGCTTTCTCTTGGACGTAATTCTCGCTGAAGCAGCGGTGGTCGACATTATAGACTTGGGGAAGGAGGGAAACAAGCTTACTCTTGCTCACGGCCACAACCCGAGATGTTTCATTTGAAGTATCTAAACAGTTTGGGAGTAGAGAGTATAAAAGCTTTGCTCCCGATGGTTCGAGAGTTTTCAGGAATCGAGGTTTTGATTTGGGGCTCTGGGTTTTGAAATACTAATTACATGATTAAATGTTTTAATTAGTTTTAAAAGTATTATTCAAATTTCTTATTTTTAGGAGTAGTTGACCTAATTTTCCCTATCTTTTATTTGTTAGTGGACCTCTTACTGTTCTGACTTTTTCCTTGTCATTGGAAAAAAGTAATGGTTAATTACACAATCGAGTCCCTGGAATTAAAATAAGATTTTTAATGATTAGTAATGAAATGTTTGATAAAAAAGTTGTGATTTTATAAAATATGTAATTAAAATTAATTGTTAACTTTAATTTAGATTAAAATTTTAAAATTACGAAACAAGGGCTAAAATAAATAAATCAGATGAATAAAAAGGTGTTTCAAAAATGAGGTGTGCCTCAAAGCAATTATTTCTATAACAGAGTGTAATTTTTTGACGTACATATAGCCTTTATTTAAGCCCCGTTTTAAGAGAAAAAAATGCATTTTTGAATAGAGAATTTGATAAAAAATTAAGATTTTTTTTTATTCACGTATAATATTATTTTATTGAAAAATGTATGGTTGAAAATAAATTTTAAAAAAATGAATTTTTGATAAGGGCCTTAAATTTTTATTTTTCGCAGCAAAGAAAAACCCTAAAATTTATAACTTACGTTATGTGTTACTATTATTATAGTGTATTTTATTTCTTTAAAATTGTAACTTAAAATCATTATACCATAATCTCTCCATAGTCACAACTATAATTGTCACCACAATTTGCTCTTATGAGTAGTGTTATTTGTGATTATTTTTAACGAAGATAAATAACATTACTCTTATTATAATCTTATTGCATAAATTATTTCTTCCAGCAAAAAATCTATCGGTCCCCGAAGTTACCGGACAGGTTCCATTTAGCCAAATAGTAGCTTCTTATGGGACGATTTAGTACGCTAAAACCAACCTACAGTTGGATAGCGACTTCCCATTGTAGACATAAAAAAAATAATAACAAATAATGTGTTGGGTCGATTTAAATAACCCATTACTAAACTAAAGTTTACTAATGCCCATAAAATTTTAAGGGTCCATCCCACTATTTGAAAATCCACAATTATTCAATTATAATTCAATTAATTCAATTAATTGAGTGACTACTAAAATTGGTCAAGAATTTCTCCTATAAATAGGATCAAATGTTCGTTGCAAACAGAAAGCAAAAAAGTGAAGAAAAAAATCACGAAGTGCTGAAGAAATCTCAAAATTGAAGGAAGAGAAGAAATCATCTCAACCCCAAGTCCGACGAATACAAAGAAGATCAAAATCTTCTTCAAATCAAACAAACCCAAGAAGATCAAAATCTTCTTCGAATTAAATCAAGATCAAGCTCAAGTTTCGAAGTGCAAATCCAAGCTCCGAAATTCAAGTGTCAACAAGTCAAGTTCTTGACAAATCAAATTTTCAACAAATCTCGAAGCCTAGGATTCAAGTCACGTGGCTCCTAGTCTTCAAACATTCAGATGATTAATCAGATGGTTTTCCAATTTTGCAATTACAAGAAGATTCATATTTACTTGTATTTCTCAAAATACAATTTGTAACGATTTCTGTATTTTAATACGCGAAATCTATAGTACACCCCCCCCCCCCCCCCTCCTTACCGGAGGACCTGAACGAGGCCGCTTGGCAAGAAATATTAAAAAGGAAATATTAAAAAGTTGCTAGATTTTGCTCTATCATATTGTATTAATTTCGTTTATTAATTAATTTCAAGCTTCATTCAATTAACTGTCCCGATAAGCTGAATTTAAATTACTCGACTTTCTTTTATTTTCAAAATAGTCATCAAACTTTGTGCTTTATTTTAGATTAATCCATCTATTCGTCTCCCTCGTGTATTGAACCGAAAGATGGTTGATTATCATTATTCTTTGCGGTTCAGCATATGTAGGAAATGGAGATCACATTATTGTATTAGGAAATTTCAACAGAATCGATTTCACTTCACTTTCTTAAAAAGCCTACACAATAACAATTCATCAGATGTTTTTTCTTCATGAATAAATTATAGCAGATCAAACTAATTGTATTAGAATCTTGTCCACAGTCCACTAAAGGTGAACTATGAGTGTATTCAGGTTCATTCAATCTCTATAGGAGGCTGTGTTGCAGTGATCCCTTTAAGTGTGTGATCTTTTGCTTGACCGAGTTTCTTGATACCATTACGACTCCCCTTCTGCCTCTGAGTATCTGGGGACAATCCTTTTCCAGAACCAGTGTTTTTCCCACAAGAATATCATCTCTTCGATAGGCACGCCCTTTGTCTCGGGAAGGAAGAGAGAGACAAAGATCGTCATGATGGTAATCCAACCCGCAAAGAAGAGGAAAATCCCAAACTTGAATGCACATAAAAGGGAGAGGAAAGATTGGCCTATTACGAATGTGAAGAACAGATTTACTGCTACTGTAATGCTCTGTCCAGCAGATCGAGTTTCTAATGGGAATATTTCGCTTGGGACTGTCCAACCAAGAGGTCCCCATGACCACCCGAAAGCTGCAACAAAGAGACATATTATAACCACAACTAATATTGAGAAGCTCTTTGAAAGTCCCTCATCACTTCTGAATTTGAGACCCAGTATGATTGCTACTATCACCTGCATTATACATGAATATCCATTTAGAATTTAGGTAATTGAGGCACCATTTTATAAGAAGAATGCATGTTTCAGCTATTTATATATAGTATATCTGTACTCATAATATACTGTTTTAGCTTGAACAGTTAGAAGTTTCAATCTTTCTAGTTGTCATTAGGTACATGTATCAAATACTGGTTTTCAGGAATTCACGTGTAATTCTCAACTTATGGGGGTAATAATAGATGCTCAAATGCTCCAGTTTAAGAGCCTGGCAGTCTAGAATGGTATGGAAGAAGTCCTATAAATGCAAGTATCATGTAAATTCAAGAATTAAGAGTTACATTTTCCCTCCTGTGTGCATGGAAGTGAATCATCAGTATCGTTTTGATGTTCAGACAGTTTGACTAAAAAGAGAACATTTTGATGATAGTTAAAGGGCTGTGTGCTTGTGAATCACAATAGTTTCCACGAGGTGTATTATGACATTTTGTTGGTCAGAAGAAAAGATTGGTTGTACTCTTACCTGACACACAATCATTTGTATTCCTCCGCTAATCAGTAAAGCTCTGCGGCCCCATCTATCAACAGTTGCAATAGATATGAAAGTGGATGAAGCGAGTACTGCTCCAGTCAAAGCCGAAGAGTAGAGGGAAGCATTTCTGCCAAATCCCATAGTCTGAAACAACACTGGGGCATAGAAAAGAATAGAATTTATGCCTGTAAGTATCTGAAAAGTCGGCATGAAGATTGCCATGACCAACTGCGGCCTGTTCCGCTTCTCAAGGATGTTTCTGAAAGGATGCTTAATAGAGTTTGCAAGATCACTAGCATCAATTATGTCTTGCAATTCTGCATGGACATCTAATGTTCCCCTTATTTTCTCGAGAACATTTTGTCCCTTTTCTTTTAATCCTCTTTCAATTAAACTGTTAGGCGTTTCAGGAAGAAATATTCCACCTATTGTCATCAAAATAGCTGGTACTGCTGCAAGGCCTAGGGAAAGCCTCCACCCCCACGGCCTAAGCTTCTCTGTTCCATAATTTATCATGTTTGCTGTGAAGATTCCAAGTGTTGTTGCCAATTGAAACATCATATTTAGGCCTCCTCGAAGATGAGTTGGTGCCATTTCAGACAAATACAGCGGCACTGCCTTCAAGCACAAACAAGAGAGCGAGCAGGTAATTTGCATTACTTCAATTTGTACTTCCATTATAACATTTTCTAGCTTGTTTTTATAACGGAATTTTATACTAAATTTAATGATCACATGGTATTTAAATCCTAAGCCAAGATAAGGCACAGGCCGAATCAGTTCAATGGAGGTGAAAGTTTACCTGGTTGCCAAATCCAATGCCAAAACCAAGCATGATCCGACCTAAAATGAGCATTGCCAGATTTACTGCTGAAGCATCTAAAGTGGCTCCTATAATAAAGCTTAATCCACCACAGATGATACTTCCTCGACGCCCATACTTCCGTGTGATGGGAGATGCTACAAGAGACGATACCAAGCCAGCAAGATATAGAGAAGAAGTAAATGCTGCAAGGCCTTGGTTGTTGTATTTGCAGTAGTTGTTTTCGTGCGCATGCCTTTTTTGTCTGTAGACTGTGGGGAAGAATTTCACGAGAAATGCATCCATCGAGGTGACTCCACCTGTTAATAATAATTACAGACATCTTCAATTTCTCAGGCATTCCTTGGCATATTAGTTCTTCCCATTCCCCCCACTTTATATGCATTTGTTCTGCAGTTATAAGCTTATATTGGACAGCCATTCAAACCCAACAGCTACACAACCCGAAATTTACTGTCTGAAACTTTCATCTGTTCTCAGATGAGACACAAATTTCACACTAAATTCAAAAGCACACACTAAATTTTGAACACATTTCTTATTTTAATCCCTTCTCTAACTTTCAAGATCGGAGCCTGTTCCATCACCATCCCCCTTTTGGCCACCAATCAGGACTAACCGAGCTGTTCATTTTGCGGGAACACATATTAGGTTTGACGAGTGCAAAATAATAATTCCATTTAATTTTGGGTTTGCCCGTTTTTGTGAATTGCTAGTTTAATTAGATTGAAAACAGGCCAATGATCACAACTCAAGGCCTTTGGCCTTGAAACACGTCATATTTTGGGCAGATTCCGTCATTTAGGCCTCCAATTAAGCGTTTTTGCTGTTTATGCTAATTTTTGTTTTGGCAATATTTTAGTCAAATAAACTCGGATTTGATTTTCGTTTATTGGGGGATGATCCTGGTGATTAGGAGAATCAAGATCCGTCATTATCTCAATTTTTTCCATTTTTGAAAAAAAATAATATTTTCTCATTATTATGTAATTTTTCTGAATTTTCTTAGGTTTTTCGCTATTTAAACGTTGTAAGCCCTTTGAGGCAACCCAATTTTGAATGAAATAAAGTTTTCTAGAATTTCCTTTCGTTGAAATTCTTTTTGGGTCCGTTTGATTGCAATTGAGGAAAATGGGTGGAAAGAAAATGAATTCAAGAGAAAATAATTGCCTAGAAATTGTTTTCCAGGGAATTATTAATTAAGTGTATTTGATTGGTATAATTTTACACCATTGGTTATATTTTTAAATTTTATGTTCGTTTGGCCTTCATTTGCATCAAAATTGTCCATTAAAGTGACATAATTTTCCACATTTAGTTATAAAATTTGTTTACATTGCCAAAAAGTAAAAAAAAAAAATGTTTCCTAAAAATCATTTTTTCATCAGAGTTTAGTGTTTGTTTGGCCTTCGTTTGCATCAAAATTGTCCATGAAAGTGAATTTTTTTTTTTTTACAATTGGTTATGAAATTTGTTTGCATTACCAAAAAAAAAAAAAAAAAAACACCAAAAGTCAGAATTGATTTTCCCGCCTAAAATGTGGGAAAATCTTTTCCCCTCACGCCTAGAAATGGGCGCGTGAGGGGAAATAATTTCCTCATTTGCCAAGGAATTATTTGTCATTCAAACACCCACAATTGGTTGAAATTGGAAAATATTTTCCGTTTCCATGCATTTTCCAGCTTATCAAATGCATCATTTGTGTGGATTTTTGTCTTTCCTATAATCTTCCGCTGCATCAGTTGGTATCAGAGCCGAAGTCGTTCATTCACCATGCCGTCAAGGAGACGTCAAGAAGCTTGTGAAGCCCTAGTAGAGGAGATACATAGACGTGATAAAATCACACAGCTGCGTCAACAAGTGGAGTTGCTAACACAGCAAGTTGCTATACTTATGCCGCAGCAACATGCTCCTGGAGGCCGTGGACAGGTTCCGACCGAGGAAGTCCAACACCATGATCGTAATATTCAGAGGCAAGTTGCAGAGTTAACCCAACGCCTAGCGGCGCGCGATTTGGAGAATCGTGAGGTCTCCGATCTCGATTCTTATTCCGCTGTTTTTGAAAATCCCTACCACCAACGTTATTTATTTGAGGAGGAAGAGTTTGATTATGAAGGTCAACCTGTATTTGATAATAAAGACATTGAAGAAGCAACAGAGGAGGAAGAGTTTGATTATGAATGTCCGCCTGTATTTGACAATGAAGACACTGAAGAAGCAACAGAGGAGGAAGAGTTTGATTATTACGGTCCGCCTGTATTTGACAGTGAAGGTGTAGAAGAAGCAGTAGAGAAGAAGGAGTTTTTGGTTGGTGATGTGGGTCAGGCATTGATGGTAATGCGGAGTTTTCTAACTTCCTTGGAAAATAATACTAACTGGTTGCGTACTAATCTCTTCCAGTCGACGTGTACTATTTGGGAAAAGAAAAGTGTGTTGCTTCCAGATAAGGACTCGGTAAAAACAGTTGGGGATGGTGCCAATTTACTGACCAGAGTGAAGTTCGAGACAAATATGGAAGAATATGGGGTAGTGTATGTGCTGGTAGAAAAGTCAGTTGACAGTGAGCAGGAGGTCACTCGTAAGGTTCAGCCAGTGCTAGAGGAATTTCATGAGAATTTCCCAGAAAAGCTTTCAGATGGATTGTCGTCAGAGCTTCCATTTCGTGGTAATAATTCTGATGATGATGAGATTTCTTCCATGTCAAATTCGAGGGCGAATTTTTCTCAACTCGGGGAGAATGATGAAGGTAAAATAATAATTTCATTTAATTTCAGATTTGTCCGTTTTTGGTGAATTGCTTGTGTAATTAGATTGAAAACATGCCAATGATCACAACTCAGGGCCTTTGGCCCTAAAGCACGTCAGATTTTGGGCAGATTCCATCGTTTAGACTTTCAATTAAGCGTTTTTGCTGTTTATGCTAATTTTTATTTTGGTAATATCTTAGTCAAATAAACTCGGATTTGATTTTCGTTTGTTGGGGGATGATCCTGGTGATTAGGAGAATCAAGATCTATCATTATTTCAATTTTTTCCATTTTTGGAAAAATAATATTTTCTCATTATTATGTAATTTTTTCCGAATTTTCTTAGGTTTTTCGCTATTTAAACGTTGTAAACCCTTTGAGACAACTTAATTTTGAATGAAATAAAGTTTTCTTGAATTTCCCTTCGTTGAAATTCTTTTTGTGTGAATTTTTGTCTTTCCTATAATCTTTCGCTGCATCAAGATACAAGATCTTGCTATCAACATACGTGAATATAGGATGCATATATAATTGTTCTTCTTTCTGATAAGGCGTAAGGGGGACTTTTGTGGGAGGTAAGAAATATAGAATTTGAAACATTAAAAGTTTGTACCTGAAATCCCAATATCATAGCCGAAGAGTGATCCTCCAACTGCAGCAACTATACAGGCGATGATAACAAAACCAGTGACCCTTCCCTTATACTGCTCTGCTCTCTCTTTTGCCACCCCTCTTGGTGCAAAAGACCCTCCAGCCATGGCTATCTACCTTCCACTAAAAGCTTGGCTGAAGTATCTGAATTTCAATTCTTTCTCGGGGAAGAGGATTTGACTATATATGTGCACTCAACAACTCTTTGAAACTTAGTAACTAGAACACGTCACGTCATGTTAGTTTTGGTCTAATATTACTGCAAAAGTTGCATCAGCTTTTCCATTTATGATGCAACTTTAAATGGAACTAGTTGTTGGATGGAAATTTTCTCTTTAATGCTTGGACCAATATGGTAGTCCCTATTTCTCTCAGGTTTCCCGTCTACTGTTATTTCTAAATAAACATAAATTAGCATAAACGCACATGCACTTGCGGGTAGGTTCGTCTACCCAGCTCGCTCAACAAAAGTGCGATGCGGCTCGTTCTATGGGCTCGCAACTTGTCATGTATATTTGTCAACTCACACACTAACATAAGAGCTGACGAACTGTTTGCATGGTCAAATCGAGCTAACTAGTGAGGCGAGCCGAGGCAACCAACCAGCACTTGACACCCATACATGTACTAGTTGGAGTTTGGGTATTGAATATTTTTGGTCAACGGCTTTGTATTGGATAAAGTCCATTAGTTCCATACTAATCTTTCATTTTTCTTAATACTAAAACCAATAAACTAATTCTTGTTTGGATTCCAGTTTTAATTCTCTTATTTCTAGCATCAAATTGTTAATATGCACCGCACACGAAAGACAGCAAAAGGTGGGCTTCTTGGGTGTTGACAATTTTCTATTATTATTAATTTTGCAGTGACAATAAATAAATATTACATTACCCTATTATGTGGTTATATCTCTGTGACTTCGTCTTTTGTTCATATTTAATTATGTCCAATTTAACATAAAGAGCATTATAGCTTAACCCTTTTTTAAGCTCAATTTCTTAAAACTTATTTTCATTTACATATTTTATAAGATCCACAATTTTTATTAACTTTTCAGTCACATATTTCACCAACTTTTATAAAAACTTACTAAAAATCTAATTTTAATTCAAACCAAACATGGACTTAAAAATATAATTTCACACTCTACATTTCTTATTGCATTCATTCTTTTCCGGGACCCAACCATTATTGGGCAATAAGTTCTAATTTTCTCCAAATTATCATTCCATTAGTAGTAAAAATTGTACTACATCGGTTAACTGTTTTCTTCAATTTCCAACTATTGGTTCAACATCAAGATAAAGGAGGAATTGCATTGAAGACGAAATTGTCCTTGTAAATATGTGCTTTGGATAAATACAACTGTCCATATTTATTAACATTCATTAATAAATACAAAGGCAATGCAAGTGCACGACTTCTAGTACAAGTTGAATATTTTAACAACAGTATTCTATATACATAAATAAAATATCAAGTATAGTAGAACTCCGTCTCTCAATTGGCAATATACTAACAGAAGGTTGCATTTTTCACCTCATAATGCTGGAATATAGAAATCTTTTCTGCTTTGATGGATAACCATTAACAAGATTCTGTGGCAGGAGAAAAAAAAAAGTGTGAAGAACATAACTCAATCTTCAGTTTAAAGTATTTAGCGATGCATGTTTTATATACCATTATCCCTGATAGGCTGATAGCGACACAGAGTGCATTTCTTAGTCGACGTCTGTTTTTTTGGCTCAGAGTATGCCGCTCAAGAAGCCCCTGAAAGGAAATGAAAGCATGTCATTAACATCAAACGAATTCCATATGAAAAATGAAATGAACTTTAAGCTATTCTTACCATATTCCGGTCGCTCTTTTAGCTTCATTTCTGCAAGTATAGCATGATAACCAAATTATGATGTACATGGACTGATTACTGGAGGGCAAACTTCAAAAGCAAGCAGCTGACTTTCAAAATATAGAGTTTTGTTACCTAGTTTTTCCTTCAAATGCGTCATTGATTTCTTCTCCAGTAGGTCTTTTTGGAAATTTTGACAAGATTACATATTTCTCCTTCCCAGCAGATACATCCACCCTCTTGTATAACTCGTACTCGTACGGGTAAGACATCCTGACATTATAATGCAACTTCTCTTGTGAGCTCCAACATGGAAAATTATTCCATAATAGTGTCCAAAAGTTATTGGCATCCCCTCAGCATTGATACTCTACATCTCTACTTATATTTAATCTATTATCTTTATATCCCCACATAAAGCCAGAGTCAATGAGAACTCAAGTACTTGACATACTACTTCAGAGAACATTGTAAAATGAAACAATGAGAAGAATTTAATAATGTGTGTCATTCCAAAAATATAGCTCATAGCTTCAATACTAACTATAAACCATAAAACATTGCATACACCAAGAGAGGAGGAGGGGAGGAAATTACTTATAAATTGGTTATGAAAGAAATGGTAGTAGTATAAATTACTAATAATCTCACCTGAGAGCCCCCATGATAGGATATTGTGTCCCCGCATAATAGAGCAGCCGAAAGCAGTAGCATATTTCAAATGAAGCAGCATATTCTAATCTCTTCTCTCGACCCATTGTCTTGCAGATAAATCACAAATGAGAAACTCACCAAATAGATGCTGCGATTATGCAATTACTGTGCCTGATCAGTTAGTACTTACTTGCATGATGCCACTTGAACCTGGCAAATCCTAACAATTTTCAATACGAAAAATAATCAGTGATTTTTCAAGACAATCTGCATAAAGATAACCGGGATAATGGAACTGTAGTACATAGATACTTTCATTATTTCAAGTGGAAGGACATCTGATTTTAATAGAATCCTCCAGAGTACCTACCAAAAGTGGTGAAACTAATACTTTGGTACCCAAAACTGATAAAAAGCTTGGTGCTACTGCTAGTCTACTATTACCTACCTATGGGACTTCTCTTATCAGGGTGTCATATTCGTTATACCACTCGATATTCAAATTATGAGCTTATATTGACATTTGGACAAAATTCTATCTATGAAAAAGAGGAACGGTTTAGAAGAGTTCAAGCTTGAACTTGTTTGTGCAGGTCAAATATCTATCATTCAACAAGTTCTAGTATTTTAGCAAAATTTTCAAACAAGCCGAACACATTGGTTTCCATGCAAGCTTCCAACTCAAGCATAGAATTTTAGCTTAAATGAATAAACCAGATTAACAAAACTAAACTCAAGCTTACAAATTAATTAAGGAACTAGTTTAAACAGGCTAGTTAAATTTTTCTAATGGACACAAAGGAGTATAAGGTCTACTAGAGATTATGCGAATAAGTTCATTTCTTTCTTGGTTCTGCTTGTTTAAAGCCTATGAGGTAATCAAGCTCCATGCAGCTCAAGCTTTTAGTCTAGCTCAAGATCATTTGCTAGTATTTGACGCAGCAAACCTCGCTCGCAGCTCTAGTTAAACCACTGAAAGAAGAATATGGTAATGTGTGGCTCAATAACTTGCTTTTGTTATTATATATTTGACTCACTTGAAGAGACTCGTGTGACTAGAGTGGTTACAATTTACTCAAGGTTCAAAATATTTTTCAGTTGCCAAACTAGGAATGAGCATCAAGGTAAGAACTAAAGTTTCTTTTAGCTTTTCTTCTAAACAATATATAAATACGCACAAAGAACGAAGCACACTGCTTGTAGAGTTTTGAATCCGACCTTCAACCTAGGATTGACAAGAACAACGGGACGATGTCCTGCAGCAGTAGTCATAGCTCTAAGATCCTGCATTATTAAATTCCAGGATTGTGAAATAGAGAATCTGAATAAAATCAAGAAGTGAAGCACATTTTACTATCTAGTTCCTGACATCAATGATACAGTTTCCCACAGCATTTTGAGGAGCCACTAAGATAAACATGTCATCTTGCTCATCAACCTCCTTGCCACCTGCAGACACACAGTACATTCATATCGAGGGTCATATCACCAGTGAACTTATATTTTGAAGTCCTTCCAAGTGAATTCACGAACTATTGCTGCAATAAATCAATATCTGACAAGAAACCAGACAAAAGAGCATGTACAAGATAAGCGCACCAAGATTATCTAAATCAAAAAAATTTAGAAAACTAATATTACAGTAATTCCAACATGAGCATTCTCATCATCGTGGAATTATTATCTTCACCAACATTATTAACTTCATGCTTGTTTGGTAGTGCTTTTAAGTACTTATAGGGTCCTACAGAATATGTGGATAATAAGTGGATAGAAAGTTGTGGTTCTACGAAATGTGTGGTTCGTCAGCTTAAATTATAATTTAAGCATTCCAAACATGCTCTTCATCTGTACTAAAAATTAGGCATTTCACCATAAAAGAGGACAAATAATTGACATGAAAACAAGAGAACAAGAGAATTAATATGCATATTGTATCAGCAACGATTACGGAATGCTAATATCAAAGATGGAAAACAAAATAAAGCTTCACAAAACACTTTTACACATATTAGATCAACTCAGTCCAATACCTATAGAACCAATCTTGATAAAAGTATCCCTAGCACCATATTCACCCCAATCCATGAACTCTAAAATTTTTCGAGTTCCTGCAAGCTGCAATGGCATTCCAGCAAGTGCTCCTTCTCCCATAGACCCTTGCACGCAAACCTAAAAGAGAAATCTGGAAGATCAATACATACCTACTGTATAAAAAACATTAGATCAATACTAGCAAGCCTGTGATATTAACCTTGATGCGCTTTCCATCATCAGCAAAGGAAAGAGCAAGAACACGAACAAGTTCCATTAAGGTACCTATTCGATAAACATCCTGTTCATGAGAAGACATCATTAACTCTGAACTGATCAGAAAGAATTAATTTAAAGAAAGTTTCTCACCATTTCTGGATTCAGCTCAGGAATATTGATCTCCACCTAGAACACATCATTATTCATCATGAGCTCAAGCTCTTTGAGAAATTCAAGATACTAAGGTTCAAGAAATATGCTACAATGATCACGAGTGAACATTAAGGGACTATACTCTCTCTCTCTCTCGGCCCATTCCCCAAACAAAGTAAAAGAAAAGAGGCATTTTAACAATTATAATAAAATCAACTTCCAATTTTTCTTCATCGTAATCTGTATGCCTGAGAAAAATTAAATCCTTCCAATTTCTCTCTCTGTCTCTCTCTCTCTCACACACACACACTGACACTGATGTGAACTCACAATTAACAAGAGAGTTCGGAAATTCTACACTAGATGAATATGTCCATTTACTCCTATCTATAAGAACTTCATGTTGTAGCCTCACAAAGTAGCATATGTGAAAAAAGGTAGATTCTCCATTAAGGAATATACTAAGATGACTATAAACAAGTCATAAAGCTAACCTAACTGCATCTCTTCCAATTTAAAAAAGGAACTTACAAAGATATCTGACCTTTATTCGAGTTTTCCCATCATTTATCGCTCTTTGGGTTGCTTGCAAAACATCATCGTAAAAATACTCCCTGATTTCTCTAGAATGAGGAATATTATTCAGTCTGGTTGGTATTCCTCTCCAATTTTCCTGTAGAAGTCGATGGCAAAATAAATGAAGGAATCTACAGAGCTAACAGTCATCTTTTTAAATTTTGAGCACTTGTCTCAAGAGAATTCAAGAAAATGTCTATGCATATATAAACTATAACAAGTAACTAGATACCTTGTTTGAAGGTCTCTCGTCAGAATGGCTGTCACTTACTGTTAATTTACCTGTATAGTAATGAAGATCAATGAATTCAAAACAATTACCAGCAGATAAAAGTCTGGGCTGAAAATTGTCAGGTTGAGCTGAATTATTTGAGAACACGATATTTGAAAAGAGAAATATCTCTACTACTAGATATTTATGATGTCAAATTGTCTGTCCCCCATTCTCAGCCCGAGGTGTCAAATCGAATAGAAAAAAGCATTCCCGAGCCGCAACTGATTAATTTTTCATCAAAAACAAAGGCTCGCAGTTCTTATATTAATTCATTGCAATTGGACATTTATGCCGGAAGAATTCACCTGATTTTGATGTGTCTTTATCTTTCTGCACTCTTGACAACAAAGAATCTATTTCCTTAAAAACCACTCCTTTTGGACGATTTCCATCAATCTGTTGAATAAGCAATAACAAGTAAAATTCATGGGAATATATACATTTGCTGGGTTTAAAGTAAAACGAACATCTTCAAGTTTAAAAATACCTTCTTCGATATGTTCAAGTATGTCGATAAAATCGACTCTGCATTTTGTTTGTATATTCGCAGGCGTGATTTCACCTAAAAACATTGAATATGCATTTAGGGTAGGAAATATATGCCAATATGTTAGTGAAGATATTCGAACGTGACTAAAGGTAAGCTGTACTGTACTTTGATACTTTCTCTTACCCAACTCCATAAACACTTTTATCTTTCCTAACAATTTAACTGTTAAGAGTCAAATTCCAGCATAAATTCAAATATCCATTTTACAGCTAATAATAGCGTATCTGAGCAGATTTGTCAGATATATTCTCCTCCATGCATATGTCCTTCAAGAACATATGACTTCTTGTTTCCTTTGACTAGAAAATTTGCATTCAGCCAACATTACAATAAGCTTAAGAAGATCTTATTCAGCTTAGTAGGTAGATATCATTCACCTGACTGTTATTTTGGAAATAATATGACAACTAACCTGATGAAATTCTAAATTAATGCTCAGACCAAAAAGTGCATCCCAAAGGCTTCAATGACCTTTGCATCTCAGATGAAATTCATCTACTTACAATGTAGGTATCAAGTGGCATGTTCTGTAACTTTTTCCAAGTCTACACAAAGTACAGTGCCAGCGAGATGAACTATCCCTAAGAATCAGAAATTATTATGTGTGCAGGAAATGTGAGATATTTATCACTGTTAGGTTGAAATACCTTATCCTCTGTGTCATCAGGCCGCGTAATAAGCCTTGCTTTAATTTCATCATTCTCAGGAGGGAAATTATTTATATGGTAGATCCTTCCCGTTACAGGATCCAGCCTTCTACCAACACATCTGTCGATTAGAATATCATCAGGAACCTGAATAAAAGATAGTCTCTGTAAAAATAAGACCCACAAAGAAATTCTAAATAGAGAACTAGTATTTTTCTTCGAAATGAAATGAGTAGGGTTTAAGTTAACGTTAAGTCCCACATATTTTCCTTCCATGTTATTATAACCACTGCCTGACACCCTAGACATCAGGAAGACTTCTCAAAAATCTGTGCATATTCATGATGGTTAGTTTGAAATGCTGAAGTTATAAAGAGAAGGCACGAGAAGCGCATTCTCTCATCTGCCATACAAAAAGCACAAAAGGGCATATTTATAGAAAACCCAGTGCACGTAGGCATAAAGCTACAAATTTGCAAATGATACACGTTTTATATTACTAATGGGATGAGTTCACATGAATCTTGCCTGTGGAGGAATCAAGGAGATACTCCTTAGGCAGGAGTATGCGATTTTCTTCCTTCCCTTTCACCAAAATAAAACTTATGTTCTGAAAAATTCAGTTAACTTTATGTTGATAGAAAAATTCCTTCTTTTTATGGTATTGAAAAAGTGTTCTACACACTTCTCGAGTATGCACCGAGTTACAGATGGGCTGTTTCCTGAATTTTTAATACACATTATATCCAATACTCCTGAATAAGTTTGGATATTTAAAGCCTTTAAAGGGGATATGACCAATATATATTAAAAAATAGTGGAATTGCATGTTCTGTTAAATTGTAGTCTTTGCAGTGGTAATATAAAATAGAACTTCATAATGTGAAAGAGCATCTCTAAGTATTTTTACTTTTTGAATCTTCTATCTAAACAAATAAAGCCTTCTTTTGTCTGTGTGATTTATAATGGATCATTTCCTTCTTCTTTTTTTCTTTCCTAAGAATCAGGATGCAGCAAGCTTCCACAAGAACCGGTTGACGTAAAAAAAAGTTTTGGAGCGTCAATATATAATAACATACATACGTCAAGCATAATGTATACATCTGGTCTAATGTTCCGTTCCTCCAAACTCTCTGCTTGGGCAAAACTTCGAGGGTATCCATCTAAGAGCCACCCTTTCTCCTGAGCATCTTTTAGAGATAACCTTGTTGTCACCATCTATAAAATGAAGTGTTACTGAAGTACATTTGTGAACTGAAAAGAAAATGCAACGAGTAAAATATACTTACAGCTGTCACAATTTCATCTGGTACTAGTTGACCAGAATTCATATACTCCTTTGCTTTATTTCCAATTTCTGTACCAGCAGATACTTCAGCTCGTAGAAGATCTCCAGTTGATACATGAACCAATCCAAACTGAAGAATCCAGGAGAGGAGTCAAAAAGAGAATTTAAATGCTGAAAAAGTTTCATTACTTGGAGACAGCAGTGTAGGCTCGTTTCAATTACACATGGGAGCAAGACGTTACTGCCAATAACTAAGCTATCAGAAGCATGTTCTTTTTCTCATTATGTGCCTGCTTTTTAAGGCAGAAAGATGAATAACATGAAGAGCATGGATCAGGTGGACCGGCTGTGGTTGCTAGGACTGATCTGTAAAAATGAATGCAGCAAGCTAGATGCAACTTTTAGCAACAAGCGAACTACCATGAGAGACTTCAAGAAGAAATCCATGTCTTCCTCCATTATTGAAAACAAGATCTAGCTGAAACTTACTGAATTAGGGAGTTTATGGAAAAGGAAAAAGTGTCGAGTTATGCTTTCTATTCAAGAAGTAAATTTATACACTTCAATTTCCTTCACCACATTCCCACTTCAGACATCAATAATTTTGTGGAAATCTAGGGACAGCTATTTTTTCTTATATTGATGAAGACAGTAGTGCACATCTATAGGATGGATTCATAAGAGACATGGGTGTAGTAATCAGCTTTAAATATGGAATGCAGAAACACAACAAGTCAAACAACCATGGGTATTTATTTTCATTCACTCTCTCTTTCTGCCAGAAGAACATGAGACGTCTTGTACTAGCAATAAACGTTGATTTACTAATGAAAGTTCACATCTAAATGTTCCTTTCCTTTCTTCCTCTTTTTTCCTTTTAGAGCAGAGTGAAAAACAGAAGTTTTCTTAACAACTTCACGAGTAATAACAGCGAATTTGAACACGATATTAACTCACTTTCTCAACAATCATCTCACATTGAGTCCCTTTTCCCGATGCTGGTGCCCCAGATATCATCACTTTCAATGGCTCACTTGTAGAGCACATTATCTTCAGTCCCTGCTCCCAGAAGATAGAAGAAAGATTTCAACCGTTAAAACAAATCCTCAAACTCAATAATAGAAAACAAAAACTAATAAGCATTATTTGGAAAACAACCAACCTAGTACATAAACATACACGGATACACCGATACACGTCAAAATACACTATCGTTCATCCTAATTCCTATTTATGTCGATATTCCCCCCCGTTTCAAAGTAGTTAATCTAAAAAAAAAAAAAGAAGTAAATTACTAGCATCTACTGCGTATTTTAGAATACAGAGAGAGACAGTAAGCTGACCTTGTGTAGGGGTTTTCTTTTGATATTGGTATTTGTATTTGCATATACATGGCGCGATGCTAATTGTTGCGTGACAAGAGCGGATGAAAACGAGAGAGAATGAGGAAGTGATGATGAGGGAGAGGATTTAGAGAGAGATGATCGGGTTGGAGTTAAAGGAACATTGCAGCAGTGAGTGGCAGCGGGGGAGTAGTTCAACATGGTTGAAAGGTGCACTGGGGAATTCGTTGGTGTATTTGGGTGGGCAGGAGAGGTTAGACGGCGACTGTGGAGGTGATAAAACTCACGCACTGAGGGGTTTTGTATGTAGGAGCGCGGAGGAGGCGCCGGGTGGTGGTAGTTTGTTGATTGTCGTCACAGAGAGAAGGACAATGGCTGAAATTAACGGACAAATTCGGCATTCAGGATTGTGTTGGGCCACCCGATATTTTTGGATAGGGTCCGTTAGCTCATAACTTTTTTTTTTTTTGGAACAATTCACAACTATTCTAAAAAATATTTATTAGTCCCAAATTTACTTTTAATTTTTTTATTAAAAAAATACTGTTTTTTAATTACTTCTAATAATTTCCCTACTTAAAATAAAGTGATAGCCCGTGTAATTTCAACCTTTTTTAACGAAAGATTGAAAATGAAAATTTGGGTGCAAAATATATTTCGTACTCGACTTACCAATTTTTTTACCAAAATTTATGAAAATTAATTGAGTTTATTTATTTGGCCAAAAAAGGGTTAATTGCACTGTTAGCCACTAAATTTCATACTCAATCTCTCATTGACCATTGAACTTTAATTTACTTTAGTGTCATTATTGTACTTAACAAAATATTTCACTGAGACTATTGATTCAGTTCGACATTCAATTTTTAATTGAAAGTCATGTGTTTACGACTCTCTTGTCGATTAATCAAATCATTAGGGAACTTCAGTTAAGTTCTACTACTTGGCTCGCGAATACTCATTGTATAAAATTAATTCCAAATCGAATCGATAGTCTTATTAATAAAATATTTTGAATAGTTCAGTGATGAGTCAAAACAAATTAAAGTTTCATAGCTAAAGTTAGCGACTATTCGAAAAATTAACCCCAAAACAAAAAATAAAAAGAAATATGATGTATTAATTTTTATTTTCCCTTTTCTTTTATTGGAAGAGTATTTTGTAGTACATTCCTTTCAGTAGGCAACAAGCTAATGTAACAAACACAACGCAATAGGAACTTGTACGTGCAGAATTCCTCTTATAATTTCAAAAGGTACAACCTTTAATGTATCAACCTCGACGCAACTCTACATCCTATACCACGGTATAATCCCTCCTTGCCCAACCGAGATCTCTTTCATCATTCTCACCACCGATTCGTTCACCCCCTCCATCGCGCACAAACACGAAGAACACACATTCAATATACATCCATAAATTTGTATCTACATCCTCGGCGATAAATAATTATGGGTGGAAATGACAGAAAAAGGTCAAACAAAGCGAAAAGCCGCAGGTCACAGGGATCTGCTTCTTCTTCTTCTAAAGGAGCGCTCTTTGTAGAAGGTGGGGTTTTATCCGATTGGTCCCCTTTCAGTCCTCCTTCTTCCAGAGGTATTAATTTCTGGTTTTAAAATTAAACTCTGCGATTATAAAATATTTATTTCTTTTTCTTTAAAGTTTTTTTTTTCCGTTAGGGAGGAAGTGGAATGACGGTGGAAATGGGAAGTCGAAGTCGGGTTCGAGATCCGGCGGAGGAAAAGGGAGTAATTCGGATTCGAAACACGGGTCGGGATTGGGTCCTAGCAGCGAGTCTAGGAAGAGTAGAGGAAATGCAATCGGCTACGTGTACAGAAAGGTATACTTTTGTATATATTTTTCGTGATGATCATAATTATGTAATATTTCTGTGTGCGGCGATGAAATCGGTTAATGATCAAGATCTTTAGCTGAGATGTTTATTTTAAGATTTCTAAAATTTTCTTCTGATTTCAGATGCACGTTTGTTTCGGTTTTGGGTGAAAAAGGATGTGCCTATTTTATTTTTTGCTTGAAATGACATTTGTGGGTCTTTTATTCACAAACGAAGAACGTACAAGTAATATGTTCTGTAGCATGTTAGTTTATACCCAATTTCCGTAGTAAAATGTGATTAATTTGGCCTAAGCAATGAGGATGAAACAGTGAAGGGTGATATTCTTTTCTGATTGTCGTTTCTAAAAAAAATAAAAATGAGAACCGAACTTGTAATATTGTCATAAAGTTTTTTAGTTCACTTCATGTAGATAAATGTTTCTGACTATAGAAAATTGTATTGCTATTTACTATTTTTTGTTGGTACCTGCTTCACTGGATTCAGATAAAAATTCTTAATAGGATCTATTTAAATTGCCAGGTTTTGATTAAAATGTTGGACTGATAGTAATTCTCTTTATGGTCAGGAAAATGCCTTTACCGACATGGGTGAAAACGGAGAGAATAAATTTGACAAGTCAAATCCTATAATTTTGATTGATTCTGGGAAAACCCCAATTGTTGCCTATATGGACGAAGGACCAGTTAAGGAACCCCAACCTGTTGAATGCATGTATGACTATACTGCAAATTTTACATTGGATGATAGCTCACACAGAGGATTGGGGTTCTATGATGAAATAGAAGCAACTCCAAGTGGTTTTGGATCATCGTCCAAAATGGTGGAGAAAGAGGGTTCTACTTTCGACTCAGCTTCCTCTGAGGAGGACGTGATGGATGCTGATGTTGATTTTGTTCAAGGTGCAAATACCGAAATGGATGAGGAATTCCTGGCGGAGACGTCAACTGAGGAGGAAAGTACAGGCTTTTTGCTAATTGGAGGTAGGAAAATATATACTCGTGATATCTCTGATGAGGATGAAGAAGAATTGATTGATGAAGAAAGCTCAGGTTCTTGCGACACGGAAGATTCCTGCACATCATCTAATAGCGATGGCTCGTCATATAGTGGCTCAGACATTGATGAAGAGATCGCAGCAGATTACTTTGAGGGCATTGGTGGGGCACATAACATTGTAAATGCTGATCAATTGGTTGGACATTTTTCTGATGTCTCTGGCAATCGTAGCAATTCTAAGGTGAACTTTGATGATACTCTAGAGAAGTTGGGTGGGATTGCTCTTCAGGAGGCATCAATAGAGTACGGTATGAGGAAGCCTGAATCAGGAAGAAAAAATCACGTGGAAGATCGCAAATCTCCAGCTGTTAAGTATGCTTGGTCATCTGCTCTGGATGATATAATGCTTGTGAAGGATCCAAGAAATGTTTCTGGGAGAAAGAAACAGGTCGCTAGATTTCCACAATCTTGGCCTTCTGAAGGTCGCAAGAACAAGAAGTTCAGGAGAATACCAGGTGAGTACTCCTGTTACATTGAATCTCATGGTAATTGATTATTCAAAGTCTGTTAGATGCTTATTTGTTATTCTTCTGTTTGGTGGATTTGATGGGGAGTCGTGTTTTGATAGTTTCTTTTTAAGAATTTCTTTTATTTTTTAACCCCATTTGTTTTACCAAGGGAGCAAATAAAATTCAGTTTGTTACTTATGATCATTGATCATTGCTTTCTTTTAACCTTTGATCATTTGTTCACATACCTTCAATCTCGGTGCATATACTGGTAGTTTATGATTTCAGGTGAAAAAGAAGCATCGCAAAGAAATGATGGCAGCAAAGCGTCTGGATAGAATGATTCGCCGTGGTGTAGATCTTCAGCAGATAAATTCGGTAAGAAGGAAAGCAAACTCTGTTTTCAGAGCCAGATAGTGTTCATCTTGTGTTTATATTTGGTCTTCCTCATTTCTTGTGAAAATTTTACTCATGCCGGCATCGTGGCTTGGTCATCCTCATAATGTCAATTGCCACTTGATTCTAGATGAAAAAGGAATTCTGAATGATGAAGTATTATGCTTGTGTTTCTTTTGTCTCTTTTTGGTATTTCTATTCCTTTTCTTAATATCAATGTCAAGCACCATTAATTTACGTTGCATAGTTAAGCTCTTACCTAGAATTACCTTACAATTGTTGCCCGTTTACACATATCTCTCTCTAGCAATGATAAAATCCATGTGGCTGTAGTTTTGCCCATTTCTGAGTTATGTGGTGGGTGTATCTTTTTGAAGTATGTATTCAATAACACCAAATCATAAGCCCACCCACAGCCCAGAGTAGTGTTACCTTTTTCATTTCGATCCCAAAACCAAATTACTACATACTCTTGCAACAAAGATCTTATCTGGGGCAGGATTCCCAATACTGTTGCCTTATTGCCTTGTCTTGTCATATTTGGTGAGAATACACACTGATTACGCTAATCAACTTTCTCCTTAGACAAATCTAACTAATATTATCCTTTCCCTAGCCCGTGTAACTTCTAAGACCTCATATCTTCAAGCAATTTCATGATTATTCCCACCCTATTGTTTTTTTCTTTTTCCTTGCCCTTTTACAGTTTTACCAAAGTTTATCTCTAATTATTGTGCCTTCTCACCCACTCATTTGACCCCTTCTATGCAAGTCATGTTAATTTTACTACCATGCATGACATTTACTAGTTCTAAAGATTTTTTTTGTCTCTCAATATTCCACGTTTCTATCCTAAATCTATTATTCTGGTTCATAATATACGTAAGAAGGGTTGTTCAATTTCTTTTGTAGCATGTTTGTCATTTCAAGTTGTCATTATTATCAAGTACTTCTTAGTCCTAAAGCTTTTGATGGCATGGATAACAAAGATCTTACCTTTTCCCAGACACTTCTTCAAATCTCCTGCAACAAAGATCTTATCTGGGGCAGGATTCCCAATACTGTTGCCTTATTGCCTTGTCTAGTCATTGTTGGCGAGAATACACACTGATTATGCCAATCAACTTTCTCCTTATACAAATCTAACTAACTAATATTATCCTTTCCCTAGCCCATTTAACTTCTAAGACCTCATGTTTTCAAGCAATTTAATGATTATTCCTACCCTATTTCTTTTCTTCTCCTCTTTTTTTTTTAAATTTTTTACTACCATGCATGACATTTGCTAGTTCTAAAGATTTTTCTCTCTCCATATTCCACATTCCTATCCTAAATCTTTATTCTGGTTCATAATATACATAAGAATGGTTGTTCAATTTTTTTTCCTATCATATTTTTCATTTCAAGTTGTCATTATTAGCAAGTACTTCTTAGTCCTAAAGCTTTTGATGGCAGGTATAACTTCCCGTACTACGTTGGAGCGATGTTTAAACTTATTTTATGCACTAGCCATTTAATTATGTGATCCATTCGGTTATGTGCTTATTGGTTATACTCGACTCTGAGACGTATGAGCCAAAGCATATATGATTAGTCATTTTACTTGAATTGCGAATGTGAAAATGGGCCTCCAGAATAGGTATGACTGTTTTAAATTCATCTGTACAAAGGGAGGTTTTGTCAGTTAGACTTGATATCCTTGAAGTCTTAGACACTCCTCGCCCCTCGGGCAGGTACAGGGTTTTATGGCAAATAGCTCGGAACATTTGGTATATACCTGTGATGTGACTAATGTGGAGACATGGTCGTTTTGTTCTCTTATTTTACCCCAATTGTTCATAAATACCATAGTACTTGTCTTTCTGCTCTTCTGTTCTAATGTATGTTTATGTTCCGATGTGAAAATTTGTTATAGTAGAAAGGAAGATTCTTTTAAGAGAAATGTTTTTATTATAGATGTTACTTGAAAATGTGTTGTAATCTACCTTAAGCCAACTGGGAACTGGACACAGTAATCGTCTTTCATGTTTTGATTATAAGTATTACTCAATAAGGTTTGGTTAGTGATGTCTTGGAGATGACAAACATCACTCTATTTTGAACTGTAGAAGTTGCAGCAGATGGTTTTGGATGGAGTTGATATGTTATCTTTCCAGCCTATGCACACACGAGATTGTTCTCAGGTAATCAGGCTACACCTCCACTCCTCTAGCTATCAACCTCCATTCCTTTAGTTATCATTTCTTTGTATCATTTCCCTCCTTTTATTCTCGTGTGAGCTTTTCTTTTTGTAGAGAGAGCATCTGCAAAGACTGCTATATTTGATATATTTTAATTAATGGACATCAATCGATATTAGAAGTCCATCATTAACTTGAATATATGTCATATTTAACATTTTGGTTGTATGAAATCTTTTTTCCCAATAGTTTAACAGTGAGTTTGCTGGTTCAATGTCAATGTTTTTAAAATTTTTAACTGATGCCTTCTTCCTTCTCTGTATCTATATGAATATTTTTAGTGAGACTACGTCTTCATTTTTTGCCTCATCTTTTTCACTGTATGTCAGTTCAAGTGGGGACATGCTTTTTGTTAAAATTGGCAGGAGGGAAAGAGAAGGGGACTAAGGACTCTATCTTATATATGGTGTATTTGAAGGTGCAATGCTATGATGGGCAAAAGAGCCATTGTTGAAATTTCATGTCAAACCTAATCTCTCTTCCCCTTCCCTGATGAAAAATATGTTGTTTCTGTGGGTTTTCTGCCCAAATTCGAAGTTAGTCTAATAGAATTTACACATAAGAAAAGCATCTCTTGTTTGAGTACATTTTGAGTAGGGTCTCATTTTTAGAAGACCACAAAATACAATCTTAGAGAACTTTCACCACTGGTACTAGATTAAATTTATCTTCATTTTGTGTCCCATTTTTTTGTGTTACCAATTGGTTTTGATTTGTATAGGTTCGGAAACTAGCTGCAATTTATCGCTTGCGAAGTGGTTGCCAAGGATCTGGCAAGAAGAGGTACAGTATGTTAGCTTCAATTTTTTTTTAGTTCTATGGAAATGACAAATATTACTTTCCTTCAATATTTTCAAACTGTCAATCAAAGTGTTGAGATAATTTATTTATGAGTATTGGGTTGATTGCCAAATGCCCACGCCACTGAAGTTTATTTCTTCTTGTTCTTTAGTTTTTGGGAAGGAAAGAATGGCTGCCTTCTGCCATATGGATTTTTAGCACTTACATTCATAAAAAGTTGGGGCAAGGTGGAATTTCCATATTTCAGTAACTGTAAATTGGCTTAAATGTTCGACAATAAGTTGTAACATGTGATATTGAATAGGTTGTCTATCCTGATAGCACATTGTAAATTAACTTGCTGGCAAGAACGATGTGTCTAGTTCATTTTATTATCTCAACTTTAAGGAATCTTTGCCTTAGCTTTGAAACTCCAGGCTCTGATGGTGGATAGCCAACACAAACCTTTGTTGACAATGAAAATGACCCAAGAGGATATTCTGAGCTCGCGTCATGGGCACTATTTCAAGACCTGTGTGACAATTATCTAGCTGCAGTCCGCCCTTGGTCTTAGCTAAGTCAGCCTTGTAGAAGTTGAGTTGATGAGGTTTATGTGGTCTTCAATAGGCAGCACAACTAATCAAGGAGGCAAGAAGGGAATAAAACAAGGTTTAGGAAAGATGAAGAACTGAGTTTCTGTGAATGCCCTTGTATTTCTCTCAAATTGCACTTCACAACTTGGTGGAGCAAATGAGCTTCCTACCTTGATTTATGGTTACACCTCCTGAAGTGAACATTTAGATTTTTTAATAGCATTGCCACTACAATACTCAGATAGTTGCAAATGGAACCATCCAGAATGTTCCCTATTCAAAATTCAACATGATCCCTAGAATTTTCTGGAAGTATTCTACACAACTTGTACTAGTGCAAGGCTGTTTCCCTGTTAAGCCTGTGAGTCTCTATTTTCGGCCACGACCTCGCTACACCTGCAACTGGCTACATATTTTGCCTTTGTTTGCGGGCGTGGCTATGGCTTTGAGTGGATCTATGGTTGCGCACCAATTGTGGGACTTCCCATTGTTTGTATCAGCTGTGCATCTTATATGTTTTAATTGTCAGCTTTTTGGCAAACGACTAGGGTTCTGATTTTTAAAGTAAACTTGGTGTTTTGTTTCTCAGGTTTGTGACAGTGATCAGAACACAGCATACATGTATGCCATCTCCCAGTGATAAAGTTCGCATGGAGAAGGTATTTGCTCTAGTGTACCCTTCAGTTTTTACATACAAGCTGATTCTAGAGTCCAAGAAGTTACAGTTTCTCTTCCATCTTCACCTTAGATGCGTTGTTTCTGTGTTTCAGCTGATAGGAGCAGATCACGAGGATGCCGATTTCACGGTGAGTGATAAGAAGTATGTAAAATCAGATCGAAATGGAAATGCCACTTCAAACTCACAATCTTCCCGAAGAAAACCAAGAAAGAATATATCAACCCACCATGCTAGTAAGGAAGAGAGAAAGAATCACAGGGCTGGGAAAATAGGATCCTATGCGGTTCAGCCCCTGTCCTTCATCTCAAGTGGTATTTTGAGTTCTGAGTCGAGAGCCATTGAATCAAAGGAAACAAATGAAATAGGAACTGAAAGCAAAGAGGTTTCTGACTCGGTGGAATATGGTGCATTTGAGATGCACACTACAGGGTTCGGGTCAAAAATGTTGGCCAAGATGGGATTTGTAGGCGGAGGCTTGGGAAAGGATGGCAAAGGCATGGTGCAGCCCATTGAAGTGTTTCAACGGCCTAAATCACTGGGCTTGGGAGCTGAGATCCCTGAGACAAGTGATAAATTGACAATGATGCTATCTCAACCTATGTCACTTGGATCAGGACCATCAGGTGGAAAGTTTTCTGGTAAAAATGAGAAATTGGCAAAGAAAAAAACTCAGACATTCGGCAGTTTTGAAAAGCATACCAGGGGGTTTGGATCCAAGATGATGGCAAAAATGGGCTTTGTCGAAGGTTCGGGCCTTGGCAAGGAGTCGCAAGGCATGGTCAATCCTTTAGTCGCAGTGAGGCGTCCAAAAGCAAGAGGATTGGGTGCAACGAGTTGAAACTGTACTGTTCATTTATAGGAAAAGCCTATTTTCCTCTCATTAAGTACGTCTTTAGGTGGATGACATGACATCCAAACGCACCATTTACAAGTTCCAATTGATGTTATTTTATTTTACTTTGTCGTAGTCTACTTGTTGGATGAATGGCGAGGATCCTCTCGGATTTCCGCATGTTAACACCTATATTAGTAATGACTGGATTAGGATGAAGTAGAGAAGCTATAATTGTTCTCTTTTCGTCTTTTCCATTGTAGGAAATGCCCCGTTCTGTACCAGGAGTTGCATGAGCAATGCTACACTAACAGTGTCTGGATTTAAAAACAGGGGACACGTGCCATCGTTTGATTCGGCAGTTTGAAAAAAGAAAAAAAAACCAAACTGGTGCTAACACGCAGCACCTGTCATAGAGCCTGGTTATTTATCATTTCTCGAGTTGCATTTGCATGAATAGTATGTACATAATTGCACAATTTGAGTTTTGAGTTGTTTGGAATAGCCTTAATTATCTTATTCAGCTTTCTTTAGAAACTCTTTTAACAAGACAATATTTTTAGAAAATTGTTCGAACAATCTCAAAAATAACTTCAAGAGTAGTTTTCTGAAAATAGGTATATTTGCGTATTTGATGTACAATATTTTTTAAAATTATATTAGACCATTTATTTTCTATCATTATAATGATGGAATATTGGAGATGTAACAATTCATTATTTTTCACATTTTTTTCTCACTTCACCCTATCTTTTTCAGAAAAATGGAACCGTTAAATTTCATTATTCTACATAGATTGTCACATCATCGATGTTTCATCATCATTAAAAAAAAAAATTATTCTTTCTTAAATTTTATTATTTCCTCGTCTGAAAGTGCGTGTAAGCAAATGCATTTCCTTCAAAGCGTCTGCGCTTTGGTAAGATCTCTACTTCGAAGCTTGTAAAGTGCACTTTTCAAGTTTCATTATTTTTAAATACAGATATCTTCGCGCATTTGTAATTGCAGTATGATTAAGAATGCCTGAAAGTGAAATATATATATATATATATATATATATATATATATATATATATATGCAATTTATGTTATGAGGTATGCATCAAACTGAGGAGGGTTGACTTAAATTGCAGAGTCAATCATGCTTGGTTATACTTTGTTACGTGATAATACACGATTTGACAATTTAAAAAAAAAAAAAAATTGACTCAAATCATTTGTTGACAAATAGAATAATGTCAACAATGATGAATAAAAAAGGGTGTACAATTGGCATTGTTCTTGCAGAATACATATGCATGCAAACGCTTACACGTATATTATAGAATTAAAAATTATAATTTAAAGTTTTCTCTTGAGGTAGAGTTAGATCCAAGCTGCTGTTAGGATGAGTATAAAAGAAGAGACAATAAGCCCTTATTTTCAGGAATAGATTTTGTAAAAGATAATTTCTCAAGATAACGTAAGATTAAAAATTAGGAAAATTTTTATCTACTCGTAAAATTATTTTATTGAAATATGTGTGATTGGAAATGAATTTATGGAAATTTTTTTTTATAGAATAAGACTAAAAAAGAGAAGCTCAAATCAATAAATCATGGGCTAAAATGGAAAAGCAATAATTATTACATTTACAACGTTGACTGAAGTTTGTACAAAATTTCAAGCAGGTCCTTCAATGATCTATTGTAGGTAATTGAGTTATATTAGTGAAAAGTAGAGTAGAATCTAATGTGGATCCTTTTAAAATCCAAGTGGACTAAACGACTTTAATTATAGGAAAAAAAAAACAAAAATTAACACCAAGTA
The DNA here is from genome assembly GCA_035079005.1 of Fraxinus americana. Classification (NCBI taxonomy): domain Eukaryota; kingdom Viridiplantae; phylum Streptophyta; class Magnoliopsida; order Lamiales; family Oleaceae; genus Fraxinus; species Fraxinus americana. The sequence goes on along the minus strand of CM068726.1, from coordinate 5,675,629 downwards.
TAAGTCGACCTTCACATTTCGTGAGCATTGCATTGCGTCGGGTCGAGTCGCGTCGCATTAAATTTGAAGTTACTTTACTTGGTGGCCATTTATGTTCTGTTAAATCACTACTATAAATAAATGTGTCGATAATATACTATAAGGACTATATTTCGTACAAACATAAATGACCATTTCGAAATTAACTCTTACAATGTTGTTAGGATCAGTGTTCTAAAAGGCACGCCTATGCTTGAGGCGAGGCCAAAACGCCCGGCCTAATGGGTTAGTGTCTTATTTGGTGGTCAACGACAGTTGTTGACCGCTAATGCGCGCATAGTTGCAATTATGGGGCGCTTTTTTTTTTTTTAATTTTTGAAGTTAAAAATTATTAAATGCTAATTTTTCAGTTTGCCCTAATTTAAAATTAAAATAACTATTTGAACCCAAAAGTCAAGTGAACAACAAATCTTATTTACGGTAGATAATTTTTTACCATTTACTTACTATTTTGTATTTAAATTTGAAACTTATATTTTTCTTGAAAATTTTGAAAAAATGTATATAGTTTCTATAAATTTGTTTTAAATATTTAGTAGGTATTATTTTTAATTGATTAAAAATTAAAATAATATTAAAATAAGGAAACACTTTTTTATGTATTTGACTTGCCTAGCCCTAAACTTGGCCACTACGCATCGTTACGCATTACGCGTTTTAGAACAAGGTCACGACTTTATTATGTTAAAAGAAGAAATGAATTCACCGACGCTAAGAAGACGTAAACACGACGTCGTGCCATCTCGCTTTATCGCCCTGAATTTCCACATCTGTACGCCATCGGCAGATCTGCTGCGGCTCAAATCTCATTTTCACAGAGCACTTCTCTCAATCCTTACTCAAAGGTCAGTAAAATTTTTTATTTGAAAATCGTTTACCCTTTAATTTCTTGTTTACACATTGTATTATCTTATATACGTACTGTCTGATCTCTCTCAAAAACCCAAAAAGATCGTCCGAATTCAGAAACAGATCTTGATTAAAATTAAAATCCCTAAATTGTTTTGGTGTTTTTACGTTATTGCTGATCTGGGCCATTGATTTCTGCCCAGAAGACGGTGAAGATGGAATCTTTGTGCAGATTCAAGATCTGGTTGTTGATTGTTTCCTTGACCCTTTTTCAACTGGGTCATGGTTTTTATCTCCCTGGTAGTTATCCTCACAAGCATGGGGTTGGTGATTTCTTGAATGTCAAAGTTAATTCTTTGACATCCATTGAAACCGAAATGCCCTTTGGGTATTATAGTTTACCATTCTGCCCGCCGAAAGAGGGTGTTAAGGACAGTGCAGAAAATCTCGGCGAGCTTCTTATGGGAGATAGGATTGAGAATTCTCCCTATCGATTTAAGATGTACACGAATGAGACTGATATTTTTCTGTGCCAAACCAAGCCTTTGTCTGGTCAAGAATTTAAGCTTTTGAAGGAAAGAATTGACGAGATGTATCAGGTGAATCTAATCCTTGATAACTTGCCTGCAATTCGGTATTTTAAGAAGGATAAATTTTTGTTGAGGTCCACTGGTTATCCGGTTGGTATCAAGGTTCAGGATGCCTATTATGTATTTAATCACTTGAAGTTAACTGTCCTTGTTCATAAATATGAGGAGACCAATGTTGCCCGTGTTATGGGTACTGGGGATGCAGCGGAGGTAATCTCTACAGTTGGTAACTCGGGATCAGATGCCCCGGGCTACATGGTTGTTGGGTTTGAGGTGGTGCCTTGTAATGTCCAGCACAATACTGATTCCCTTAAGAACTTGAAGATGTATGACAAATACCCCTCCCAGATTAAGTGTGATCCTACCACAGTCATCCGTGCCATTAAGGAGAATGAGCCCATGGCTTTTACATATGAGGTGTCATTCGTTGAGAGTGACATCAAGTGGCCCTCAAGGTGGGATGCCTATTTGAAGATGGAAGGATCGAAAGTTCACTGGTTCTCGATTCTAAACTCACTTATGGTAATAACTTTCTTGGCTGGTATTGTACTTGTGATTTTCTTGAGGACAGTTAGGCGAGATCTTGCTCAGTATGAAGAGCTTGATAAGGAAGCTCAAGCCCAGATGAATGAGGAGTTGTCAGGATGGAAACTTGTTGTGGGAGATGTTTTCCGTGCCCCTAGCAATCCCTCACTCTTGTGTGTGATGGTTGGAGATGGAGTTCAGATTCTTGGAATGGCAATCGTGACAATTTTGTTTGCTGCCCTTGGATTTATGTCCCCTGCCTCCCGTGGAACACTTATTACCGGTATGCTGTTTTTCTACATGATTCTTGGAATTGCAGCCGGTTATGTTGCTACTCGTCTTTGGAGGACTATGTTCTGTGGAGATCACAAGGGATGGGTCTCTGTTTCGTGGAGAGTTGCTTGTTTCTTCCCCGGTATTGCCTTCCTTATTCTAACTACTTTGAATTTCTTGCTATGGGGTAGTCACAGTACAGGAGCTATTCCCTTTTCGTTGTTTGTCGTACTTATTTTGCTATGGTTTTGTATCTCGGTTCCCCTTACCCTTGTTGGTGGTTACTTTGGAGCAAAGGCTCCTCATATTGAATACCCAGTTCGAACAAATCAAATTCCCCGAGAAATTCCACCTCAGAAGTACCCTTCTTGGCTTTTGGTCCTTGGGGCCGGTACCCTTCCATTTGGCACACTTTTCATTGAGCTCTTCTTCATCATGTCCAGTATCTGGATGGGTGGTGTATACTATGTGTTTGGGTTCCTTTTCATTGTTATGATCCTTTTGGTTGTGGTTTGTGCTGAGGTATCGCTTGTTCTTACCTACATGCACCTTTGTGTTGAGGACTGGAAATGGTGGTGGAAATCTTTCTTTGCTTCTGGTTCTGTTGCCATTTACATCTTTCTTTACTCCATCAACTATCTAATATTTGACCTTAAGAGTTTGAGTGGTCCTGTATCTGCAACCCTCTACCTCGGGTATTCACTCTTCATGGTTCTAGCAATTATGCTTGCAACGGGTGCAGTTGGGTTCCTTTCTTCATTCTGGTTTGTGCACTACCTGTTCTCTTCAGTTAAGCTCGATTGAAGGGCCTCTTTTGGATTCGAAGTTCAATGGTGACAATGCAGCAGCAATCAAAGATCAAAGGTTGGCTGTAACACATGTAGCTTATAAATTGTTCTGCTTATTTTATCGTTTATGTCTATTTCTAGCGAATTCCGAAGATACCTACAATAATCTTCTGAAGTTTTGTTCAAGCCTTTATCCAGATAGAAACTATTGTGAACTAGCCATCTAGTTTATGCAATGGTGACAGAATGAATATTTTCATACGAGCTTATGCACTATTTGTTGTCTAGATATGTACCAAGTATTTACGGTTATTTCAATCAATTGGTCTTCGATTTGCTGTTTATCTGGTTTTCACTATATGATGATGGAAACTTAATAGATAGATTAGATCTTTCTGTAAGCTATGCATTGAGGTGAATCTTTATGCTTTCGGTGTAGGAATCACCACCTCTCCCTTGGAATTTCATTCTTGCTTTGCATTTCGGTACCTGTGTGCTCTCGTTTTGTGTGGTATTTCTAACCATTCAATAAGCTCTTGTTTGTCGTCAATTTCTTAAAACTCATTCTTCTTCAAACTTATTTTCAAACAACTTTTAATGTGATTCACAAATTTTTTCAACTTTTTAACAACACATGCACAAGTATGCTTGTTGTATGGCATTTCTAACCATTCAATAAGCCTCTGTTTAGTTCCTATTTCTTGAAACTTGTTTCCATTATTCACATATTTTATGAGATTCACAATTTTTTTTCCAAATTTTCGTTCACATTTCATTAACTTTTATTAAAATATACTAAAATTGATTTTAATCCAAATCAGAGGGGGTTAAATGTGTGCATTGATCGGGATGGGTTGGTTATACACTACACACTGTACCCGACTTGTCTCATACTCGAACTTTTATTCCTCAAGCATCAGGTCGAATCTGTATGGACATTGTCTCATTTAAATGTTGGCCGGAAAATTCTAATATGCGCCTAAATTCATAGAAATGTCATTTTTTGTGTCCTATGTTCTCCTGGCACCAGCCTTGTGGTCCTGGGTAGAGCAAAGAAACCTGGGAATTCATCTTTACTGATTTTAACCTTGCGCAGAGTATTTAAAACAACTCAAGTTAATCTAGTTTGGATTTTTTGTAAAGCAACTTATAATTTATCATAAATGTCATAATCAAATAAAATATAATAATAATTAGAAAATGTAATAAAAAAAAAAAAATTTATGCTATCAATTATAAGTACTTTTTAACTTCTTATTTTTAATACACGACTCTCCTTGTGCTTTGTTGCAATTCATTTCTTTGCACTGTACTTGTAACCTGAAATCAAAAGCTTAGAGAACATATAATCAAGTTAAAAGGCACTTTAAAAAATTCAAATAGCGAGTTTAGGCCTTAGGGATAATTAGAGTAATGTTATTCATCCCCAATGGGGATGAAAACACAGTCTAGGTGGCTGTAAATGATAGGTGAAATGAAAGGTGAAATTAAATGACTTATTTAATTTCACCTATCATTTAATGTCACATCAGCGTCACCTAAATTGTGTTTTCATCCCTACTGTGGATGAATAGTATTACTCGGATAATTATGTTAGTTCGCATAGTAGAGAGAAGCGAAAATGGAGCAACTTAAATAATGAAAATGGAATCATGGTAATATAAGTGTCATTGAACCCCATAGGAACTACAAGATCACTTTAAGGTCACCTTTGACATTGTCACTGACCGTAAAATTTTATTCAATAAGTGAAAACCGATAGTACGAGTCGGAAAATTTAACCTCTCTCTAAAGAAATTCTCTTCCCAGGAACAAGCAATTCTACTACTTAATGCTATGGAGATGAATAAAAAATCAATTGATTTTATGATATAGTTGAAGAAATCAACAATTTTAGTTGATAATTTTTATTTTTTCTTTTTATCAACCATCTATTTTCTATTCAAAATTTTGGTAATTAATCAGCTCTCGATGATCTTTTACACTATTTTGGACGATACAGGGTTGTTAATTGTTGCCGAATAAAATATTTTATTTACATATGGTGATGGTGGAAATACATTCTATGCTTCTAGTAACTCAAGTTAATTAAGAAACCTATTCAAGGTTGAATGTGTGTGTGTGTGTGATTTTGGGTAACGCCCCATCACGAGCGTCCCCCACCATTCTTGCCCTGGGACCCTATGGAGGAGATAAGTCGCAAGATACGCAATGCAGAGTCAGGAATCGAACCAGTGACCATGTGGTAGTTCCGCATTCACTAAGGCCGCCCTTTGCTACTGCGCCATGTGCCCTGGGGGCTGTGTGTGTGTGTGTGTGATTTGTTGAAAGTAGATCCAATTTTTCCATTTTTTTTTAAAATTTCGTGGAATGATGACTTCACCATGTCGAAGTGACTTTCCTTTTTCTTTCACGCCCTTGTTGGAAATACATTCTATGCTTCTAGTAACTCAAGTTAATTAAGAAACCTATTCAAGGTTGAATATATATGTGTGTGTGTGTGTGATTTTGGGTAACGCCCCATCATGAGTGTCCCCCACCATCCTTGCCCTGGGACCCTATGGAGGAGATAAGTCGCAAAATATGCAACGCAGAGCCAGGAATCGAACCAGTGACCATGTGGTAGTTCCGCATTCACTAAGGCCACCCTTTGCTACTGCGCCATGTGCCCTGGGGGCTGTGTGTGTGTGATTTGTTGAAAGTAGATCCAATTTTTCCATTTTTTTTTTTAAATTTCGTGGAATGATGACTTCACCATGTCGAAGTGACTTTCCTTTTTCTTTCACGCCCTTGTTGAAAATACGTTTAACTAATCATAATTGATAATTCAAAAGGTTGAGAACTCGACATCGCCATTTTTGAACAATTTAAAGCCAGCCTTCTTTTTTACTATTATAAGAACGAAAATAATGTTATCGAATTCAATTGACTATTAAGATATATTTGTTATTAATTGTAGCAAAAAAAAAAAAGAAGTTGCTAACTAGAAGACGTTGAAATCTCGACAAGTAACCTGAATAACATTTTGTAACTAAGTGATTGTTTGTCTCTCATTCTGGGAGAAGAAATAGAGTTTTGAATAATATTTTTGGAGAATGTGTAGTTGAAAAGTTAAGTAATTTTATTCATTTGTGTGTAAAATATTTTATTGAGTGAATATGTGGTGGAGATTGTTTACTGTAACAACCAATGTTTGATAAAATGGATGACAAACATGGGCTAAATTATAAGAATGAAAATATTGATCTCGCACTAAATTGAATATAAAAATCTATTTGCTGTAAAAAAAATTGCAAATTAGAAGACGCTAAAATCTTGACAAGGGGCATGAATGACACTTCGTAACTAAATTTGGTTGTCTAATCTTAGTCTTGTTGTCTTGTTTTAATCATAAAAACAATCAAAAAACAGGTGTATCAGCTATGAAAATATTACTAATTTTAGCGAACATTTCAATTGTCTACGAAAAGCAAGAATTATTTCTTACAAGTAATTGAGAAGGCCTTTGAACAATTGTTTTTAATTATAAAAGGGAAAAATTTATTTCTCCTACTTTATCTTTATCATATTTCAAAAATAATAAAACAACTTTCACATTTCAAAAATCAGATATTTTGATCTACACACACACATAAAACCCACCCCCACCTCCATCACCCTTACTGCTCCGACGATCACTCCGATGACCATTCTGGCGACTACTACGACGACTACTCTGGCGACCACTTTGATTCCGGTGACTATTCCAGTGGCCGTTTTGGCGACTGCTTCGATTTCGAAGACTATTCTAATGACATGAATTTTTTGTACGATCACAGCCCAGGTCACAAGTCACAGTCCACGTCACAGCCCATGTCACAGGTCACAACGAATGATTTTTTGTTTGTAATAATTAATAACACAATAAGGTTCGTCTCCCATTTTTATTAATAGTCACAGATTATTTTCAAATGGTCACAGCACAAGTCACAGAATATTTTTGCGCATGGCTCAAGTTTTTATTGATAGTCACAACATCGATCACGGCACATGGCTCAGGTCACATATTGGTCACAGCACATGGCTCAGGTCATAACATTGGTCACATCACATGGCTCAAGTCACAGCATTGGTCACAGAGACTATACAGCACAACCTCACCACCATCACCACCACCGTCTTACATGCCCTAACCCTAGTACGCCGTTGCCACCACAGCCGACAACTCACGACAACTATCATCACTAATGTCGCCAATACAGCCTCACCAATCGACGGCAAACCAAAAACCACCTCGCCAACACAGAGACGGGAGTTATGAACTGAACGTGAAAAATTAGGGATTTAAGTTGGGTTGGAGTGGGGTGGGGTGGGGTGGGTGGGTGGGTGGGGTTGAAAAGTTTAGCATTCTATGACAATGGCGTGCTTTATTATTTTACATATTAAGAGCATTTTCAATCGTTGTGTAAATATAAATTGTGATTTAGGTATACGAAGTGGTCGAAAATCTCTCCAATGAAGTGATGCAATGGAAATGCAAATTTCAGAAAAAAAAAAAGACATGTATCTAGATATATATTAACAAGAGGCAGAAAATTGATTTAGATATTACTTTTATTGGAGTAAATTTTAAATTTAGATCAATTGAAATGTAAATGAGAATGTAAAAGTAGTTATAAAAACATCAATTTACGCCAATTTTACACCACAATTGAAGATTTCTAAGACCATAAAATTAACCTATAGCTTACAAAATTCTTTCCTATGTTCTAGGTTTTCTTCTCGGAAAAACCTACAAGTTTTTAGTCAAAAAAGTGTCCTTGCACTTTTGGGGTTGTGGAAAACTATGATTTTGGTCTCGTGTCCCTCAACTCATTTTTATTTTTTATTCTCAATTTGTCTCTCTCTGCCACCAGAATCCCCACCCCACCCCGCACTCACCATGCATGGACACACTTCTTTCTCGTAAACCATATGTTGGAGAAGATCGTCGATCATCGGCTTCATCTTAAATTATAATTTTAGGTTCGTAATTTTTTTTAATTCTCTAATGAATTAGTAAATATAAGTACAATTTAAGTTCATCGAGTTTTCAAGCAACATCCAAACTAATCAAGCCTACCACAATTTTTCTCATATTTCTTTTGATTTATTGCATGTAATTTAAAATATAGTGAGAAAATATTATTAAAAAGGACCCACTCCTCGTACTAGGTCTAAGACACGTCCCACATGGCACGTTACGTTCAAGGGTGATATTTAGTCGCACAAGAAACACCCACACAAGCAACCAACCATCCTTGTCCTGATATTTAGCCATAAAAAATTGACTGTTTTTGCGCCATTTCTTCCATACTCTGGCCAAGAAATAAGAAGTATATCTCCAAGGTAGAAAGAAATCAATGGCCACAGGTGCAGCTGGAGATGGACTTTTCCGTGGTGTATTCGAAGGGTGCATTTCAGGCGGCGACACGGGGATCCAAAGAAGGCCGTACCATAAAAATTGCGGGTGCCAACTACATAAATTGCGTCAAAGTTGCTCGCATTTGTCAAAACATAGAGCCGTGGCCTATCGTGTTAGGCGGTCTTGGAGCGAAGGTTGCCTCACGTTGATGGCATCTGGTCTCTCGTCGTCCCCTTGTTCCTCACCGACCAAATCCACCGAGGAGATGACAAGGACGCTAACGCAATTGACACTATGTAAGGAAGATGAAGAACAAGAACAAGAGACTAAGGTTTGATCCTTTTAATTTATGGACCATGCTTCTTATATTGGTCTCGCCGGTTTTTTTCTTTTGTTTTTTTTTTGTGAGAATAATTTTATGAAAGTAAATGGTTTCGTCTTGCTCAGTCCGAGCTAATCTCTCCGAGGCCATCAATGTATCTCTTGTCTCAGATTCAGTCGGATTCCCGGCTTCTAGGCTTTCCACCCGGTTTCGATGGGACCGAAGAGAAGTCATGTACAAAATTGTTGATTGTGATCAACCTTTGTCAATTGTGTCCATGCATATACATATATAAACTTGTATGTATTTCGTTTTCCTCATCGGAATTGAAGATATACACACGTTGACATTTGGAAAGTGTTTCCTCACCATCTTTCAAATTTTAATACTATTTCTTTTGGTACTCTGCACGTTTTACCTAACCATAATTGCTATTATTCTAGTATATATTAGTGTTATAATGTAATGTTACATTTAAATTGTTGGGAATGGGAAGAGAAGTATATAAACTTTGTTCACACGATTTATATATGCACACATTAATGTATTTCATTTTGTTTGAGTTAAAAAATTTGATTAAATTCAAAATTAAAGTTAACAATTAATTTTAGCTTCACATTTAATAGAATCCCTATTTCTCATTTTAGTAGTAGTTCTCTTTTATTTTCTTTATTTAATCTACGATTTTTCAATCACAAATTTCATCAAATTTTTATTAAAATCTAATAAAAGTCCGATATATACCAAACATGGGTTTTATAAGGACAATTCCACTTGTACATCAAAATTTGTACATCAAGGGATACATCTCTCTCACATGGGAGGTGGGACCCATTGAAATAATGTTTTTTTATTCGAGTGGACCCCACCCCCCATGTGAGAGAGGTGTAAACCCCGATGTAAATCTTGATGTACCACTAGCATGGTCCGTTTTATAAAGCTGATTCTTTAATTTATATGACAAATGTATGTTTTTCATATAGAATTAGTCATATCTAGAAATAAACTTGCATTGCCGTGTCCTATCGTATCGTGTCCTGTCCTGTCAAACATGACTTATGAAATTCTATATATATTTTTGGTTCAAAAGCTGGACAATTATAGTGAGGCTATAGCATTTGATAATGGATTCTAGTTTACTTACTACACACACCAAAACTTACCTACACCTACTTTTCTTGTTATTTAGATTTCAATTCTCAATTTACAGGAATGATTTTATATATTTTAACTAGCCCTTATTGGTAGGGAGTCACTAAAACATAAATTTTAATTTAAGGCAAAATCAACAACTAATTTTAACAACATATCTTATGATATCCACAACTTTTTAGCCACACATTTCATTAACTTTTCAAAATTTCCTAAAAATCTAATTTTAGTCCCCACCAAACATGAGCTTAATCATTCATAGTCGAAGAGGAGAAGCGTCTGCGTGTAGTATAGTATATATCAATATGTCCAAAATCATGACTATATATTTCATAACACCAAGGATGAGGAATAGTGATAGTGAAATACAATAAGTGAGCAAAAAAACTGACAAAAGGGATATTCTTCGATATTCCTGAGGCCCAAAAATATATTTAAGGATCCTTTTATTTGTCAATGTTTTCTTTGGCCGATAAAACCGATTGCTTGAAATAATGTATAACAATTGATGAATTTAATTCTCAAGACTCATTTTGTGGTGGGCCATGAATCGATATTTATTCGTTGTCCTAGGTACCAGCATTGTCTAATGAATAAAAATGTATCTTAACTTCATTGGACAATATAGTAGTGACCATACTATTACATTGGCTCGTATTTAAAACCACTGGAACTAGATATCATTACTTATAGAGTAAGCACATGTAATATATAAGAGTTTTGTAATTCAAGTGTTGGGTTCGATTACAAATATTATTAGATATTTACAAGATGAAATTTATGTAGCTTTCATATGTAAAATTTGAATCGAGGTAGAGAATTGTTGATTAAGAGTTCGAGGGTATAACTCATAAAAGCAATTTGTTAAAAAAAAATGCAATCGTATTGACAAGGTATAATCTCAGGACAAGTATAGTGTATATCACAAATATTGTTGTGTACCCAATTCTTCTACCTATATCATGCTTAAAGTAGTTGCAAGTTGAGCTTGAACCTTCACGAAACATGGCAACAAAACATGCTTGGAATAATCTATTAATGCCGATTTTTGGGTGTAAAAAGCAAGTTGTATGTTCAATTTAACAGTCAAAAGTGTGGGCCTTTCTTCGTCTTGTGTTTTTGTCTCACACTCTCACCCTTTGGCTGAGATGAGAGAGGGAGATTCCAAGGCAATCTTGGTCGAGCAAGAGCGTTTCTTTGTAGTTTTACAATTAGAAACTGCAGTATAGTCCACGAGCAACGTGTTCTTTCTTCTCACACATTGTAATTTTAACCTTAAAAGTTGTAGGAATAAGAAAAACATTTTGCTCAGTGGTCAAACCATGACAAACTTAGTTCTTAACTCACAGTGGATACCATCACAATAAATTGTGGGATTTATATCTTCAAATAAACCATAGACAAGAATCCGAGTTCATGAGAAACCGAAACATTAAGCAATTGGTATAGCTATGTAATTGTGATATTATATATATAAACTTGGCTTCTCGCGGTTTCAAAAAATAATTACGGTTAAATCGAAGAAATATTATACTTGTAATGCAATGTTTGATCTAACTTTAAATGTTGAAATTATCGAACTTTTCTTATCCCCAAACCATATAATTGTTGCGAACTAGAGACAGGCTATGAAAAAATAAAATATGATGCACGTACATTCTACTAGGGTTGTGTCGGAGTTTGACACATATCTTCACATGCAGATTTACATGTCCTGAGGGGTCAGCTTACCCAACAAAAAATTATGAATTTTTCACTTTTCAACTATTTGCATAGAAGAGAAATAAGAACAGAAGAGTTGGGGAAATTCGTCACGCCTATAACAGGATGTGATGCTCTATATTTTTTCACTTCGTATATTCCCAACTTTTCTCAGAATTCCACTTCTTCCAATACCTATGTTTGCCATTTATATCAAATATTTGTCTTTTTCTACTAAGTTCATTGCTACGACACCAATGACTGTGACTTTTTCTCCGCCTCAATGCCAAACATCTCAATCCCTCAAACCCACGGTTTGGACAACACTTTTGACTTGGAAATCGATGATTGAATGATAATTTAATTAAGTATTTGAAAATGATGTATTTGACAATATTGATAACAATGTAATTATATGACGATTACAAAGTATGGGAACGTGTGGGCAATATTTTTATTAATTTATCGAATTATTTACAATAATGTTTTGTTGCTTCAAAAAAATTTAACTTAATTTTTGGCCCACGGATGAGAATGTCTTGCTCCGTTAGTGCATACTATGACATGGATATTGGCACTCTTGGTGACGTGGGTCCTGCAAGCTACCTAATTCCCTATTTTTCTATTCTTTTTTTAAATTTCTAAGTTTGAATGGATAATTGAGGAACATTCTTGAGCAAATATCTGACATGGTATATTCCATGTCCTATATTAAAGTGTAACGATAAAGATATTACAGAAATTAAAAATTTTAAAGAATATAAATCGATATATTTATGTTCATGTCCTACTTTTTTAGAAAAATCATGTCATAGTATACTTGACATGTATCACATATCCGTACAACTCAGAAGAAACATAAGGTGAAATAACTAGAGAAATATGTCCATCCACATTTTTAGGTTATACTTTATATCCAGTTCTCCCGTCCGTTTCACAACACAAGGAATGCAAGACCGGTGCTTGTTGGAAATAAATGGGAAAATTATATAAAATCAGGGGTTTAGTTTGTCATTTTTAAAAGTTAGATTTTAAGTTTATTTTTGTAAAAATCAGGTAGTATATTAAAACCTAATTCTTAACCTAATTTCTCCTCCCATTCCTGTCGCCTCCGCCTCCCCCTCCCCCTCCCCGCCAATCCACAGCAGCGTCGCAGACTGCTGGTGCAAGGAATAAGCTAAATCAATTGCAGGTCTCAGAGCAATCAAGCATCGTGATCATGGGGAAGCTCAAAAGCTAAATGAAATCCTTGGAAGAGGTCAAGGTGTAAAAAATACACTGCTTCAGCCAAAACTATGTTTTAATAAGTATCAGTACCTAAATCTTCTTGTGAAATTTAAATTAATTTCACATGTGCCTTCACCCAACCTTAGGTTTGCCTCAGGAACAAAAAGAACAGAATCCAGAAAAATTATATCTATTGTGAGAAATATATGTTTGAGCCAACCCTACCTTTTTGTTCGACCAGAAAAATCAAAACGTTTTGCGGTGTCTGTGACCTAGAAATTGTAACTGCGACTCACTGAAATAAAGTTGCGATAAGTAAACGTTTCGATTTTTTTTTTTCAATCTGTGACCCGTGTGGGTGTCCGTGACCTAGAAATTGGAACTGTGACTCGCTGAAATAGAGCTGTGACCTGTAAAAGTTTTGAATTTTTTTTAATCTGTGACCTATAAAAAATTACCTGTGACCTTAAAATTCTTGATTTGTGACCAACGAAATTAACTGTGACCTATAAATTTTTTCATCTGTGACCTCGAAATAATCTGAGACCAATTAATTTGATAAGCTGTGACCTGAAATTAATTTTTAACTAATTAATAAGATATACGCTATCAGATTACACAATTAAATATTTAATTAATTAATAAAAAGTAGAAACTTGATTTTTACAATTTTAAAGTTTAGCACCTGATTTTTTAAAATGACAAACTAAACACCTGAGCCGTAAACTTTTCCCGAAATAAATCTCACATTACCTGTGGACAATATCTTGGGCCAGCTTATAAACAATGTGGCAAACCTCTCTTGCTGAACCGATTTTGTGAGATGAGTTAGGCCCATAAATTTTTATATGGTATCAGAGCCTACCACATGATTGATGTGGGCCCACACTACTTACCCCGTGACAAGGACCAGAAAAAATTACTAGCTTGCACGTGAGGGAGGGTGTTCGAAATAAATCTCACATTGCCTATGGACAATATCTTGGGCCAGCTTATAAACAATGTGGCAAACCTCTCTTGCTGAATCGGTTTTGTGAGATGAGTTAGACCCATAAATCTTTGCAGTGCTGAAAGTTTATATCTCGTCTACATTTTCTCCAGATTCACATATAATTTTCCCTTTCCCCATCTGCAACTCTTGCCTGAGGAAAAAAGAAAGAAGCCCAGAACTATAAATCTTGTCGAAAAATGAAAGGAAACATCACATATATAAGGTAGTTGTAAAATACAATTTCAAAATTAAGCAATTAGTTTTATTATTTCAAAAATGAGGTCTTAATTAGATTCTATTAATTAAATAATTAATTTAAAAAATTATTAATCAAATATATTAAAGTCGCAATATTATATAATTTATGGTTACAGTTACATACTAGTTACAATTATAGATATCACGGTCAAAAATCACAAATTTTATGTCACAATTTTTTTATTGGTCATGTATTATTTTTTGATGAGAGATAACAAATTTTACAGGTCACAAATTATCAAATTAATTGATGACATATTTTTTCTCGATCAAACATCACAAATTTTATAGGCCACAACTTATTTAACATTCAAATTATCACAACTTATTTTACAGTAACAAAAATTATCAAATTAATTGATCATGTATAATTTTTTTATTACATATCACAAATTTTACAGTCACGAATTACGATCATGTATTATTTTTCAATCACATATCACAAATATTACAAGCCAAAACTTATTTTACAGTCATAAATTATCGAATTAATTGATTACATATTATTTTTCGATCACATATTATTTTTCGATCACAAACTACAAATTTTACAAGTCTAACTTATTTTATAATAACAAATTATTACATTAATTAGTCACAAGTTATTTATCGATCATAAACTATCAAATTAATTGACCACAACTTAAAAACTTAGTTATGATTACAAATTTAATTATAATCTTACATTATTTATATCACATTATTTATCAATCACAAGTTATTTGCGAATATCCCACCCCCACCCAACACAACCCAACCCAACCCAAATAGTTGGTCACAAACACTTTCATCCCGCCCTCACTTCCACTCGAACCACCACACTAACACCAATCAAATATCTAGCAACCTCACTACCACCACCGCCACCACCATCGCCATAGCCATCACGATTGCTTCACAATTTGAAACTCAAAATCTGAAACTTTACCATCTGAAACAGAAATAGAAACCAAACCACCGATACAACTTCACCGCGACCAACACCATCACAATCTGAAACTTCACCATCCGAAACTCACAATAGAAATAGAAACCAAAACACAGGTTGAGCAACAAAAAATCACAATCTCAAAGCATCTCTATGCTGTGCTCAAATCAGTGCTAGACAATATAGTGGCTTCTCTATGTAGCACATCGAAGAGCGAGATGTGAGAGCAGGGTGACGTGATGTGCGGCAAAAAGAGAGATGTAACATGGGAGATGGTAGAACGGCGTGGCTTCAAAGCAAAGAGCGCTACTTGGAAGTGGTCTCTAGTGGTGACGGTGATCCATGTGTGAGGGAGAAGGTAGAAAGAGAAGGGAGATGAAGAGAAAACTGAAGTGGAGAGGAGAGGAGAGGAAGAAGAGAGATAAAATGATTTAGCGGTTGGATGTGGTAAGGTGTGAGTATATAAATTAGTTTATAATTTAATTATTAATATTAAAATATGTAACTTTTACCTTCTTTTTGTATAAATAAATTCTAAACTTGATTTTTGAAGTTGAGTGAGAAAATTATCTCAAACCCTATATCTAAAGTTTCAATTCCAAAAATCGAATTTTAGTAGTTTTGTTTTCAATAATCAGATCCTAATTGTCTCTTAGCCCTTGTTTGAGCCACATTAAAATTTTTATTTTCATTCTTCTACTCATTTTTAACCACACATTCTTCAATAAAATAATATTTTCTATCACATCAATAAGTTTCGTTCTTTTTTCAACCATACATTCTTCATCAATCTACTATTCCAAAATACATTTTTCCAAAATAATGTGACTTAAACACATCCTTAATTATATATAATATATGTATAAATATAATTTATACATACATATTATATACCTATAGACTACAGTTATCACAATTTGTTAATTGGTCACAAATTACAAAATTTATTAGTCACAATATTTATTTATGGTCACAAACATCACATTAATTGAACATAAATTATATTTATGTCACAATTTATCAAATTATTGGTCACAAATTAATAATTTTTAGGTCACACATCGTGTATTGATCACGTATCGTTTATTGGTCGCTAACCAATCAAATTAGTGGTTACAATCAACCAAATTATTTGTGACCACCACCAAAATCCTTTGTGACCACCGCTTCGCTACCGCCTCCACCAGCAGCACCATCAACATCTCAAAACCAACACCACACCATTCCCAGCACCACTATCACCACCCCAAGACCCCCATCGCCATACGCACAGCCAAAGCAAACATACAAATCACACAATCACCGCCGCCACCAACTTCAAATCCACACTTCGCAGTGCACAGATAACTAAATAATAAGTCACATGTAACCACCGTGGCACCACCACTACCATCGCACCACAACCACCAATGTTACCAGTACCGCCAATATCACCGCTGCCTCACCACCGCACATCACAACCACCACCACCCAATTACAAATACCAACAGAATTTGCTAACCACCACCAAGCCAAAATCCCTAATTAATAACCCAAATCCCAAACAAACCCTAAATCATTTTTCTTTAATCCTTCCATTCTCTCCTTCCCCATATTCTCTCTCTCTCTCCCTCCCTCCCTCTGCCCCTCTCCTTTACCGTCGCCGTCGGAGATTCGAGCAACGTCGTCATCGATTGTGAGTGCTGTTGTACCGTTCACAGAGAGAGAACAGACTATGTGCCGGCAATGTGAGCACTGCTGTGTAGTTCGAACTCTGTTGTTCACGACAGTGTCATTGATGTGTTGTCTGCTCTATGTCTCTGTGAACGGTAATGTGGCGATGCTACCGTGAACATCAGCTTCACCACGCTGCGTCGATTGATCGTTCTTCATCGCCGCTGCAAAGCAGTGGCAGTCCGTGCGCGGTTGTTCATCGTTGCTGCGGTGGTTGGGGGAGGTAGCATTGTGGAGAGAGGTGAGAGAGTGGAGAGAGATGGAAGCGATCGGCGGTGGGAGGAGAGAGGGTGGAGGGGAAGAATTGGTTCAAATGATTTAGGGTTTGGTTGGGTCAAATTATTTTATTGTATATTGATATAAAAATAAAAATAAAAAATGTTTTTAAATTATTAATTAAAACCTGATTTTTAAAATGTTAAACATGTGACCTTATTTGTGAAATTGGAAATCTAATTCCATGTCTTGTGTAATTTCCTCATAGAAAAACCCTTTGCCTATTGTTTTGAAGATGGAAAGGATCGGTGCTTAGGGTTGAAAGGGGTATAATGTAATTATCTCCATACAAGATTTCTTCATTTTTACAACTTAAAGAAAGGAAATGGAAGCTCAACCACAAGTTATTGGAGGTGTGATTTAGTTTGGTATTGATGGATACATGCTATGAAAGTTGAGAAAAGATTATTGGAAACATTTAATTATAACATATTTGCCTCGTGCCAACGCGACTAGGGGCATAGGGAGGGGGAGCCCAGCCCCTGTCCCACAAGCCCATTTAATCTTTAGTGTAGAAAAAATGAAATTCTTATTTTTTCCTGTGTAATAGCCAAGTAAAAAAAATCCTTTTTTGTCCCTCCTGCCCTGAACGCGGCACAAATAATGCTTAAACCGCTACACTCCAGAAAGAAATGCACGTTCCAGAACTATATGGCCTAGAGTCAAAACTGAGTGCCGGCTTCCTTGGAGACATCACTAGTCTTAAAACTCTGACTAAGACAAAAGAAACTACAATTTCCAAGTTTGCTAAAAGATTCAAAACGTCTTCCAGATCTTACAAGGCAGCACGTGCCCAACTTCATCACCTTGTTTATACCCACAAACCATATACGGATGGAAACCCAACTCTTGATAAGACTTCACAAAGCACAAGCAAATAATTTCAACAACCCTGATAGCTTGTTTGGCAATATTGTCCAATACAATTCACCATATACAGAGTTATGCGTCAAAAGAAACGGAAAACAAAGGAACTGCGAGGAGAGAATGGCCACTGGAGCAGCAGAGAAGATGCTTCAGCGTGTCTATAATGTAAGCATATCAATGTTGGATATTGAGAGAAGGCCTTACCACAGAAATTGCATCTGTGCACTGCACAAACTAAAAAGTGCTTCCAGAAATTCTTGTTCTCAACACGGGAATATATCATTTTCTCAGAAAAAGCCATGGAACTATTGTTTTTTTTGTCCATAGATGATGCTTCCAAGTTCTTGTCAAGCTTCTTCTGTGAGTGAATCTAATGTCATGGACAGCAAAATTTTAAGAGAGTCATTAACAACTAGGGGATAATACTGTTTGCAGCCATACATTTTATCCGCAATTGAAGATGATGCAACAATTTCAGCTACCCGTGATACAGAATGGATGATGGCCTAAGAAGAGAGCTCGTAAAAATGATCAACGTGTTTTTACCATCGCCTGAAGCCCAATTTCACGTAGTGAGGTAGCAGCTTCTGGTGCTTTTCCAGATAATTATAATTGTCTAGAAAAGTAACCGGGCTGGTTTTTGATCTCTTCATTTCTGTATAATCTGATGAATCAAGTGCATGTTTGGTAAGTAGTATTCGACACTATAATGAACAAGATATTAACATCTTTTTCTTCTATAGTTGTGTCCCACAGTATCTAATTCTTCAAACTAAACATCTCATTACCGCTTTTTCGTCCTATCCATGTTCCCTGTTCAAAAAATAATTTAGTTTCCAGTAAGTATTATCTGCCTTGAGAACGAGTCAGATAGCAAAATTATCTGATGTAAGAATACATATCTTTCAGAGAAATATTCGTCGGATGTACATATTCATAAATAAACACCCATGTTAGTATGTGCTTTTACAGTTTCTTGACAAAATTTCTCTTTCAATTTTTTTCTGAAAGCTTAGTTAATGGGAATTACATAGTAAAGTCCCCCTCGATAATCAGAAAGTATGAACATGCCTTGTTGTGAATGCTGAGAACTAGTATATTATTGAAATCATTGGCAAAATCATTTACGGTTAAAAAAGACGGTCTATACTTTATATCTGAAAATGGTCAGCAAATTTTTACGTAGATTTTTTCATTCAATACAATTCTTCTACAAGAATTACAGATGCCTCTCATATCAAGTAGCATATCGTCAAAAGGGACATAATAAATATGATATTCCCGGCTCAAAAAAAAGAAGACCAGAGACGGATTCGGGGGAGAAAAAAAATCATGTGTAATTTTTTTTTTTAACACGCTGTACTCCTGTCCTGAATCCGTCCCTGAAGAAGACAGACATGATAATCAAGGTCCATGATTTTGTCTTGCTTGAAATGCTGTGCTTCGAGCTTCTCTTTATTCACAAAATTATTGATTGACTACATTCTGATACTGGACGATACCGTATGGAATAATGGACAAGATTTTAGTTTCATTATTTACTTAATCTTGTACATTGTTGTTCAGTTCGGCAACCAAAGATGTCCTCAAGAGTATTGATCTACGATAGAAAATTTACCTCCATTCAGAGCAAACGAATCTATTAATCTGGCATTTACCTCCAAATTAAAGTCTTTGATTCATACCCAACAACCTAATCCCTACTAAATTTCCTAAGCCTTGCAACTAACTAATAATTAATAATGACGAAATTATTTTATTATGTGATAGAGACCGTCTTTAAATTAATTCAAAAACAGACACAAGTTCTGATATATTATAAAACAAGAAGACTATCCAAGAATTTAATTACTCAGGTCTGTTACTCAGTGACATGACCCCTAGAATCAAGATTCTATTTATTGAAACAATCACCTTCATGCAAAGAATAACAACAATTTTTTATGTAAGCATCTATGATCCTGAGAATATAACACAGAATCACAAGAATCTGCAAAACACAATGCAGCTTGCATAGCCACTTACTATTCTTTAATTTATTAGGCAGAAATCATCTGGTTTTGGCATATTAAGATATTTTTTCTTGAACAATGCACTAATCTTTAATACATTTGTAAAGAACTTCACAAGTGAAATGCTCTAAAAATCTGTGGGATGCAATATCACAATGTTTTATCTCCGACCAACAGGTATAAACCAAACAAGGACTTTCTTTACAACTGTAAACAAATTATGCAACACGAGGAGTTTTTGATCAGGTGGACCGGACATCACTAACAGTACTAGAATAAGTTGCTATAACTGTGATGGCCTTGCAACCAATATTTTTTTCTTTTTAAATCTTCTGTTCTTTTGAAAGAAACCATGTTGGCAATGAATTGAGGGAGTAAACTCAGTGGCGATTGTTTGATAAAATTTATATAAAGAAAAAAGAAAGTTAAATTAGATTAGAAATAGAAAGTTTAGTATGTATTGGAAAATTAGTTGCAAATATATTTTAACAAAAAATTAAAAGACAAATTGCGACACAGCATTATCATCTCCGAAAGTCCATCGCAAACTATATTTAAATGTAGAAAAAGATTTGGTATATTACAATATTACAAAAAAAGGAAATTTTACACTCAATAATTTTAGAATATTTCATAATATTCTATATAATTTTCCAACAACTTCACGTATTTAAGGGGCTTAAATTTGGCTTAAATTTTTCATTCACCAGCTAATGGTTTCCACTCAAAAATAATTATGTAATTTTCTATAGAAAATTCCGACAAGAATTTCGTGCAGCATTATGAATACCAATGTGTGTTAGATGTAGTTCAAATATTTTAAGATCCGACAGAGTGTTAGGACAAAGGAAAACATGGGAAAAGGAAGGTGGGGGGCTGCCTATACACCCTGGCTCACTGCAAGGCAGCGTACCTGCTCTGCCCTGTGTCTCTTGGCAGGGAAAAACAGTTTTTTGGAACCATGAGTTGCCTCTTCATCCTTGGTGTTGTTCCTTTGTGTTTTTAGTGATTACTCACTATAAATATGAGTAGAAATTGATGAGAAAACACAACATTAACATCCCAAACCAGTGAATAAGAGTACATCAATTCCTAAAACTAGAATTCAGATTTTCTTTCAAAGTTCTTTGTTCCTTTTTCGAATTTCGTTTGTGCTTTTGCTATCCTGTTAAAGGCTTGAAGAATCTTTTAAAGCTATTTGTTTGGAGTTCTAAAGTATCTCAAATTCATTAAAATAGAGCAAATAACGCTTTTAGGACAGCATTAATTCGTAATTCAAGCCCTGTCCATATAAGAAATTCAATAAGAAAATGTTATCCGCAAGTTGGGTGGGTTAGTTCTCAAAACACGCAAAATAGAGACTAATTTTGACTAATTAGACAAGACACAAATTAGCAATAAAATTTAACTTCTTGATCTTACTACAAAATATAAGTTGAAAATAGACTTCGTAATATTTTACGAACATAATCACTATAGACAATCACAGCATAACAGATTGGAGTAATTCTATAAAGAAGGATCATGTTCTTTATCATTCCTTGTTTAAGACTACTTTTCCATCGTATGCATAAACGTAAAAAATGGAAGGAATCCCATCACCGGAGTAAACTATGTAACAACTGCATTTCCTAAGGATCCAAGCAAAATAAGACAAGAACAAAGTGATCCTTGTCATTCTTGAGATTCCCATTCTGGTATACCTTCTTTCTTGACCTCGCTTGTTCTTTCCTTTCAGGCCCCATGGTTGCAAATCAAGATTTTCCTAGGAAAAAATCCTTACTCTTGACAAAGAGCAAAACCACTTCATAGTTAAAGAAAATCCTAAATTCTCTCGAATTTTACGCAAGAGCACCAAAACAAATTCTTCTTTAGAATCTAGGTAGCTGCTACAATACCATTATTCCAACCATTGAAGTTTGTAGGATGCTATATAAACCCTTTAAGAAACATGCAACATTTTCAACTTCTTCTCTTTCACTTCAATAGACATAACACTTTGTTCAAGAAACAGACAAACTTGGAATCACATTTGAAATTCAGGAGACAAGCAGAGAGAGAGAGAGAGGAGAAAATGGCCACTGGAGCAGCTGACCTGATGTTACGGCGTGTCTTTGAGGGAAATGTGTGACATGGATAGTGAGCGGAGGCCATATCATCACAATTGCACATGTGCACTACACAAGCAGAAGGCCTCCTGCTCAAATGCTGTTCCACATAGCAGGAATATTTCATTCCCAAAAAAAGAATTATGGAATAAACGTTCTTTGATTTCCGTATTTACTTCCACGGTTTTTTCTCAAACTTCGTATGATTGTAGAGGTTGAATCCCAACCTTGA
Organism: Fraxinus americana; assembly: GCA_035079005.1. Lineage (NCBI taxonomy): Eukaryota > Viridiplantae > Streptophyta > Magnoliopsida > Lamiales > Oleaceae > Fraxinus > Fraxinus americana. The sequence continues at coordinate 5,653,395 of CM068726.1, read as the reverse complement.
GAGTCCCCCACCGTCCCACCCCTAGAGCACTGTGAAGAAGGTAAATCGCAGTATGTGCCTCAGCACGCCACGATACAAGAGCTGTCGTACTAGTGCCCACAAAGATTTCAATTCCATACCTTGTAAGAGGCAGGAATTGAACTCTCACACTGTGGCTACCAGTTCAACTGAGACTACCTCACTCTTGTCCTTTGCACCACTAAACTATGCCCTGGGGGCCAACTTCGTATGATTGTAAGTAATCAATTAGGAGTAGGGAGTGTGCCATGATGATTCAGTAGGTTGTAATTACGGCTGAGTACAATGTAAAGGTCAGGAGCTTAGAAGGTGGTTTGCTTCTTTTTCTTGGTTCTTAGGTCATCCGATATTCCTTTCAGGTTAACATTTTTCCTGAGGAACTTATTGTACATTCTGCTAAGTTAGTGTACACATGATTTCTTCTCTTTGACATTGCAGAAATTTCATATTGCTTGTATTATGCTCCGATTTTATTTTATGAAATTTTATACTGTCCTTAATGCTTAAAAATGCACATAATCAGGAAATAAATGTGCTGGTGTCTGCAAGACATGTATCACATAACTATTAAAGACGATACTCGTGCATCATGGCATATATCAGCATTCAACTCACAAAAAGTCTAAAGTCTTTGCAATCTGGATTTCTTGTTAGAACGTTAGAAAAGACAAAGGAAACACCGCTTCTTGTATTTTCTACTCTCTTAATGTTATCAAACTAAAATCTCTCACCTAGTGATGAACTAGCTGCTATATATATTTTATGAAGCAAATATTCATATTCGAAACTATTTCTACAATAAAAATTAAATTTAATGTTAGGCCTAAGTTGAATGGACACTTACGTAGAAACAAACTTTGTCATAATTAGTATATCGCAGTTTTTATAGAAATATATTTTATAAATGAAACATCTGTGTTTTTGTATGTTAGTATTCAGACTATCGAATTTAACCACCTCCTATGTATTAACCAAAGTTTTAACAAAAAAAGGTGATGGTTTCCCCCTTATAAACTGTTTATTTTGACCCTGCAAATATGTAAAGAATAGAAGCAAGTCTACGAAATGTGTGAATAATATTGAGTAATAGTTATGAATGTGTTGTTGAAATTCTGAATTTATAAACCATTATAAAATTGTATCCAAATGGAGGCATAATGTTGAAGAAATCTAAACATATTGTTGTGAACAAGATTCAACCCGGGATTTTGTGGCAGGCACAGACTCAGGAATAACCACCGGAAGGAAAATGAAACCTGTTGATTTATTCATACCATTACTACCATTTATGGGATAAAACTCGAAAAAAAATTGAAGTCATGATCATTGAATCAACTGAATGCTGTACTAATCAATGTTATGACAGTAAATCAGAAAAACTGCTAGTTGATTCGAGCTTCAAGCATTCTTGCGAGCAGATATATAAAGCCACATCTTTAGTAAACACAAGACACATAATACAGAAATAAGTCAATACATTTCAACAGTTAGTAACTCAGAATACAAGATTAAGATCATTATTCATATGAGACAATTCCACCACCTTTTGGTTCTAAGGCAAGTTGTTTGACGCAATTATTTAGAAATAGTATGGGTAAACACAGTTCGATTTGAATGATTTTGGAATATTTTTAAACAAAAACCATTAAAACTGTTTAGAAAAATTTCAAACCAAACCATTTCATTTTTCAAACTGGGCCAAACTAAACATTTTTTTGCACCAACCATTAATTATGTCTTTACTAATAGAATTTCATGCCATAATTATGGTATCATTACTTTAGTAACGCAGTTTTCAAGTAGTTGTTTTCACAGGATATCATCTTTGCAATTATATTATTTAACTTTCACCTATTTGTCAATCCATCAGGTGGTGCATAAATACCAATTGACAATTTTGAAAATTGACCTCTTGCAACGACTACTTCATGGAATTAATGAGTCAGGTTATCATAATAAATAAGTTAATCCAACGCTGAATTTTTGCATCAAAGTAAATGTTTGCCTTGTGCCGATGCGACACAAACAATATTGAGGACTTCTTAATTGCATTGGAGATATCACTAGTTTTACACCCAGAATAAGTTAAACCACCTATATTTCCAAGATTTCTAGCACTTGCCCAATGTCATTACCTCGTTTATGCCCACCCTTCTGTCCCACAAGCCAAACATGGATGAAATCCCACTCTATATAAGGCCCTAGAAAACACAAGCAAATATTTCAACCTGCGTAGTCCATTCCGTATGGTTGATTCTCCAGTATTGAAAAAATAAAAAGAAGCTAAAATTTTCTCTATAATATATATCCAATATAGTACAATCCACCACACACTGAAGTCTGTGAGGAGAGAGAATGGTCACTGAAGTAGCAGAGATGATGCTTCAGATGGTTTTTAATGGACGCATATCACTGTATGACATGGATATTGAGAGAAGGCCGTACCACGGGAATTGCACCTGTGCACTACACAAGTTAAAAGGGCTTGCCCAAAAACTTGTCCTCAGCACAGGCATGTATCCTTCACTCAGAAAGGGACACTGAACTATTTTTCGTTGTCCTTAGATGATGCTTCCCAGTTCTCTCTTCAGGCTTTTTCTGTCAGGAACGGAGAAATTTCCTGCAATTAGGAGATGATACTATATCAGTCATATGTTTTTAAGGTGCTGCACCAATTCCGACTTTCTATGATGCGGTAAACAGACAATGGCCTAAGAAGAAAACTCGTTTTAATGATCAATATGATTTTAGCTATCAATGGAAGACAGATTTGCCGTAGTAAGATAATAGTTTCCGCTATCCAGTGCTTTTCCAGATAATCAAACACGTATAGAGAAGTAAGTCATCCCTCTGGTTTGCGATCTGCCATTCTTATGAATTATGTAAAATTTATGCAAAATTTGTTCCTTGTTCAAAGCATCATTATTTTCTACAGTGTTCATTATCTACCTTTACCAGCAGGGAACAAGTAATTTACTAAAATTATCTCATGTACAAGTACTGATCTTTCAGAGAAATATTCATTAGACGAACATATATCAGTATGTGATTTTATACTTTCTTGATGAATTTCGTTTGTTTTCAGTTCTGAAAGTTCAATCAATCAATGGAATTAAGCCCCTGTTTGTCTACATTTTTTCAAAACTCTTTTTTTCTAAAACTCATTTTCAACCCCAAATTCTCACAACAAAATATTTAAACCTATTTTTTTCTACATTTTAATCATACATTCTCTAAATATTCAGTATTCCAAAATTCATTTTCATTGAATAATTGTAGACAAATAGGGACTTGATAGAAAACGTCCTTGTTTATTTCGTAAAATGTACTTGCCTTGTTAAGAATTAGAACTGCACGATATAATGGCACAATTTACAAAGAAATGCACTGTTCCATTTTCTGTAATATGATATGCTACATTTATATATAAGAAAGCGCATATTAGTAAAATCATTGATGATATCGTCAACACATAAAAAATGGCTCTATTAGTTCATATTCGAAAATGATGGTCAGCAGTTTTTTTCATTAACAGCAGATGCCTCTCCCATGTACGTAGCATTTCATCGAAATGGACAAAAAAATAAATTATTCCCAGCCAAAAAAAAACACACACACACACAATAAAACATGTTTACCAAGGCCCATGATTTGTTTTACATGAAACGTTGTGCTTTCACTTTTCATTATTCCCAAAATATTGGTTGACATCTTTTATGGAGTACTAGATAATATCGTACAGAATAACGCAAAATATAACCTTTTCTTTTTCCTTAATCTCGTACATTGTTGTACAATTTAGCAATCAAAGAAGTCCTGAGAGTATTGCAAAATCATAAGTAGATTTTCCTCCAAAGGAGCAGATGAAATTCATTGATCTTGCATGATAAATGTGTCAAATGGTCTGTTTCTATACAAGCATACTCCTACTGAGAAAGAGTTTCAGACGATTCATTCATGCGTTATACAGAAGCTAACTAGTCCCACCAAAACTACGTTCTTTTAGGATAGTTTACAACATGATTAATACTACACATGGTTGGCTGGAAGGATTCAATAATACTGAACAATATTAAAGAAGAAAATAAGTTAAAACCTTGTTAATTATATTGTACAATATTATGTACCAAACATGCACTATATAATATATTAAAAATGATTACAGATGTCATTTTTAATTAGAAAGATTACAGCAACATCAATAATATCAGAAGCCTTCTATTCATTCAACAGGACCTTAATTTATTGGATGACAGTGACCTTAGTCTTTAGTTTAATATAAATTTTGGAAATCCAGAGCTGGTAAAAGAGGGACGCAAGTTCTGATATATAGACAAAAGAAAGGATTATAAAATAAGAGAACTATCCAAGAATTTACTTAATCAGGCCTATGACCAAGTGACATGACACTTGAATTAAAGATTCCATTTATTGAAAAAAATCACCTGTAAAACATTTGTAAGCATCAATGTATATCAGAGAATACAATGCAGAGAACACCATGCAACTTGCATGGACATTCTACAATTTATTAAGCCCCCAATTTTGGTGTAGTTAAAATTAGAGTTTAGTAGATTTTGATAGCAAGTTGATGAAATGTATAGTTGAAAGTTGTGGGTCTCATAAATGTATGGTTAAAATTACTTGCTGATTCTAACTTAGATTTTTAACTAAATTTTAAATCACATCAAATAGGGGCTAAACAGAAAACATCCGGTTATAGCACGTTGAAGAATGGAACATTTTTAATACATTTGAAAAATAACTCATATAAGGAAATCTCTAGGATGTAAGTATCACAATGCTTTTCCTCCCACTAACAGGTATAAACCGCACAAGGGCCTTCACAGCTTATTAAAAATTATGCATGTAATAGATCATATAATTAAAATACTTGGGGAATGTTCGATCAAGTGACTCAACATCATTAGACACTACTAGGAACAACTACAACTGTGAAGACCTTGTCCTTGAAATGTTTAATTTTTGCTATTTTTTAATTTCTTAAAAATGACATTAGCAACAAATTTATAGATGAGAAAGTCCGCCGTAAAAGCAAAATGCTTGAACTGGCCTATAGCATATATATCTATTGTTGACCCTATTATTTACAAATCCTACTTTCTTCGAAAATTTTCTTGCTCAAAAAAAGATTTCTGTTAGGGTTCAGATTTAGATGAAATAAGTAATGGAAAGTTTACAAATCGAGAAGTTAGTTTTAATTTAAAGAATAACAAAAAAAAAAATTGTATAAAAATAGCAACACGATGTTTCTGTCATCGAAAGTTTTCAAAATAATATTATAACACAGAAAGATTTGGATAAATTGGCTTGTTAAACCCTATTTTTATTGTAATAGAACAACATTAAAGAAAAAAGAATAAAACCTTTTCCATAGTACGGTATTTTCATGTCCACTTGTCCAGTACTATATACCAAATATATCCCATACTCATAGTGCATACAAGTGATACGCTACATACCAACCATGTCTCGTAATTCATAAGGAGGACTTGTTACGCAAACATTCTTCATTGAGAGTTCCAAATATTCTTTTTAATACCCAATATGCCGAATACATATTATTCTTAAAATCATGCTACTTGAACTTCTTCCCAAAAAAAAATAAAAATAATAAAAAATAAATAGATAAAAGATGTTATCTAAATTAGTTATACGAAGTCATTACAAGTTGATCTACAAATGGTATTTTATAGAACTCTTTACGAGCCAGAAATGTACATACGGTTGCTAAATTAAGCCAGAACAGCAAACCACCTACTGTTGTTACAAAATTTTATCCCACATTATATAATATTTATGAATAATAAATCTTTAAACTCTACTCATTTGAATTCCTAGATAAGAATTTGTTTAATATTACATGTTGACCCCAAAAAACAAGCCAACAGAAACTGGGCCCCACTCTCGTCCATATGGGCAGGAAATGAGCAACAGGTAAAGAGAATCGCTTCTTGAGATGCAAGCCACTATTGTTCGAGCACGGGGATTTAATCAACACGGTGTAATATTTTGAGAGCAATCCGGTGAAGACTGGAGAGAAAAGAGTTGTGTTGCCTTTTTGTATTTGGAATAGCGTTAGCCTTTAAATGATACAAGAGAGGGCATTTATAGTGTTAATATTGAAGCTATGACCGTGGGATGAAGTATACGTGGCTTCATCCAACCTGTGGCACATCCCATTGTAGACGTACCATCACCCACTTCGCCTATGTTGCACTTAATTATTCTTGAAAAAAGGGAAGCCGCAATATAGTCCATATCTACACTCTCAAACAATAAGCTGATACAATTGGATGTGTATGGGCTGCAGGTTGTCACATCCATTGCTTTTACAAGATCTTCTAGTAAGGATTTTGTTGGGAAACATTTCTAGTCCAAAGCTCTTAGGGGCTGGGGGTGCTTCAGTGAAAGGGGCTTCGGCCAATGGGCTTCCTCTCATTGATCAAGTTTGAATTATTATATGGAAAAAATTTATGGGTCAGGTGTTTACTTTCACCAAATCACGAATCAGGCCCCAACGTTTAATCTTTCAAAAATCAGGTTTTCGGTCGATTTCATTAAATATATTTAAATACAAATCTAATATTATTCGGTCCTTAATTTACTGATACAGTTAAGATTCTGCTTCCTAATATAACAGATCATCTCCATATTTACTCTCTTTATGCTTCATCCTCGGACCAAATTTGACAGGAGATTAAAGGAGAAATCGGCCGAAAGAGAACTAATCCTCGCCGATAACGGAGCTCCAACGGTGGAAATTCGGTCACAGATCGTAATCGACATTCGAATCTCTGCTACTGAAAATCCAATTAGCAGGTCACTGCTGCGTGGAAGGTCCAATTGATGATATTTTCAAAATCTGTGGCTTCCTGCATTTGACATCTGCGACGTGCATGAATTCAATGCAACTTCTGTTGCCTCTATTCTGAATTCTGCATGTTCAAAAAACCTGTGACCCGGAACACCTATGTCGCCTGCATTTAATTTCGATTAATAATACTGTCTTCTTACAATTGAATTCTGTGACATGCATGTTATACTATCTGTGTCCCGAATTCTGTATGTGACCTGCATGTTCTACTACCTGTGACCCGAAAGACCTATGTGGCCTGCATTTAATTTCGATTGAATTCTGTGACCTGCAAGTTATACTATCTGTGTCCCGACTCGTATGTGACCCGCATGTTCTACTACCCGTGACCCGAAAGACCTATGTGGCCTCGCATTTAATTTCGATTTAATTCTGCGACCGCATGCTCTACTATCTCGTGTCCCGAAATCAGATGTGACCCGCATGTTCTACTACTCGCGACCCAAACACATATATGCCCTATATGGAATCAATTTGAGTTATTACCGTTATCTCATGACCGCTCGAATTTATGACCCTATGTGGTCTCCTATCTCGTGACCCGCATGAATCAATTTAAATACGTACAACATGCATTTCATTTTGCGTATTAATGGATGTCCACGTATGTTTGCTGAATGGATCCCAGATATCAGTGGTTTTGTTAGCTCGGAATTGCACATATGCGAAGCTTGTGGATACTGTAATGAAAGAGTTCAGTTTGGATCCTACAAAGGTCGTGGTCACAATACAAAGATCTACCGAATAATATATTGCCGTTAAGAAGAATAAGAAGTGACGTAATGTACTATCATACATTACACTAAAGGTTATAGATCGTGACCCTTCTAGATATTCATTACACATTGATGTTACCCTGATCGAAAAGAGGAAAAGATCAGCAAGTGAAGGGAAACAGATTGTGAAATGTGGTCGCTGTAGGGGACATGGTCACAATCGAAGGAGATGTACTAACTTGGTTCCATTGAGCCACAGTTAAGAAGGGACAAAGATTCAGAACAAGCAAATCAGTCGATGACATTTGCACCATATTCATTACAATTTCACAAATTCATTATCTTTTGTTTAACACGTTGTAGCCATCCAACATTTTAATGTGATTTGAAAATAATTGAAATGAGCAATACTTGTTCAAATTATTGCATGTTGGAAGTTTCTTATATATACAATCCAATCGCGACCTCCAAAGAAAGCTTATGTTAACAACCGCTATAATCTGTGACCCCGTGAAACGAATATAGTGGTCTCATGACTTCAATAAACCGATTCGTGACTTCATGCAATATTATGTAATCGCTAGTATTCCTGTGACCTTCACACTCCAACCATAATATCACATGTGACCCTGTAGAAAAATAATACTACAAGCTGTGACCTCTCTAAATATCCACAAAACTGGACCATCATAAACCTGTATCCATGCCCTGTCTTCATCATATTGTAATGTAAACACATGCAAAAGACAACTTCTAATTCAAACTCATGCCTGCTCATAATGAAAATTTTGCCCATTACCATTAAAAAAAATCAATGTACATTTTGTCCCAGTAAAAACAAAAACTGCACATCAAAATAGACTATGCCATCATAAAAAATGACAATAAGAGACTTTACAGAGTTTGATAATTGTTTTAAATTTTTCAAAAACAAATAAGGACATCCATGACTCCATGACTCCATGACAATCTCATCTCCTCTTGTATATGCTCCGATGTTTATAAAGTCTTGTGGCAATATCGTCCATCCTCCGTAGTTGTTCACCTTGTAAATGTGACAATCGTGACCTCAGATCAGCTATTTGCCCCGTGAGTTCATTTCTTAAATCCTCAACAGCCTGCAAAACGTGAATATAAATGAGTGACAGAAATAAATGAATTTAAATTTGTCTGTGACCTATGTGTAAGGATCTGTGACCTGTGCATAAGGATCTGTGACCTGTGTGTAAACTTCAATGCTACTTCACAATCATAAAACATATCACAACTTATGTAAACATGATGCGAAGAATTGAGGTTACGGGATGAGTTCATAACACCCATATATGTGTACATTCACATCCATATTTGATCTGCCAACGTAAAACACACCCAACATTCAAAACTAGTTCTCAATAAAACAAGATATCAGGTCACAGGGAAAGGGAAAACACCAAGACATCAGGTCACAGGAACAAGAAATCAGGTCACAGGAAATGAAAAAATATATGAAAATGTATAAAAAGAAAAAAAAATAATAGAACTAACATATCGTATCACGAAATAAAGGTTTTATCTTCTCACCTGATAATAAACTTAAGCAGTAATTTCTTTTATTTTCATTTACCCTTCCTACACAAACAGGAACGTTCCACTTTCTCTAACCCTCTCTGCAAATTTAGTAGAATTTCAGTATAGCTTTTTGATCTTTTTCCTTTACTTACACTGTATGTCTCTCTCTGTTTCTGACACCAAACCTCTCTTTGAGTCCAAGTTTACCCCTTTTGTGGGTTTCTTTTGAACTTCACTCTTTTGATATTCCACTGTATTTACCTTTCATGGGTTGTTACTGATTTTGATTCATAGATTTACCCTTAAGCTTTCTTTTTTTAGTTTTCTTAATATTTCCTTTTCAATATCAAGAATCTTCTTTTCCCCTTTAATTGTTTTTTGTTCTATTAAATTCTTTGTTGATAGAGAGTTAAAACACCCCACATTGTGATCTTTCTTTAACTGTTTGGATTCTTTTTCTCGTTTTCTGTTGTAGAGTTTTTATTTTTATTTATTTTTATTGAGTTCACGAGCACATACGTAACTAAGCACATGCGTAAGTCACAGGACATGTCTAAACCGGCAATTTCACTATGGCAACATTCAATGCTACTTCACAATCATAAAACAGATCACAACTTATGTAAACATGATGCGAATAATTGAGGTTAAAGGATGAGTTCATAACACCCATATATGTGTACATTCACATCCATATTTGATCTGCCAACGTAAAACACACCCAACACTCAAAACTAGTTCTCAATAAAACAAGATATCGTGTCACGTGGAAAGGGAAAACACCAAGACATCAGTCACGTGAACAAGAAATCGTGTCACAGAAATGAAAAAATACACTAACACACGATCAAGGTCACGGGCATACATTAAGATCAAAAATTAAACATCCACAAAGAACAAAAACCCCAACTTCAACCCTATTCCTCAATCAACAACAAACAGGACACAAAATGAAATGACAAAATGATGAAAAAATCGAAATGTTTGATTTAACCGGCGATTGCCATTTGACCCATGCCATTACCTTCTTCCTTAACTGAATACCACTTGACCCGTGCGATTTTTCCCTTGCTTTCGGCATTTTGGAGTCGCTGTCCATTATCTTCCTCTTCTCCGTACGCACCGGCTTCTGCGCCGACTTCTTGCTCGTCATCTCAATGCTCTTCTTGGCCATTTTTGTTCACCTCCTAAAAAGTATTTACTTCACTCGAGATACCGTGAATACTTATCACAAACGGGGAAGATGCCGGTTGAGAGAGGGAGCCAAGAATGGGGAGATGGGATGGTGGTCGAGAGAAATTAGGGATTTGAAAATATGGGAAGTTTGAAAATATGGGAAGTTAAGTTTTTCACCATTTGAACCCCACCTTTAACGGGATACGCGCGTAATTGATAATTAAAATATTAACTGTTTAATTAAAATATTAATTGTCTAATAAAAAAAAAACCTGATAACTGAAAAAAAAAAGTGAAAAACTGATTTTTTAAAACCTGATAGAAAATGCCTGGTTTCATGCAATTTCCACTTATTATATAGCGCTTTGGTTGAAGCGTTGTTTCTTCATGGGCTTAGCTTTGTCTTTTATCTTGATGATGTAGACTGCTCGTGACAGGGTTTCACGTAGGATGCCACGTGGGCAATAAATTGAGCCTCGGTGGCGAGGCGTTACATTACCTCTTGTCAACTAATTTCGAGTTGACTTCTTTTAGATGTGTTACTTATACTAGTCCTGTCATTTTTCCTAATTGATACATCCAACAGCTTTATTCAGTGTGACCAACTATATTAAAATTGAGTCACATCCAACTAACGTTCTATTAGCTGTCTATGCGAAAGAACATATAATGTTCCATAATTTACTTTAAAGATAATAGTTTTGTGTGGCATTATGACTGCCAATATGCCTAGCAAATTCAATATCTGTTTGTTTGAGATAACTTAAAAGTTGCAAAAAATTTGAGGTTAAAGTCAAAAATACATTTTAATTTTACATTTTATGAGATCCGCAACTTTTATCAATTTTTATCAAATCTGCTAAAATTTTAATTAAAAACTTTGTCAAACAACCCTAAATATTATCCACGTCCAAGTGCGATGGATTTAGTTCTAAATAATAATAAGAGAGATTTACATGAATTAGTGATTAAATTTAACCTTCTTGTCAAATTCCTGATCATACTACAAAAAAATGAGCTGAAAACTAACTTTGTAAATAATTTCATAACATAATTAACATGGACAATAATAACCACATTGGAGTATTTCTTTAGACAAGGATCATGTTTTTTTATTGTTCGTTTAAGACTACTTTTTGCTTCGTATGCATAAACATTAAAATGTCGGGATTCCATAAACGAAGTAAACTATGCAACAACTACATTTCCTAAGGATCCAAACCAAATAAGACAAAAACCAAGTGATCCTTTTCATCCTTGAAACTCCCTTCTCTTATACCTCCTTTTGTGACCTCTCTTGTTTATTCCTCAGGCCCCACACCTATGAATCAAGATTCCTAAAAAAAAATGTTTACTTTTAGCAAAGATCAAAACCACTTCATAGTTACAGAAACTACTAAACTTCTCTCGAATTTTACGCAACAAATTCTTCCCGAGAATCTAGGAAACTGCTACACTATACCATAGTTCTAACCATTGAAGTGCGATCCTATACTCTATATAAACCCTTCAAGAAACATGCCACATTTTCAACTAACTCTCCCTCACTTCTGTAAGCACGCAACAATTCACACAACACACAAATTTGAGTTCACATATAAGAAATTTCGGAGACAATAGAAGAGAGAGGAGAGAATGGCCACGGGAGCAGCTGACCTGATGTTTCGGCATGTCTTCGAGGGAAGCTTATCAATGTGCGACACGGATATTGAACGGAGGCCATATCATCGCAATTGCACATGTGCGCTGCACAAAAAGAAGGCTACCTCCTCAAATGCTGTTTTCCATGGCAGGAATATTTCATTCCCCAAAAAGGAATTATGGAATAAATGTTCCTTAATTTCCATATCAGCTTCCACGGTTTCTTCTCGATCCTCTTATGTTGCTGATTCATCAGTTAGTAGTAGCGAGTGCATCCAGTTTATAGGAGCTGGTTTAATTCTTTTTTCAGTTTTTAAGTCATCCGGCAATATTCCTTCAGGTTAACATTTTCCTGAGGAAATTTCACTGTACATTCTGGTAAGTTAATGAACATGATTAATGATTTCTTATCTTTTATACAGCAGAAATTAAAATGCATATTGCCACTACACACTGACTTTTTAAAAAATTGTTTACTTTCTTAATGCTTAAAGAATGTACATAACCTGGTAAGATAAAAATGTCTGTGTCCGCAATATATATCATGTAACAAAGTAGTAAAGCGACAATATGCTGCTTTCTGCAAACTAATTTTCTTGTTATAATTAGTATCATTTTACTAATGGCGGAATATATTTTTGAAATACTTTCAATTGATTGATTATATATATGCATTACAACATTAGAAAAAAGACGGAACAAGAACATGCCACGTATTTTCTATTATCTTTCCTCAATGTTGTCAAACTAAAATCTTTTACCTAGTGATGTACTGGCAGATATATTTTACGATGCAAACATAGATGTTCAAAACTATTTCTGAAATAAAGAATAATCTAATATTTGGCATAAGTTGAGAGGATGCTAATGTAGAACTTCGTCATTATAAGTATATGATAGTTTCTATAAAAAATTTAAAGTACAATATCTATGTCTGTGCATGTCAATATTCGAGATTGTCTTATTTAACCAACCCCTTTGGAATAACCAAAGTCCTGTCAAAAAATACAGATATCCTTTTTTTTTTTTTTTTAAAAAGGCTAAATTCAACGCATTTTATTCAAAGACCTTATGCCGGAGGAATACCTGCAACAGAAAGCATTTTAAAACTCAATTTTTTCAAAATTAATTTTAACCACATATTTATCAATTTTTCGACTATATATTTTATTAACTTTTTATCAAAATGTTTATAGTGATAAATTTCAACACAGTTGACACAATTATCCAGTAATGGACCATTAACCAAGAATGTGATAACAAAATGAAAAACTGTGAAAATCAAAATTTACTGCACTATTATCAAAATCTATAATAAAAACGAGTAATACTCAAAATTTATATAAAGGAAGCGGCACATAATCAAACGGTATATAAAGGTAGACGCACGCAAGGGACAACTCAAGCCGAATGTAAGCAAAATAATTTAGACAACGACAAACCAAAGATAGGGAGAGTTAAAGCTGAAATGAAAAGTCTATGCTAATAGAGGAAAATAAGATCAAGATGAAGCAAGGGCTACTGATTCTAGAAAATACTAATTATGTCCAATTCCTCTTTAGAGATGTAGTTGAAGAGACGCATATGACAGTAAATCAGAAAAGCTGCTAGTTGATTTGAGCTTCAAGCATTCTTACAAGAAGATATATAAAGCCACAACTTTAGTAAACGCAAGACACATAATACAGAAATTAGTCAATAAATTTCAACAGTTGGTAACTAGGTATACAAGATTAAGATCATTATTCATATGAGACAATTCCATCACTTTTTGGTTCTAAAGCAAGTTGTTTGACGCAATTATTTAAAAATAGTAAGGTAAACACGGTTTGATTTTGATGATTTCGGCATATTTTCAAACCAAAACCATTAAAACTATTTAGAAAAGTTTCAAACCAAACCATTTCATTTTTCAAACTGAGCCAAACGAAACAATTTTTTGCACCAAACATTAATTATGTCTTTAATAATAGAATTTCATTGCCATGATTATGGTATCATTACTTTAGTAACGCACTTTTCAACAAGTTGTTTTCACAGGGTATCATCTTTGCAATGATATTATTTAACTTTCACCTATTTGTCCATCCATCAGGTGGTTCATAAATACCAATTGACAATTTTGAAAATTGACCTCTTGCAACGACGACTTCATGGAATTAACGAGTCAGGTTATCATAATAAATAAGTTAATACAACACTGAATTTTTGCATCAAAGTAAATGTTTGCCTTGTGCCGATGCGACACAAACAATATTGAGGACTTCTTCCTTTCATTGGAGATATCACTAGTTTTACACCCAGAATAAGTTAAAACACCTCTATTTCCAAGATTTCTAGAAGATCCTACAATACAGCACTTACCCAATTTCATTTCCTCGTTTATGCCCGCCCTTCTGTCCCACAAGCCAAACATGGATGAAATCCCACTCTATATAAGGCCCTGGAAAACACAAGCAAATATTTCAACCTGCGTAGTCCGTTCCGTATGGTGGATTCTTCAGTATTGAAAAAATAAAAAGAAGCTAAAATTTTCTCTATAATATAGTTGGCTATATCCAATACAGTACAATCCACCATATACAGAAGTCTGTGAGGAGAGAAAGAATGGTCACTGAAGTAGCAGAGATGATGCTTCAGATGGTTTTTAATGGAAGCATATCAATGTATGACATGGATATTGAGAGAAGGCCGTACCACCGGAATTGCACCTGTGCACTACACAAGTTAAAAGGGCTTGCCAAAAAACTTGTCCTCAGCACTGGCATGTATCCTTCACTCAGAAAGGGACACCGAACTATTGTTCGTTGTCCATAGATGATGCTTCCAACTTCTCTCTTCAGGCTTCTTCTGTCAGGAACGGAGAAATTTCCTGCGATTAGGAGATGATAATTTTTCAGTCATATGTTTTTAAGGTGATGCAACAATTCCGACTTTCTATGACGCGGTAAACAGACAATGGCCTAAGAAGAAAACTCGTTTTAATGATCAATGTGATTTTAGCTATCAATGGAAGACAGATTTTCCGTAGTGAGGTAATAGTTTCCGCCTTCCAGTGCTTTTCCAGATAATCAAATACGTATAGTGAAGTAAGTCATCCCGCTGGTTTTCAATCTGTCATTCTTATGAATTATGTGAAATTTATGCAAAATTTGTTCCTTGTTCAAAGCATCACTATAGTCTACAGAACAAGCAGGGAACAAGTAATTTACTAAAACTATCTGATGTAAAAGTATTGATCTTTCAGAGAAATATTCATTAGACAAACATATATCAGTATGTGATTTTATACTTTCTTGATGAATTTCGTATGTTTTCAGTTCTGAAAGTTCAATCAGTCAATGGAATTAAGCCCCTGTTTGTCTACATTTTTTCAGAACTCTTTCTCTCTCAAACACATTTTCAATCACAAATTGTCACAATAAAATATTTTACACATAAACCTAATTTTTTTTAACATTTTAACCATACATCCTCTAAATATTCAGTATTCGAAAATTCATTTTCATTGAATAATGATAGACAAATAGGAGCTTGATAGAAAGCGTCCCTGTTGATTTCGAAAAATGTACTTGCCTCGTTAATAATTAGAACTACACGACATAATGGCACAATTTACAAAGAAATGCACTGCTCGTCTGCTCCATTTTCAGTAATATAATATGCTACATTTATATATAAGAAAGCGCATATATATTAGTAAAATCATTGATGATATCGTCAACACATAAAAAATGGCTCTATTAGTTCATATTCGAAAATGATGGTCAGCAGTTTTTTTCATTAACAGCAGATGCCTCTCACATGTACGTAGCATTTCATCGAAAGGGACAAAAAAATAAATTATTCCCAGCCAAAAAAAACACAATAAAACATGTTTACCAAGGCCCATGATTTGTTTTACATGAAACATTGTGCTTTCACTTTTCATTATTCACAAAATATTGGTTGACATCTTTTATGGAGTACCAGATAATATTGTACAGAATAACACAAAATATAACCTTTTTTGTCCTTAATCTTGTACATTGTTGTACAATTTAGCAATCAAAGAAGTCCTGAGAGTATTACAAAATCATAAGTAGATTTTACTCCAAATGAGCAGACAAAATTCATTGGCCTCGCATGATAAATGTGGTAAATGGTCTGTTTCTATACAAGCATACTCCTACTGAGAAAGAGTTTCAGACGATTCATTCAGGCGTTATACAGAAGCTAACTAGTCCCACCAAAACTACGTTCTTTTAGGATGGTTTACAACATGATTAATACTACACATGGTTGGCTGGGAGGATTCGGTAGCACTAAACAATATTAAAGAAGAAAACAAGTTAAAATCTTGTTAATTCTATTGTGCAATATTATGTACCAAACATGCGCTATATAATATATTCAAAATGATTACAGATGTTATTTTTTAATTAGAGAGATTACAGAAATATCAATAATATCAGAAGCCTTCTGTTCATTCAACGGGACCTTAATTTATTGGATGACAGTGACCTTAGTCTTTAGTTTAATATAAATTTTGGAAATCTAGAGCCCGTAAAAGAGGGACACAAGTTCTGATATATAGACAAAAGAAAGGATTATAAAATAGAGCTTGTTTGGGAGGGATTAAAATCAGATTAAAATTGAAAATATAGCCGTTGGAGTTGACTTTTATTAGACGGGTGGGACCCAATAACGGCTATATTTTCAATTTTAATTGGATTTTAATCCTTGTCAAACAAGCTCTAAGAGAACTATCCAGGAATTTACTTAATCAGGTCTATGCCCAAGTGACATGACACTTGAATTAAAGATTCCATTTATTGAAAAAAAAAAAAATCACCTGCAAAACATTTGTAAGCATCCATGTATATCAGAGCATACAATGCAGAGAACACCTTGCAACTTGCATGGACACTCTATAATTTATTAAGCCCCCAATTTTGGTGTGGCTAAAATCAGATTTTAGTAGATTTTGATAGAAGGTTGATGAAATGTATAGTTGAAAAATTGTGGATCTCGTGAATGTACGGTTAAAATTACTTGTTGACTTTGACTTGGATTTTTAACTAAATTTTAATCCGGTTATGGCATGCTGAAGAATTTTCTTGAAGAATGGAACATTTTTAATACATTTGAAAAATACCTCATAAGGAATTATTTTTTCTAGAAATCTCTGGGATGAAGTATCACAATGCTTTTCCTCCCACTAACAGGTATAAACCCCACAAGGGCCTTCACAGCTGATTAAAAAGTTATGCATGTAATAGATCATATAATTAAAATACTTGGGGAATGTTCGATCAAGTGACTCAACATCATTAGACACTACTAGGAAGAACTACAACTGTGAAGACCTTGCAACATTTAATTTTTGCTATTTTTTAATTTCTTAAAAATGACATTAGCAACAAATTTATAGATGAGCAAGTCCGCCGTAAAAGCATAATGCTCGAGCTGGCCAATAGCATATATATATCTATTATTGACCTGACCCCTATTACTTACAAAGCCTACTTTCTTCGAAAATTTTCTTGTTCAAAAGAAGATCTCTGTTAGAGTTCAAACTTAGATGAAATAAGTGATGGAAAGTGACGTTAGGCAGAATAGTGATTATTCTATAAGCTAAAATTTAGTAGATAATTAACAGAGAAGAACGCAAGAGAAAACTCCAAGAAAACAAAAAAAAATCTTTATTTTTCATCCAACCACCGAAAATAACCAACAAGTCGGGTTATATAGCTAAAAAATCATAATTATCGAAATTTTATCAAAAATAGAAAAATCTCAATATCCATACCAAAAGAAATTAAATACATAATAAGAGAAATAATATCCCAAAAATACGGCTCAATTCGAATCATAATCTATGTTAAAAAGGTAAACGAAATATTACTAAAAAAGGCAAGAATTAACTTCAATTGGGGATTCGGAAACGAAAACAGTGGAATTTGCCCTCAAAATCGATGCACACCGAGCGAAGCTGGGTGACCACGATGTGTGTGCCGAAAAAAGCTTTCCGAATTGGGGTCATGAGCGCGATTTTGATAACCGTAGCCAAAGTTATGGCCAAAATATCGAAATGTGTCCAAAAAAACCCCAATTAGGAAAGATCGTCGATTACTTGCCATTTTTGCGCTGATCCGCCAACTCATGGTATCTCAGCGCCATCAACGAACTATCAGACAACTCGGCATTATCTGACTCGGATCCTCCTGCATTAGAAAGTTTATAAGTCTAGAAGTTAGTTTTGATTTAAAGAATAACAAAAAAAAAATTGTATAAAAATAGCGACACAATGTTTCTATCATCGAAAGTTTTCAAAATAATATTATAATATAGAAAGATTTGGATAAATTGGCTTGTTAAACCCTATTTTTATTGTAATAGAACAACATTAAAGAAAAAAAGAATAAAATCTTATCCATAGTACAGTATTTTCATGTCCACTTGTCGAGTACTATATACCAAATATATCTCATACTCAGTGCATACGAGTGATAGGCTACATACTAACCATGTCTCGTAATTCATAAGGAGGACTTGTTATGCAATCATTCTTCATTGAGAGTTCCAAATATTCTTTTTAATACCCAATATGCCGAATACATATTATTCTTAACATCATGCTACTTGAACTTCTTCCCAAAAAAAAAATGATAAAAGATGTTATCTAAAAGTTAATTATGTTAAGGGATATATATCCCACATCGATAAATGATGTTGACATAAACCAATTAATAAAGATTTTAGGTTACTCCTCTTAACAAAGTTGACCTTTTAAGATGGAACCCCAATTCTTAACATGGTATCAAAGCAGTCCCAGTTTTGCAATGTTAGGTGCACCCAATATCGATTTGTTCACAATTGTTTGGTATGGTTCACGCTGTGCGTGGGAGGGCATATTAGAGTCCCATATTGGCCGGTGATATTTACACGATCTACTTAATAAAGTGAGGGCAATCATCCTCTAACAAGCCAGTTTTATTAGATTGAGTTAGGCCCAATATCCTTTCTAATATGGTATCAGAGCTCATTAAACTCTAACGAGTAATTCGATCCAATTAAGACTCCAAAAAGTGAGCATACGGATTTAAAGATTGGTCTGCTCAAACGAGCCACCATCTTGCGGGGACATGTTAAGGGATATAATCTCATATTGAATAAAGACGAAAACATAGACCAATTTATAAAGGGTTAGACTACTCCTCTTAATAAGGTTAACCTTTTAATATGGAACTTCAATTCTTAACAATGGAACCTCAATTCTTAACAATGGAACCTCAATTCTTAATATGGTATCAGAGCCTATTATGCTCCAATGAGCGATTTGATCACGTTAAGACTCCAAAAATGAGCACGTGGATTTCAAGATTAGTATGCTCAAATGAGCCACCATCTTGCGGGGGAGTGTTAAGGGATATATATCCCACATCGATAAATGATATTGACACAGATCAATTAATAAAGATCTTGGGTTACTCCTCTTAACAAAGTTGACATTTTAAGATGGAACTCAAATTCTTAACAAATTAATCATACGAAGTCATTACAAGCTGATCTGCAAATAGGTATTTTATAGAACTCTTTACGCACCAGAAATGTACATATGATTGCCAAATTAAGCCAGAACAGCAAACCACCTACTGTTGTAACAAAATTTTATCTCAAATTATCTAATATCTATGAAAAATAAATCTTTAAACTCTACTCAGTTGAATTCTGAGATAAGAATTTGTTTAATATTACCTATTGACCCCTAAAAACAAGCCAACAGAAACCCGGGCCCCACTCTTGTCCACATGGGTAGAAAATGAGCCACGGGTAAAGAGAATCGCTTCTTGAGAATTAAGCCGCTAGTGTTCAAGCACGGGGATTTAATCAACGCGGTGTAATATTTTGAGAGCAATCCGGTGAAGACTAGAGAGAAGAGTTGCGTTGCCTTTTGTATTTGGAATAGCATTAGCCTTTAAATGATACAAGAGAGGGTATTTATAGTGTTGACATTGAAGCCATGGCCGTTGGATGAAGTATATGTGGCTTCATCCGACCTGCTGGTGCATCCCATCGTAGACGTACCATCACCCACTTCGCCTATGTTGCACTTAATTATTCTTGAAAAAGGGAAGCCGCAATATAGTCCATATCTACACTCTCAAACAATAAGCTGATACAATTGGACGTGTATGGGCTGCAGGTTGTCACATCCATTGCTTTTACAAGATCTTCTCGTAAGGATTTTCTTGGGAAACATTTCTAGTCCAAAGCTCTAAGGGGCTGGGGGTGCTTCGGTGAAAGGGGCTTCGGCCAATGGGCTTCCTCTCATTGATCAAGTTTGAATTATTATGCCCCTGTTTGGTACACATTAAAATTTTCGTTCTCATTCTTTTATTCATTTTCAACCATACATTCTTCAATAAAATAATATTTTTCATCACATCAATAACTTTTCCTTCTTTTTCAACCACAAATGCTCCATCAATCTATTATTCCAGAATACATTCTTTCAAAATAATATGGATCAAACACACCATATATAGCACTTCGGTTGAAGCACTGTTTCTTCTTGGGCTTCGGTTTGTCTTTTATCTTGATGATGTAGACTGCTCAGGTTCCCACGTGGGCAATGAATTGAGCCTCGGTGGCGAGGCGTTACATTACCTCTTGTCAACTGATTTCGAGTTAACTTCTTTTAGATGTGTTACTTATACTAGTCCCGTCATTTTTCCTAATTGATACATCCGACAGCTTTATTCAGTGTGACCAACTTATTAAAATTGACTCACATGGGAAAGAACATATAATGTTCCATAATTTACTTTAAAGATAATAGTTTTGTGTGCCATTATGACTGCCAATATGCCTAGCAAATTCAATATCTGTTTGTCTGAGATAACTTAAAAGTTGCAAAAAATTTGAGGTTAAAGTCAAAAATACATTTTAATTTTACATTTTATGAGACCCGCAACTTTTATTAATTTTTATCAAATCTGCTAAAATTTTAATTAAAAACTTTGTCAAACAACCCTAAATATTATCCATGTCCAAGTGGGATGGATTTAGTTCTAAATAATAATCAGAGAGATTAACATGAATTAGTGATTAAATTTAACCTTCTTGTCAAATTCCTGATCATACTACAAAAATATGAGCTGAAAACTAACTTTGTAAATAATTTCATAACATAGTTAACATAGACAATAATCACCACATTGGAGTATTTCTTTAAACAAGGATCATGTTTTTTTATTGTTCGTTTAAGACTGCTTTTTGCTTCATACGCATAAACATTAAAATGCCGGGTATTCCATAAACGGAGTAAACTATGCAACAACTACATTTCCTAAGGATCCAAACCAAATAAGACAAAAACCAAGTGATCCTTTTCATCCTTGAAACTCCCTTCTCTTATACCTCCTTTTGTGACCTCTCTTGTTTATGGCCCCACACCTATGAATCAAGATTCCTAAAAAAAAAAAATGCTTACTTTTAGCAAAGATCAAAACCACTTCATAGTTACAGAAACTACTGAACTTCTCTCGAATTTTACGCTACAAATTCTTCTCGAGAATCTAGGAAACTGCTACACTATACCATAGTTCTAACCATTGAAGTGCGATCCTATACTCTATATAAACCCTTCAAGAAACATGCCACATTTTCAACAAACTCTCCCTCACTTCTATAAGCACGCAACAATTCACACAACACACAAATTTGAATTCACATATAAGAAATTTCGGAGGCAATAGAAGAGAGACGAGAGAATGGTCACGGGAGCAGCTGACCTGATGTTTCGGCATGTCTTCGAGGGAAGCTTGTCAATGTGCGACACGGATATTGAGCGGAGGCCATATCATCGCAATTGCACATGCGCGCTGCACAAAAAGAAGGCCACCTGCCCAAATGCTGTTTTGCATAGCAGGATTATTTCATTCCCCAAAAAGGAATTATGGAATAAATGTTCCTTAATTTCCGTATCAGCTTCCACGGTTTCTTCTCGATCCTCTTATGTTGCTGATTCATCAGTTAGTAGTAGTGAGTGCATCAAGTTTACAGGAGAAGGTTTAATTCTTTTTTCAGTTTTTAAGTCATCCGGCAAGATTCCTTCAGGTTAACATTTTCCTGAGGAAATTTCACTGTACATTCTGATAAGTTAATGAACATGATTAATGATTTCTCATCTTTTATACAGCAGAAGTTAAAATGCATATTGCCAGTACACACTGGCTTTTCAAAAAATTGTTTACTTTCTTAATGCTTAAAGAATGTACATAACCTGGTAAGATAAATGTGTGTGTCCGAAACATATATAACAAAGTAGTAAAGCCACAATATGGTGCTTTCTGCAAACTAATTTTCTTGTTATAATTAGTATCATTTTACTAATGGCGGAATATATTTTTGAAATATTTTCAATTGATTGATTATATATATGCATTACAACATTAGAAAAAAGACGGAACAAGAACACACCTCGTATTTTCTACTCTCTTTCCTCAATGTTGTCAAACTAAAATCTTTCACCTAGTGATGAACTGGCAGATATATTTTACGATGCAAAAAATGGATGTTGAAAACTATTTCTGAAATAAAGAATAATCTAATATTTGGCATAAGTTGAGCGGATGCTAATGTAGAGCTTCGTCGTTATAAGTATATGATAGTTTCTATAAAAAATTTAAAGTACAATATCTATGTTTGTACATGTCAATATTCGAGGTTGTCTTATTTAACCAACCCCTTTGTAATAACCAAAGTCCTGTCAAAAAATACAGGAATCTTTTCTTTTTTATAAAAAAAAAAAAAATCCAAATTCAGCGCATTTTATTCAAAGACCTTACAACAGAGGAATACCAGCAACAGAAAGCATTTTAAAACTCATTTTTTTCAAAATTAATTTTAACCACACGTTATAGTGACTCACAAATTTTATCAATTTTTCGACTATATATTTAGTTAAATTTTTATCAAAATGTAAAGGGTCATAAATTTCAACACAGTTGACACAAATATTCTGGAATGGATCATTAACCAAGAATGTGATAACAAAATGAAAAAATGTGAAAAATCAAAATTTGCTGCACTATTATCGAAATCTATAATAAAAGTGAGTAATACTCAAAATGTATATAAAGGAAGCGGCACATGATCAAACGGTATATAAAGGTAGACACACGCAAGGGACAGCTCAAGCCGAATGTGAGCGAAAATATTAAGACAACGACAAACCAAAGATAATAGTTAAAGCTGAAACGAAAAGTCTATGCTAATAAAGGAAAATAAGATCAAGATGAAGCAAGGGTTACTGATTCTAGAAAATACTAATTATGTCAAATTCCTCTTTAGAGATGTAGTTGAAGAGACGCATATTGAGAACATAAAGCCCCTTGTAAGGTTTAGCAAAAAATTAGATTTTTATTAGATTTTGATAAAAATTAATGAAATATATGGTTTAAGAATCGATAAAAATTATGGGTTCAAAAAAGTTAGCGAAATGTATGACTAAAAATAACTACGAGAAAAAATGCATTTTAGGAAATGGGGGCCAAAAAGGGGAAAAATAACACGAGATATTGCACCAATATGACTATATACGAAAATTTCACAGTTGCATTTGACAAAAATGATAACTTCCTTTGTTGAAGTACATAGTTCTCACAAGAGATTCCATGGTTTACTTGGAGAGAACAAATTCTCTATAGAATCTTGAAGAACAATGAGTAGGGAACTGAAGGGCTAATATATTTTATGTAGAAGATTCTACATCCGTATCTCATCGATCAAACGAACATCGTTTGACAATTAAATATATTATTTCAAAGAAAATTTGAACATACAAGAGGGCACTGCGATTATTATTGGAGCAAGACTTTTTTTTGGTAAAGTACTTTGAAACATATTTTATTTCTGAATTTCCAAGTATACATCACCAACAAACCTTAGAAGAAATAATAGAGGAGAGAATAAACAAGATCCTTTATTAATATGTAAAAATAGTTTTCCCACCACATGGTCTATGCCATGCACTTGGAAAAAACTATGCAAAAAGCATATCCTAGAAGGTGCAAACAAAGGAAAGCAAAAAGCCAAAAACCTAGGCTTCCTTGTAATCCCAGAACTTCGCCTGCATCTTTTCTGTTATTTTTTACTCTCTTTTAGACCCCACAACTAGGAATCAAGATTTCCCTAGGAAAAAGAGCTTATTTCTAACGAAGAGCAAAGCTACGTTTGGCAAAAACTATTCCAGACTAAGTTTCTCTCGAGTTTAACGCTAAAAGCACTGGAACAAAATCTTCTGAATCTAGGTTACTCCTACTGTCCTACACTACCATTGTTCTAATCATCGAAGTATAAGTCTTTGCTCTATATAAACCCTTCAAGAAACATGCCACATTTTAAACAAATTCTCCCAATCTCCAATAGACACACTCCAATTCAAAGAAAACACAACTTGGAAACACAATAGGAATTTTAGGAGACGAGCAAATAGAGAGAGGAGAGAATGACCACCAGTGCAGCTAACCTGATGTTTCAGTATGCTTTAGAGGGAAGCTTATCAAAGTGCGACATGGATATTGAGCGGAGACCATATCATCGCAATTGCACATGTGCACTGCATAAACAGAAGGCCACCTGCTCAAGTGCTGTTTCACATAGGAGGAACATTTCGTTCCCCAAAAAAGAATTGTGGAATAAATGTTCCTTAATTTCCGTATCAGCTTCCACTATTTCTTCTCGATCTTCTTACTTTGGCGATACAACACTTAGAAGTAGCGAGCATAGCAATGAGGATTCAGGTAGGTTGTAGTTGAAAATGAGTACATTGTAAAAAATCTTACAAGCTGTTAAGGTTTGAATATTATTTTTTCAGTCTTGAACACTCCTCCAAACATAAGAAACCTGTAGAGGAATGATTGTCTTTTATTGTACATTCTGTTGAGTTAATGTAAACAAGATTTCCTCTCTCCTACATTGCAGAAAATTTTAATATTTTTATTATGGTTACTAATATGTTGCTATACTAATGCTAACACACTGAGTTTTTCAAAATATTTCTCTTCGTAATAATTTCAAAGGTAAATTTTTTAGCTTTGCCCTCTCACATTGGGAAGATGCAGAGGGAAGCCATGCTTAAGTGAAAATGTAAGAATTAGGAGTTTATGATTAAAATTTTGGATAAGACAAAATGGACATGCCTTTTCATATATTTTGACTGTTACCTCAGTATTGTCGAAGTGAAATTTTACTGGCAGCCGGTATGATGAATATATCAATGTTGGCACTTCCTCGCGACTTCCCCTCTCTCTCTCTCTCAGATTTCCTGCCTAAGAAAAAGACAAATGGACATGCACTTCTACATTTTCAAATATTTTTTTTTACTCTGTTATCAAATTAAAAACTCTGGCTCTAATTATGTCGATAATATCAACGTCATAATCTTTAGTCGAGAATGAAGAGTACAACTATGGACCATTTTCTCCTCTATAACCTGGGCATTTTTTTCTCTCCGCCAATACATTCTTCTAGGATCTTACATGTGAAAGTCGTCAATTTTCAAAATGGTGGGGGAATACAAGAAAGACCACCTTTGAAGTGTTTATACTGTTTCCTTCGTTTTCATTAATAATTTGTTCCACTTGGTAGGGATTAACAACCCTGAAATTCTCTACACTAATATGGACCAATTAGCAGTTAAAATTGGATAATCATTTTCTCCGAAGTACTGAATCTTGGTCTGACAAGTAACTGGAGTAATTTGAGGAGTTTTTAATTAGAAAATCTGCTCGTCGTTTACCTTGTTAAGGGATATATATCCCACATCGATAAATGATGTTGACACAGATCAATTAATAAAGAACTTGGGCTACTTCTCTTAACAAGGTTGACAAAGATGGAACCTCAATTCTTGATATGGTATCAGAGCCCATTATACTCCAACGAGCGATTGGATCCCGTTAAGACTCTAATGAGCACGAGGATTTCAAGATTAGTCTGCTCAAATGAGTCACTATCTTGCAGTGGCGTGTTAAGAGATATATATCTCACATCGATAAATGATGTTGATACAAACCAATTAATAAACTGAAGTGTGGCAAGTTTTCACAAGGCATGTCCATAAAACTGAGATTTGGACGGTTCGTTGCTATGGATTAATTGCGTAACTAGTATGAAAGGTTGAGAACAAACTTGTCCTTTACAAATGTTGGGGACCAAATAATGCAATATTCCCAACATATAAAGGATGACAGATTTCCAAGATTGAGGAAGCAATGACCCAAGTTACAGGATGAAGATAAGCAGAATGATTATAGAACAAAGTTGGAAAGATCAAACTAATTAACCCACCAATAACAATAATAGGGTATTGCAACCTAATAGGTTTTTGTACTTGCAGAGACATTGTCCACAGAATCTTATTGAGAATTCAAATGTAATTTAACATTTACAAGACATTGTAACGAAGGAGATTTGTGCTCTAAAGTGTGGATAAATTCTGGAGCCTAAAAGGAATCTAGAGTTTTTAATTAAAATTTTAATATTGCGCATAAATCTTTGATGAGCCTTTTGCTTGGACAGAAATGAAAATCACTTTTGCATTTGGACCACATTAACCGCGCACCAGATAAAATATGAAAAATTAAACTTGAATGCATATATAACAGACAGTAAGGTATCGTTTGGCAGATATTCTGCTTTTTGTAGAAGAACTTCATAAGAAAGCTATCTTAGGTTAGTTTTCTTTAAAAGCTCTTCTCGCAAGACAAAAAACTTCCAAAAAATTATCTAAACTGATTAAAAAGTAACTTTTTAATTTCAAAAGTAACTTTTGACTTTTCAAAAGCCTTGCTTATAGGTCCCAAACTGTATGTCGGAGGGTATAGAATTGGATTGGACATGATAATGCACATATATTATTTCATTTCTCTTAATTAATCTTATACAACTAACAAGTTTTACATGACAACGAGAAATTTAGATAATCTTTTGTTCACAGAACAATTAGGGTTGGGCAAAATGTCCGAACCGAACCGAATCGAGCGGGTTTTTTAAAATGAAATACCCGAACGGGTATTCGAATCGAGAACCGAATGATTTGGTTTGGTTCGGTTCTCGATTCTCGACCAAGAACCGAAGAATCGAATAAGAACCGAATTTTTTTTTTATATTGGATAAATCAATTTTTTTTTATTTTTTCTAAACAAATTGATAATTTTTTTGTTATTAAATCTTATTAGTTGAACAATTTAGAATTTATTTATGTTTGTTAGTTGTGTTTTTTTTCAATTTTTTCTTGTATAGTTTCTTAATAGTTAATATGGAAAGTCAACCAACTGATGATTACATTAAATAGTTGGTAAGTATTATCAATACTTTAAAATATTTTATCTTTATGACTTCTAATTTATATTTCACTTTTATGTAGACTTGAAGGTTTGAAACAAATGAATTATTGATATGAATATCGAAGTTTTTTTAGTAATTTTACTTTTTGATATTTGTATTTGACAACTTATTATTTATATGTTATTAAATTAGATTACATTCATTTGTAAAAATTAAGATTGAACTTCGTATTTGTATCTAATTTTTGTTATTAATATTGGTATCCACTTTCATGTGTATTTATGTAATATTATTTTAAATGTTAAAAAATTTAATTATAGTACGGAACTGAACGGAATCGAACAGAACCGAACCGAACCGAAACCGAACGATTCCAAAATTATATTTGGAACCGACGGTTCCATTTACTAAATACCCGAAAATTTCTGGAACCGAAAAAAATTGAACCGAACCGACCCGCGCCCACCCCTAAGAACAATTACAAGTGCTACGTTGTAGCACCTGTGCATGATTCTTTTTTTTTTTAACTGTCCAAGGCTCCAAGCATATAACGATACATGTATTATATGAAAAAAATTCGTGAAACTCTTCTGTACGTATAGCATGGTTCAAATATTAATACTGACAAATTAGATATCATCCTTAGTGAGCAGATTCTGTCATCTAGGCTTCATTTTGGCTCTTACTAAAAGAATATAATTTCAAAATAAAAGTTTAACTGACAATGATTAACACAATAAGAAAAGTTTAACATGATCAAAGCAGACAACGTAGTTTACAGCAATATTTAGTCTTCAGACACAACACCAGTGATACATGAATAAAGAATCAAATGAAGTCAAGAAAGAGAACAATATTCTTTGTTTAGTGGGACTAGTTTTCCCCACCACAGGAGCATCCTATTCACCGGAGTAGACTATGCAACGACCACATGTCCTAAAGGATCGAAACAAAAGGAAACAAAAACCAAGTGTTCCCTATCATTCTTGAGATGCTTGACTTAGAACCCCTTGTCTCACTTGGATGTACCTTTTAGGCCCCACAGCTAGTATTCAAGATTTCCTTGGAAAATGTGCTTACCTCTAACATAGAGCAAAGCTAATTCATTGTTGAAAGAAGTCTCTCGTACTTGACGAAGGATTACTGCATCATATTCTGGTCTAAATTAAGTTTTTACTATAGTCTACCATTGTTCTAATCGTTGAAGTAAAATCCTTTGCCCTATATAAACCCTTCAAGAAAAATGGAACATTTTCAATAAACTTTGCCCACTTCAATAGACACACATAATTCACACAAACACACAAATTTGCGAAGCACATTACAAATTTAAAGAGACGAGAAGAGAGAGGAGAGAATGGCCACTGGAGCAGCTTACATGATGTTTAGGTGTGTCTTTGAGGGAAGCTTATCAATGTGCGACATGGATACCGAGCGGAGACCATATCATCGCAATTGCACATGCGCACTGCACAAACAGAAAGGCACCGGCTCAAATGCTATTTCACATAGGCGGACTATTTCATTCCAAAATAAAGAATTATGGAATAAATGTTCCTTAATATCCATATCAGCTTCGACCACCTCTTCTTCATCTTCTTGTGATGGCAACCCATCAGCTAGGAGTAGGGAGTGCAGCAATGAGACTCCAGGTAGGTTGTAGTTGCAGCTGCATACAATGTAAAAGGTCAGGAGCTGGTTTGTATATTGTTATTGCAGATTTTAGTCTCCAAAACTCCTCCGGGCAAAAAAATTGTCTACAGAGGAAGTTTTTTTTTGTACATTCTGGTAAGTTCATATGAATATGATTTCTTCTCTAGACATTCACATTACAGAACAAGTTTATCAAGGGTTACTGACATACATTGCTATATCATGCGGGGTTTTTCTCTTGTAAAAAAAATATGCAAATAGCAAAACCAGAACAATATAGAGTACATTGTCATTCCACTTGCAGGATTTAAACCAGATAAGAAGTTTGGAAATTTATTTATTTATTAGACTTGAGTTTCGAAGTTCCCCTCGGGCATTGAGATGAACATGCTTGAGCCTGTAAGAATTACTTCAGTTTATGATTAAAATATGTCATGGTAGAATTAAGCAGAGTAGCAAGAAGCTCATTGTAAAGAAGGGAGATAAAATGGTGATCATTATTTTGTTACAAGCTCCACCCGTATCTCTCTCTGCCCCTATTTTTTCTCACCTTTCCCTCCGAAGGAAAGGACAAAATGGTAACGCCTTTTCCTAATATTTAATTTCCCATTTTTCCCTCAACATTATCAAAGTAAAATTTTGCCGTCGGCAATCATGGTGAAAATGTCAATGTTGGTTGTTCCTCATAACCTCCCAACTTATCTGATTTCCCTTCTCTTTCAGAGCTTTTGTAACCGAGCAAATGACAAAAGGTCATGCCTCTACTTACATTTTTAACTTTCTTTCCTCTATGTTGTCAAATTGAAATTCATGGCTTCAATTACGATGACAACATCAATGTCTTCATCTTTTTACAGCATAAATTATATATTTTGATAAACCTTAAGTGGACTCAATTCTCAACTTAACTTTGGAATCGTGAGAGGTTATAGATCAAAAAAAAAAAAAATAGAGAGAAACAGATGAAATAGTGAGAGGGAATAAATTGAATTGTGAGTTTATGTTAAAAAAAAAAAAAAAATCGTCGTCTATGTGGTGGCGATCTTTACTTTAATAAAGCCATCATCTATGAGTGGGGACCTTTCACCTTCTACAATTTTTACACAAACTGTTCTTAATCAATGTTTATGCAGCGAATTTTGCATTGACGACAGTTTTTTATATGTTCCGATGTCTTTGAAGTGTTGTCTTTTAATAGTTTTCTTGTTAGGTTCTTTTCCCATATAACCTGGAAAATTTTCCTTCTCAACCAATATCTTCTTCTACTCAACTTTTTTTTTATCTCAAACTTCGAGTAGTGCGGGAATACAGGAAAGACTACCTTGAAGTGTATATACTGCGAACTAAAATGTCAGCCCAAAAAGTCTCTACTGTAATATCGACAACATATCAGTTATCAATTTCATGAGCATCATCTCCAAAGACAAGTAATCATTATAAATAGCTACTAATGCTTACATGTTAATCATCTCAAGAATCGAAAAATAATTGCAAAACAGCTAATTAAGAGTTATTTTGACTCATTTTCGAGAAATAGAACCTATCTCAAGAATGTCGAGAGAAAATGACAATGTGCTAAAATCATACTTGTTTATGACAATAATATTAATGACTTTGGTTAAGTATATTGGACAATACTGGACTCCAGTCAGAAAGGAAGAAAAAAGAAGATAAAAAGTTTATTTATATAAAACGTGCACATAAAGGATGATAGTTTTTCGGGACTGATGCACAGATACAAGTAATGAGCAACAGCGCAAGTTACTGTATAAAGAAAAGTGGCGACTAGTGGGTAGTGGCGATCAAGCGTAAAAATGGAATAAAAATGAAGGTCAAACTAATCTAGCAACGAAAACCATTTTCCTGATTCTGATTAGGTCTTAATTCAGTGATATCCCTATAATTATTTGAAGCGACGAGTATGGAGCACTGCAACTCAACAGATGTCTTGATACTTAAATGGAGTGACCAACTGCCTCTCTTTAAAATTTGGATAGACAGTCACCAATTACCTTTAACATCAACATCACATATTTTACTAAAATTTATGCTGTCAATTGCTAGCAATACCAGATTCTATAGAACAAAATTACGGTAGTTAATTAACTAATTAAAGATATGTAATATCATGGTTCTTGAGAATTCAAATGTCACTGGACATGAAGAAATTGCAGGAGATTTCTGCTCTAAAATGTGGACAAATTTTGGAGACTGAAAGTAATGCAGAATTGCTTAAACTTTATTACTTAGGTAGATTGTCGGTATAGATTGTCAGTATAACACGTTTATCTTTACCCAAAAGAAAAAAACCACTTTAGTAGGTAGACTACATGAAAACACACATCTTTTAATATTACACAGTTCAGCGTACCAAACATGATAGTAGCAATTATATTTGAGATAGAACATAATTTTGGTCATTGAAATGTGCCACGGTCAGATCAGATTTCAACGAGAAATTTCCGCTCTTCTTTGGTGGCTTGACTTATTGGAATTACAGAAAAATTTCTTCACGTGGACGACATACGTACAAGGTTTTTATCCCTCTTGTATAAGGTGCATTGCCATCGTCTCTTTCCCCTTTGCCAGGCTACGCGACATGGATTAGTCTATTGTCGAATTGGATCTTTGCTAGCCGTCCCACCAACGAACCAGTCTTAAGTTATAAACAGCTATTGACAAATTAAATTCAGTACTTCACTAGCAAGAAGATTCCTTCATCTGGGCATCCTCCTCATCCTATATACAAGAATACAATGAGATTTCAAAATAAAATTGTCATCAGCAGACTATACAACAAGAAGGCACCCAGACATTGATCAAAATAATAAAGAAAATCTTTTGAAATGTTCCATTAATATAATAAAGCTGAAAATGAGAACCTAATTAATTACTGCATTATTTTATTCTCCATATACGCCATCGGTAGATCCAAGAATGACGAATCAAATGAAGTCAAAACAGAGGACAAGATTCTTTGTTTAGTTGGGCTAGTTTTCCCCCCACCACATGCATAACATTAAAATGGCAACATCCCATTCACCGGAATAGACTAAGCAACAACCATATGTCGTAAAGGCCAAACGAATGGACACAAAAACCAAGTGAACCTTGTCATTCTTGAGTTTCTCGTCTTTTATTCCCCTTTATTTCTATTGGACATACCTTCTAGGCCCCACAGATACTGAGCAAGGTTGTCCTTGGAAAATGGGCTTACTTCTAACTTAGAGCAATGCTAATTCATTGTTGAAAGAATTCTCTTGAATTTGACGCAGGATCACTGCATCATATTCTTCTCTTAGATTAAGTTTACTCTTATTCTATTACTGTTCTAATCATTGAAGTATAATTCGTTGCTCTATATAAACCCTTCCAGAAACATGCTACGTTTTCACAGAAACACACAAATTGTGATAACACTTCAAAAACTTTAAGAGGCAAGCGAACAAAGAGGAGAGAATGGTCAATGCAGCAGCTGATCTGATGTTTCTGTGTGTCACTGTGTCTTTAAGGGAAGCTTATCAATGTGTAACATAGACATTAATCGACGGCCATATCATCGGAATTGCACGTGCCCTTAACAAACAGAATGGCCCATGTTGGGAAAACCATTACCATTACAATGATCTTTCATGTTGGATCATCAACAATTTGTAAATCGAAGCAGAAGCATACCTGAATCAGAGATGGTTAATGCAATAAATGAATCATACGATATTAGTCTTCCAGATCAACACGTTGTTCCTTTATTTCTCTCTAATGATGGAAGTCGGAACAGAATGAACAATCATCGTGTGATCCGAGGACCATAAACGTGATATACTAACGGCCACTTAACATTTTTCGGCCCATCATGAAATTAGGAACAGACAACATCTACACATAAAAGTCCGCACTTTAATTAGATGCTTCAATTTCCAAAATACTGAAACCTTATTAGATCACTTTAAACGGGCCTAACCAAAATTGATAGTCTTTAATTTAATACACAATAATTCGCATATAAGCCCCTGCTCAAATTCTGTATCACGTAGAAGTAACATTTCGTTCCCTAAACATGTAATATGGATTAAATGTTCCTTACTTTCCGTAAGCACATTCTCTTCTCAATTTTCTCATTATGGTGATTCACCAGTAAATGAGGGTTCAGAAGGAAAAAATGCAAATACTCTTCAAACATCTTTTTTTTTTAAATATTATTTGCTCTTTTAACCTTTTCTGCACTCTTTCCTCTATTAGAATTTAGATCAAGTCAAAACACTATTCCTAGTAGCGAACTGGCTGCCATTATAGAATATGAACATATTTTCGCGAATAAAGAATTTCCAGTTTGGCAAAGTCAAATTTGTTGTATTGGAAGCACAACTTTGATAACATAAGACAAATGCAGATTTGCAGAGTTTATTGTCCATACGCGACTGACTACATTGCCAACTTGACCACCACCTTGTACTCCTCAAAATATTACTAGAAACAAGGAATCACTTGTCCTTTCCTCCTCGTACAACAAGGGGTCATTATTCTCTCCGCCGATATATTAGCAATGACTTTTTGACTGAAACGTGGATTACAAGAAAAGCGCACACTTACACAAAAAAAACATGAAGACAAAATAGAGGTCGTAATATGATTTCTTCATTGCTATGGGAACTCCTAAAACTGACAAAACTTGTTGATTCTTTAAGACATTAAAATTTCCAACCACCGAGTAGAAGATGAGGATAAAAAATTGGAATCCATTTCGGAAAATAAAATGATTAGACATCCTGTTTGGTATAAATTAAAATCAGATTTTTAGTAGATTTTAATAAAAATTGATGAAATGTTTGGTTGAAAAGTTGTGGGTCCTATGAAATGTATTGTTAAAATTAATTGTTAACTTTGACCTGAAATTTTAATTGAATTTTAATCTAAACCAAACAAGGCTTAGAAAACATCGTACAACCTGCCGAGTTGGAATTAAAAATCCATGGTGACCCACAATTTCCTTTGATTTCTAAGTCGATCCATAGTCAAGAAAAGCGGACTCCTTGGAGAGGAAACTACTTGTTTCAATCGATCATAGTTAATGGAAGGATATAACGTGTCTCCAACTTTGGTAAGAACTAAAATAAAATCTTACATTTGGATAAAAAAATCCAGCCCAAATTATGATTGGGCCAGATATCTGATCTGAAGAGTGGGATTTGGATATTAGAGATTTACAATATCCATGTGATTTATGTCTCATATTAATATGAAGGAATTATTCATTATTAATAATAGTGGAATTAGTGGTACGGAGTCAAAAAGGGATTCTAACTGAATGGGGTCGAGAAATTCTTTTGAGCTTTGGACAACCCATTCTAATACGAAAAACTTTACTATGTTGAGAAAATATTTATTTCCTAACGAATTAATTAGTTAATATGATTATGATGAATATTTCTTAATTTATAAGGAACAAAACATATCTTTTTCAATAAGAGATTGAATAAATCTCGATTGTATTGAAAATCGCTTCACCTATCATCATTGTAATTCCACCTCTCCAGTCAAATTTTGCAACTTTTTGTTGTCAGTAGGGCTGGATATGGTCCGGTTTGGTTCGATTATCTTTACCCAAATTTTCGGGTATTTAGTAAATGGAACCGTCGGATCCAAATTAATTTATGGAATCATTCGAGTTCGGTTCCATTCGATTCCTGAGTTTCATATAATTATTATTATTTTTATATTTACAACAACGCTACATAAATTCGTCTATGATTGTTCAATTTTAACTCTTACAAAATAACGTAAACAAATTTCGTGATATCTTTTGCATCTCTCTTTATTAAATTCTTCATAAACTTGACTGTTAAAATCACAGGAAGAGGAAGGTGACTAGTTCACAATAATAGAACGGCGGAAACGACACTACGATATAATAAGATATTTGGGTAAAACTTAGATCAATTTGATTAACTTGGGTTTGACTGAAAATTAGAAATAGTGAAATCATAATTTGGGTTTAAACTAAATTAATTATATCCTTTGAAATGGAATATCCATCCCGTCTTAGAAGGCAATTGTTTGAGTACTTGGAGCACTATTAGATGGTACAAGAGACCACGTCATAGTATGGTCCACTTAAATTGTTCGTATAAATTGTTGGCATATTATTTGAATACATTTTCGTAGATTTCAATCTCTAATTGAAAAGATAATTTCTCGTAGAATTTAGTAAGATGTATTTCTACTCTAAATGAGCATATAATTAAGAGTGAAATGATATTTTTTCAGTCCCATTGAAATATGTTTACTTCCATATTCATGCAGATTAAGAAATTATAATTAATATAGTTGAAAATATAAATTTTCTCGAGTTGTAAGAGGGGCTCTCTCTTGAATTGCAAGTAGGGCTGGGCAAAATGTCCGAATCGAACCCGAACCGAACCGAACCGAGCGGGTTTTTTAAAATGAAATACCCGAACGGGTATTCGAATCGAGAACCGAATGGTTTGGTTCGGTTCTCGGTTCTCGACCAAGAACCGAATAAGAACCGAATTTTTTTTTTTATATATTGAATAAATCAATTTTTTTTATTTTTTCTAAACAAATTAATAATTTTTTTCTTATTAAATCTTATTAGTTGAACAATTTAGAGTTTATTTATGTTTGTTAGTTGTGTTTTTTTCAATTTTTTCTTATATAGTTTCTTAGTAATTAGTATGGAAAGTCAACCAACTGATGATTACATTAAATAGTTGGTAAATATTATCAATACTTTAAAATATTTTATCTTTGTGACTTCTAATTTATATTTCACTTTAATATAGACTTGAAGGTTTGAAACAAATGAATTATTGATATGAATATCGAAGTTTTATTAGTAATATTTACTTTTTGATATTTGTATTTGACAACTTATTATTTATATATTATTAAATTAGATTACGTTCATTTGTAAAAGTTAAGATTGAATTTCGTATTTGTATCTACTTTTTGTTATTAATATTGGTATCCACTTTCATGTGTATTTATGTAGTATTATTTTAAATGTTAAAAAATTTAATTATAGTACGGAACCGAATGGAACCGAATAGAACCGAACCGAACCGAAACTGAACGGTTCCAAAATTATATTTGGAACCGACGGTTCCATTTACTAAATACCCGAAAATTTCTGGAACCGAAAAAAACCGAACCGACCCGCGCCCACCCCTAATTGCAAGAAGTATTCGTTTTAATATAGAGATGTCATCTGTCCAAATATTTAAGTAGTGTTACGATTGTAATAAAAAACAAAAAAATTATGTTTGAGGGGAGCCTCCAAATTCTCGGGATAGGCCCTGTTAGAAGCTTTTGTTAGAGATCAAACGTGGAACTAAATTCTAAGACGTTAGACCAAATTTGTACTAGGTGAAACGGACACGACTAATAATGTGAAAATAATTAAACCTGTGGAACACGAAATATGAATAGACTTTAATTTATTACCGGAAATGTAGCTTTCCCAAGAATGAATGAATGAATACATTAGTCGCCCAATAGAGACAGGCATGCATCATCGAAATCTAGCGTGTTACTTACTTCAATCTCCGTGGTTTCATGCAGGAAAAACGGGAATCTTGATTCAGAATATTATTTCCGTGTCACTGCTTGATGAAGCATTAAATAAACAGGTTACCATACGTGCAAGCTTTAAACCAAGTTGAAGCTTAGCTTTGAATGAAAAATGGCAAACCCCTCAAGCAAATTACGTCTCTCTCTCTCTCTCTCTCTCTGAGAGGTGACTTACGTCACTTTTGCTGGCTAAAATGGACACGACTTTATATTTCTGGAAAATTTTAAGTTTCTGTAAAAGGTAGGTCAACTCGTTCGTGCAGAATATTAGGAGAAGAACGCGGGAGCCGGATCCAATTACAGATTCATAAGGAAGAAAGCGAATATTCCAACGGATAAGTTTTTTCCCCAATGATTGACGGAGTTTCTTTAGGCATAAACTATTACAATTCTTTTTTTTTTTTTTGGGGTTGTTTAATGAATCTCACGTTTTTAACTTTTTTGAGTGGCGTGATGCATGACGCCTCTGCACAAGGAGCATGTCGGTCGAAAAAGTCTTGAGTACATGAAAATTTAACAGGAAGACAGCCGTCTTCCGTCTTCCTATGATCGGCGGCTGCCAAAAACTGACTTTTTCATGCCAATCACAGGAAGACGGAATTTCCTGTTAAAATTTCATGTACTGTGTATTTCTGACAACATAGTAATTAGACAAGGTTTTAATTTATTTTTTTTACTTATTAGTGTTCAATGTTATTTTGTTAATCCAATCAAACAGATCCTCATATGTCTATATAAAAACGCTGATTTATCAAGATTACACAAAAAAAAAACACTACGAATTGTTGATTAATCGTTAATGATAGCTTAGAACCAATAGTTCATTATCTAATGAATCTTTCCATCGAGTGGAAAGAACGTTTCTACTCCAATTGGAAACGATAATCTAATAAAGTACGTACTTTCAGAAAATTATCCAAATATATTCAAAAAGTAATTTTTTAATCTCATAAATAGATTTTGATTTTTTAAACGTCCTGCCAAACAAACAATTAACAACCATGTTAATTAGGAAATGAGGAAGTTATTGTTATTTTCTAAGCTGATCAAAGAGTTAATTAATGGGTTGTATGGAAGAAGAGAAGAACATCAAACTTCAATGCATAAAAGAATAATTACACATTCGGTAAGCAACCAAAGAGACTTGATACTATGATTTTAACAGATTTCCTTTTATAGTACTGTATAATTCTAGACCCGGGCAAGGGTGGAAACCGTTCCCCGGCATTTTGAAATTTTCTTTAAATCTATGTAGAAATTGGAAATTTTTTTAATATACACAATATATTTTGCCCCTTCAACATATTTAACTTGTCCCATAGTAAAAATTTCCGCTCCGACCACTAATTCTAGGCGATGCTCCATACTGAACATGGTAAACTCTAAAGAGCACAAACCCAAAAAGATGCACGAAAAGAAGAACATACACTCTAATTTTTGGATATGAGATATCCATCCTAGTCACTATGGGCGTATTTGCCCAATTGACACATCTGAGGAATGATGAATCTATTTCTCCCCATCTTTGAGAATAAATCATAATTCTGGTGGACGCTTTCCTAGCTAACGCTTAGATTCGGCTCTACCCAAACTTTTCTCATATTCAGAAGTTTTCGCAACTCAATCATAGATGATGGAATCATCAAAGATTTGACATTTTTGAACTCTGTCGGGCGACATAATATTAGCTCTGATACCATGTAAAAGCTTTCGGCCCAATCAATGTTTCTATAATACGATACAAAAAATGAAATTCTCAATCCAATGCACAAATGTTAGCTAAACTTGAATCATCATTATTCTTTAGTTAATTCAGCGATTCGTGATTCAAAAGATGGTAATAATCAACTCGACATAAAAATTCCATCAATCAGTACATCTAAGAATAACATTAAATTCTAGACAACTAATAAACCACCAAAAATAAAGCAAATACAATGTATACAAGCCACGACGTTAGCAATCAGCAGATTTCCTAGCAACTACAGTTGAAAATATACACGGAATTCCCTAAAATGATAAATTACCATGTTCAAAGCATTTTGAGCCATGGTTAATCTCTTCTTCCATGGACTAAATACTAAATTGGAAGAAGAGGATTGCACTAAATAAATAATCAGACTGCGTATTAATTCTGTACTTAATTCAGTAGCTCCACAATGAATCCAAATCTGAAATACTAGGACTGAATGAAAGACCATCGAGGTCTTCAAATGGCTTCTTGCTTTCAATATCTCCATCAGTAGCAATATCAGTACTCAATCCAGTATCACGGGAATGACTGATCAGAGAATTGTTCGCCGAAAAATACTCTGATTTGCACTTCTTTTCGAGTTCCAATATTCTTTGATCTGGTGGCATCAAAAGATTTAAGTTGGCCTGTTCAATACCTTTGAAGGGTAAGATTGAGCGATAGCCAGACGTCGAGCCAATCCCATCTTGGTAGGAAAACATTGAGTTAGCAGGAGCACTAACGTGGGAATAGGGAATTGGAACCGGATGAGTAGTGTTGAAACTATTCAAGTTTTGTGAAGGCAAAAGGAAGGCTTTCTTATCATGTGGCATTTGTATTAGTCTAGATGATGAAATTCTCCCTTCGAATTCGGGTTCCTGATCAGTTGTAAAACTTGAGCAAGGTCTATCACTGGGATCAGAAGTAATGTCTGTTAAAGGTGGGAGCGTAGGGCTATCCAGGAGATGATCCACATTAAAAGAGTCCATTCTTGATAGTTCTGCACCTGGAACTCTCCTCACTCCTGTGCTCTTGTGGAAAACTCTACAAATAACCCATTCCTCCTGTCGAAAAAAAAGGTAAAATTAGTAACAATATGTTACAATAAACAAGATTTTAGCTGCTTCTTTTTTCGTAGTATCCAATATTGTTCAATATATGTTACTGAATACTCGGGCAAGAGAAAAGGTGGATTAATTATAAATTATTATGTGTACCTTTGCAGCCCTAGAAAAGTTGTAAGAGAAATTGCCTTCAAGTCGATATTCATGCATAACCCAATTGGATTTCTCTCCTTTAGGAGCTCTCCCTTTATAGAAAACAAGGGTCTTCTTCATCCCAACGAGACGGTTCCTTCCCTGCTTGTAGTATATTTCCTTATCCTTTCCAGTTGCCTTCCAGTATCCGGATTCTGTTGCTCGATTTGTTCGCATTCCTGTTGGATATTTTCTATCTCTCTGGCAAAAAAAGTACCATTCTTTTTCCCCCATCTTCGCCTTCTCTGCATAATTAATATTTGCGAGGATTAAGACCTTATCGATATTGAAATATCTGCAAAATCGACTCTGTGAATCCTTTTTTGCCGGTGACTTGTTAATCTTTTCAAGAAAACTTAATGAATGATATAAATGGTCATGTATAGTGCTTAATGTCAACACATGCAATTTATTTGCTTTCTTTTCCTATCTGATCTTTGAGCAAGTAAATTAAGAAACAAATTAAATAAAGTGGATAACTAAAAGTTGCTTATATGCTTCTTATTCTGTGTTGGGACGAACAAAACGGAATAGCTATGAAAGATTTATGTAGCCGATCTCAAGTTCATTAAAAACAAAGCTTCGATCTCAAGTTCATTAAGCAAAAAGAGAAAGAAAGACAGCTTACTCGGTAAATCCCAGGGTTCACACTTATTGAGATCAGCTTCTCCAATAGCTCTTGCTGCAAATCGCCTGTCCATAACCTTCTTGATAAGATAATGAATAATAATCTCCTCATCCGTAGGATGGAATCGGAAACCCGGAGGCAAGTCCATAACATCATCTTCTTCGTTTACAACAGATGAAGGTCCTCCTTCCATTTTTGCTTAAACTAAACAAAACGAAACACCTAGCTCTCTCTATATGTAACCTGAAAATATTAACAAGAAAATTATCCAGAAGAAATTCTGGAAAGCGATTTCAGAAGGAACCTGATTGGGTTGTAAAAGGCAAATGAGAAAGATGAATAATTGGGAAAATGAGAAGATATATAGAAAAATAGGAGGTGGGATGGTTGGGGGTTGACAGTTCCTTGCGGTGGAAGGAAATTACACGGAAAGGCTGGTGGGAATGGAATTATTTGCTAATAAGGTACGATTTCGTTAAGAGTTTTATTAACATATTAAACAATGGGGAAGAAAATTGTGCTGGAAGATTAAGTACAAGAGGAGGCAAAATTTTGTTGGCATTTGGCCGGTTCAAGAAAACACACCAGTTGTTATATGTCAACTCAATCCCATTTGATTTTATTAAAAATTAGATTTTTAATGAATTACGATGAAAGTTGATAAAATAAATAATTGAAATATTGATAAAAATCGTAGTTCTCTTAATAATAATAGCCATTATTTGATTTTCATTATTTTTCAAATACATTTTTTTCTCTCTTCTTTTCAATCACACATTTTCTATCAATTTACTATTCCAAAATGCATTAGCAAAAATGAGGTTCAAACAGGTATGATTGAAAATAATTTATTTTTAAAATGGGGACCAAACATGGGCTCACTTTGATTGGATATTTTTTCGGTCCTGTTTGATCCACATTCTTCTCAAAATTCATTATTTCAAAACTCATTTTCAACCACAAATTCTTCAATAAAATAATATTACATGCAAATCTAAAAATTTTCTTATTTTTAAACCACATATTTTCCATCACATCACATAATTAAAATGCATTCTTTTTTCAAAAATGTAAATTGATCCATTTTTTTTTTTTTTTAATCCCATATTTTATTAGACCTACAATTTTTGTTTATTTGTAATCGCACAATTCATAAAATTCACAATTTATAATCTCAAAAAACATTATCAATTAAGGGCATATTTTACTTGGGATAAGCCAAATCAAAGCTTTAAAAAATTAGGTGTCCACATTTACTCTTTCAAGTCTTAAGCTGCAGAAATAGTTGATCTGGTTGGAGTTTGTCAAACAAACTCAGCCCCCGTTTGACATCCATTTTTTTCTCATTCTCATTTTCATTTTTTTTCTCTTTCTTCATTTCAACCACACATTCTATCAATAAAATAATATTACACATAAACCTAAAAATTCTCCTTACTTTTTAACCACACATTCTTCCATCAATCACTATTCAAAAACACATTCTTTCACAAAAATGGGTGTCAAACAGCCCCTCAATAAACTGACAAGAATTTCCATCATCGGCTTAATTTTTTAAGTTCAACTTTCATTAATTTATCATTGGGCATAACATGGAAAGTGCACTTGTTTTAAAGTTTATTTTTCACTTTGTGTTAAAAAATTAAGAATAAAATTCGAGACATAAAGACCTCGTTTGTCTCCTATTATTCCAAAATATTGTCTGCTACAGTAAGATTTTTCATCACACATTCGTCCAATAAAATATTTAGACACAAACCAATAAACTTATTTTAAATTTCAACCACACATTCTCCAAAAAGAACAGTACTTTTTGGCCAGGCTCAAAGCCATGCCCAAAAACATTGGCGCCCCCGCTATTGGAGGGGGTGCTCACTTCGGTCAGCCCCCCTTCCAATAGGGGGGCGCCACATAGACTCTCTGACTTTGAGCCTCGTCAAGAATATTTGTCTCTCCAAAAAATATTATTCATTACTTTATTTCTTTTACAATAATGGGAGACAAACAAACACAAAATAAGTCAAATATGAGATTTTTTTTGAACCTATTTATATCTATAACGTGAATCTTGCCAGAATTAATTATTATATGAGATGAATAATTGCTAGTGAATGTACCAAACTTGAAACAAAATGAAAATTTGAAAAATTTATGGGCCAGCAACGGCTGTGATGGAAGGTGTTAGCCTAACTCTTAATAACCCTTGAGAGAGAGATAGTTTAGGTGTTGACTTTTGGAAACGGAAAAACACACATCAAAAGCCTCAAACTGAGTGACGACAATGTGATGTCATTCACACCTCATTATTTTTCACGACAGTAATATGATGGAAAGTTGAATGTAAGGGTGATTTGATTGCAGATGTGGAAAATTGGTGAAAAAAAATATTTTATTGAAAATTAAATTGTCTAAAATTTATTTTTCTGAGAATTGTAATTAATTGTGTTTGATTAGTGTAATTTTCCACTTGAAAAATGTTAAAAGTTTGGTATCCGTTTGATTTTTTTGTTATAGAAATTGTTCATTAAAGTGATAAATTTTTCTACGATTTGGTCTAGAATTTGTTCCACTTGCCAAAAAAAAAATTAAATATTTTTTTAAAATAATTATCGTACCGAGTATCATTCGTTTGGTTTTGTTTTGTTTTGTACGGAAATTGTCAATAAAAGTGATAAAAAATTTTACCATTATGTCTAGAATTTTATCCAATTGTCAAAAAAAAAAAAAAAAAAACAACAACAACAACCTGGAAAATCAATTACAGCAAAAACAATAGGAAAACAAATTCACCAAATTTTCAGAAAATGGGTGCGTGAAATTGCGGCGGTGCAAACTTTTTGCTGGTAAAATATTGACCATCAAACATCTACAAAGGAAAAACCATGCTATCAAACATGGCCAAAAGAAATGGAAATGATAGAAAATGTGAAAAGTCTTGTGCTTGGGTTGAAAGTGAACGAAACTTTGGATGAAGAAATGAAGTGAAAAGTGGAATTTCATTATTATATGAAGCACTACAAGGCAAATTATTGACTATATTTTCCTTAATGGGCATTGAAATTTTACCTTTTTATTCGCTTTTCCAAGCTGTTATAACCAATATTTTGTAAGAAAAATGCTAGATGTACATTAAAAGATGTACATCAATGTGTACATCACCTCACATGGAGGGGTCCACTCGAATAAAATATTCAAGTGAGCCCCTTATTCATGTGAGGGGGGTGTACACCGTGATGTACACCCCGATGTACCTCTAGCATTGCTCATTTTGTAATCGTTGGAGACCCATAAAAGGGGGGGAAAAAAAATCGAAGGTCACCTTTAAAAATTGGCTTGAGCTTGATCCACAAAATCATTTGGGTTCATA
Source organism: Fraxinus americana (assembly GCA_035079005.1). NCBI lineage: Eukaryota > Viridiplantae > Streptophyta > Magnoliopsida > Lamiales > Oleaceae > Fraxinus > Fraxinus americana. Next base: position 5,609,833 of record CM068726.1, on the reverse strand, counting down.
TACATGCTCTACAATCAATTGGTCAAATCAGCATTAAAAAAATTAAATGAGCACATGTTTGGTAGGAACTAAAATTTGAATTTTAAAATCTAAATCAAAGTTAACAATTAATTTTAACTACATATTTCATCATTTTTTTATCAAAATATATTAAAAATCTAATTTTAATTTCCACTAAACAAAGGCTAGATAAACAACATACAAAATTTTTGGTGAGAATCTTTTGTTTTCATTCCGAATTAGCTTCAAGCCCTTGTTTGGTGGCTATTTTTTTAAAAAAATATTGTTTTAAACAGTGATTTTTTGGTGAATGTGCATTTAACAAGTAGGAAAATTTTAAATTTGCTTGTAGAATATCTTATTATATGAATGTGTGATTGAAAAGAAGTATAATATCACATAATTAAATGACATTAAATAATATCATTATTCGAAACTCGGCCCTTGTTTGGTCCAATTAAATAAATATACGATTAAATAAATTATGTGATATATCCAATTAAATAAATTATGTGATATTATATTTAATTGAATTAATTATTTAATGTCATTTAATTTTCACTAGATTGGTGTTTAGGATTGATGAAACTACCCCGTTTGGCCACCATTATTTCAAACGATAATTTTTTGAAGAAAAAAAGAAATTTTTTTTTTTGAGAATGTGTTATTGAAAAAGAAAGAAAAATTTTTAGTTTACGTGTGATATTATTTTACGAAAAATTATGTTATTTAAAATAAGAGAAGAATAATTTCTTTGAAATAACGGATCAAAACAGCACTACTCGTGCACTAAAAGGTTGCCTTGCTATCCTTTCATAATGGAGAAGTCAATCATTTGACGTTCTATTTGCTCCCGTTTTCTTTCCTTTCACCAAACACAACCCAAAAGGTCACATTAATTAATGGCCCAATGGGTGACTCATTTTCTAGATATGGTTCTAGAATCCAGATAGGCTATTCTCAATTGAAAAATTGAGACGGTGGTGTTTGATGGAAATTAAAATTAGATTTTTAGTAGATTATGATTGAAATTTTTGAAATGAGTAATGATATTCATCCCCACTAGAGTTGAGCATCAGTCTATGTGGTAATTACATGACATTAAATAATATATTCATTTAAATACAAAGTCACGTGACTCATTTAATTGAATCAATTAATTAATGCCATGTAATTGTCACATAGACTGGTGATCAACCCCAGTCGGGACAAATAGCATTATTCTTTTGAAATGTGTGATTGAAAAGTTGTGGGACCCATAAAAAATATGGTTAATATTGATTGTTTGACTTTGATTTGGATTAAAAACAGATTTTAATCCGGACCAAACAAGGGCCGAGTTTCGAATAATGAATTTTTTGGAGAATGCGTGGTTTAAAAGTAGGAAATTTTTTTAGTTTACGTACAAAATATTTTATCGTGTAAAAATATGATTGAAAATGAATATTAAATAATGATAGTCAAATAAGAGCTCAGTTTCTCAACAATTTTGAACTCTCTTTCATTGGGTTGGGAAAATACCGAGCAATGTTACTTGTATACTGAAAGTCAAGATGAGAAGCTTCTTTTATTTTCTTTTCTTGTTACAATAAAAGAAACAAATGAAAAGAAAGGGCATGTAATTGGTTAAGGTGGATTTATATTATAACGTTTCAAGATTGATTTGATGAGATACGATTAAGCACCAAATTTTCATTCTAGAAAGAAAATCATGTTATCGATTAAGTGTAATAATCTTTATTTTCCGTTCCTTTTTGGGAACAATGCACGGGACGAAACGTTCAATTCAAGGAATGGCTTAGACACAAAGCAATTGGTTCCTTGGCAATTTATCCGCTGGATTTAAGCCGTCGGATATGGGAGAGCATTATGAAGCCAGCAAATCTTACGTGGCTTATTTATTGGCTGGAATAAATAAAATAAAATAAGAAAATGTTGACACCTAAATACTAGTATAACAGATTATGAATTGAAAATCTGATTCGTTGATGAAATTATAAATATACTCTCATACAATTTTCGATCATCTTCCTCTGTTTCAATTTCATCAAAAAAATTCTTCAGTATCGACCAATTCTCCATAAGGTGGTAACGAATTGAGTTGAGCCGTTCACGAGCTAATTCGATTTTTCAAAAAAGAAATTAATAAAATAAGCTTAAAAACAAAGTAGCTCGTAGATTCGAATATAAAATTGAGGTTGACTCGGCCCATGAATCATCTTAATACGAGTCTAAGCTGTCTGTGAGCCAAGTCGGAACGAGCTGAGCTCGCCAATAGTTCAACCTGTTTGTCACTCCCAATCTTCCTCATCAAATTCACTCTCCTTTTGCAAATGGCGCGGAATTGAACACGTAAAAAGATATTATCGAAGATATAAATTGACAAACGAACGAGTTTTTGAACTTGTTATATTATTATATTAGCCAACTTGTATCATCGATATTGAACTGGACTTTAAACTAATCGCGTAGACCCCTTTTTCTCGCAATATAATATAATAGGCATAGACTAATGAAAAATAAAATACAGGCCCCGTTGCATCATTGCATATGCTCTCCAGGTGCAAGATCCGCTACAGCTTGCATTAGATATCATAAGTAGAATATAAAAAAGCAGTTAAAAGAAATTAAAAAATTATATCTCAATCTCCCGGATAAATGAGATTTTCAGACTTGAGTCGAAATCTAAAAGTTAGAACATTACGTGCTTGTTTGAGATAGCGTAACTGGTTTGTGGATAGGTAAAAAACGAGGATCATTCTTGTGTACCTATGTTTACAAATTATCTAAGATTCTTCGAGGGATCCGTGTCCTCCTTTAATGGTTCAACTGGAGGTGAATTGGGCCTCGTTGATAATAAATAGGAAGTAATGAATTTTCTTAAAACGCCTAATGATCTAGAAATTAAAACATATCTTCCATAAAACAGTCCACATATCATTGACCCTTATAACGTTAGCGTACATTCAAATCTTCATAAGATTATGGACCTGAAATAGATGTCCTGATTATAAGTGGTGCTAAAGCACCAGTTTAGGTATCGCATGTCATAAGCACTAACAAATGAGTCATAAATTCTTGCATTTAGTTGAATCTATAATTTAAGAATAATATTATTTAGTATCACTGTTGTTTAACACCAGTTTAGGTGACAACACTAATGACATTAAATTACATATTTAATTAAATGAATCACATAATTTCACATTTAATAGAATGTATCATATAATGTCATATGGATTAGTGTTTTAGCACCAGCGATGATAGATAACATTATTCATAATTTATTGACACAAGTAATGTCATTTATATTGAAGTTAAATACACGTGGTTCTAAATAGCATTACTCTATACTCGTTGAAAAACATACATCCATTCTATTCTCGATTTAGCTTAAAATTTTAGTGCACTAATCACACGAGGAGCTGAGCTGAAGAAACACAATTGCATTAATTACAGGGACAAACTCCTCAAGTCTTCAGCTAGTTTCTCTCTTTCTCAATATACATGTGTGTATCAGTGTGTGTATATATTCGCTTGTGTGTGTTAATTTCTCTGTTTATTTTGCATATTTCTTAATGAGAAATATTATTTAGCACATCTGATGTTGCACCAATTTAAAAGGCACTAAATGTCATTAATGATGGGTATAATTAAAAGAATCATATAATTTTAATTTTAATTAAACATATCACATAAAATCATATAAGCAGGTGCTCTAATACCACTGGTGTTGCTGGACAGCATTATTCTTTCTTGATGTCTAATCAAAGTTATGTTGAAACCAATGTTTGCCTTTACCAAATTTAGATTCTGTCGTTTTTTTCCTGTAAATATTTTTGCTTGAAAAGTAAAATGTGGAAAATTTTATGTAAAGATAAAAAAAACATGCTTTGTTGAACTTACATTTGCCATAGGTTAAGTCCTTTGCCCCTTATTTGTACTGCAGGCTCCATCCTATATTTTGGTTTAATGGTTATGCTTTCAGTAGAATTAAGTTGCAAATTGACTACTTAATCAAGGTTAACTCAATAGGTGTATACATTTCATATGAAAAAATGTATTTTGAAAAGATAGGGATCAAACGATGACTTATAAATTATTTGTAATTACCATACATTTTAAGTTGGATTCCAGTATTCTTCAAGATTCCAACACGAGTCGAGTATATATCATTAATGGTAAATAAACTAGGTGCCAATGTTTGAGCCCTATTTTATCAAAAAATCATTTTTTCAAAACTTATTTTCAATCACACATTCACCAATAAAATGATATTACATATAAATCGAAAAAGAATTCTTCATTTTTAACCACACACTATCCAAAAATCACTATTCAAAAATACATTTTTTTCTCTCAAAATGGGACTCAAACAAACCTATATTTTCACAAATGGCACTAGAGATGGCCATGAGCTCGGCCCGTAAGCACACGAGCTTGGCTGGTTTATAATGAGCCGAGCATAATTACTCGTGGGCCAAGCCGAGTTTCGGCTCACGAGCACGGCAATTTTTTTTTTTTAAAGATAAACCTTTTAAAAAATAAAAATTAACCCTCTGCCTTAAACGAGCCCACGAGCCTCTCGCCTCGCTTAGTGGGCCAGCCTGCTCGGCTCGTGCTCGGATGAGCCACTCGACCCGTTTGCCACCACTAAATGGCACTAATTAAGCCAGCCTGTTAAGCATGAAAAGGAAATAAAAAGGTAAAGGAAACTAAACAGATAAAGAGCCCAAATGAAACCAAGCCCAAGAGATGATGATCCAACACGCCAACATCAAGCCCACGATTCAATAGTACCGAGAAGAGGGAATCTTATTGATCAGCAAATCGCGTTCACGAGTTAAATATATAGAAATCGATTTGATCATGATAATTTTCAAAGTTTGCATACCTGAAATGGAAAGTGGAGTATTTATAGATGAATAATAGCACTAACGAAATAAATTAAATTAATGATAAAATATACAAATTTTTTTTAATCATATATGGAACATATGGTGTATATATATAACACTAGAAAGCTCAACAAAAATTTATATCTAGTTTTCTTCAAATGAATATGGATGAAGAGACAAGAGACGTGTACAAATTGAGTAATGTTATTTATCATCATGATGATAGAAAATCGATGATGTGACAACTTATTATCTCTCACATTTCTCTATATTTCTCCTCTTCCTCTCTCTCATAAAAATTGAGCTGATAAATCTCAATATTTGACATAAACTACTACGTTACCGATATTTCATCACTATAATGATAAATAACATTGTTCGTACAAATTAAATAGGATAATTTCTAACTTATGAAGCTTTCAATATGGAGAATATCTATTTTCACCAATGTAATCCAGCCCAGTTGGTTCTATCGAGAACCGTACCCAAAGTCTGGTCGGTTAAGCAGAAAAACCTAATTTCAAAAAAAAAAAAAAAATTTGCCCAAAACCCCGTCGATCCACCCTATTTTATGAAAATCGTTGAAGCGTTTCTAGTTTCACCAGTTTAAAATTATGAAAACCGCTCAAAAATCGCCAAAACCACATCTTTTATTTCAAATAGGGTGGTTTCTTGGGACAACCCCTACATGCTTCACAATCCATTTATTATGTAGATATGAAAGTGGTCCAGTCGTCAAGCTTATGATGTATAAGGGATAGCATTCAGTTCCTGCCCCATATGGTCCCCAACTAGAAATTTTGCCAAAACAGCTTCTTGGAGACATGTAGTACTCTGCAGTGGCTCATCACAAGCACATTTTTAAGTTTTGATGGGAACTTATTTTCTTGAATTATGTCAACCCGTTGTACAGAGTATTCGACAGTACAATAGTATGACAAACTCAATTTTATTCGACAAAATCAATTTTAGCATGCCAAGATTGTCGACACTCAACTTTGACAAGTGCATATTGAGATATTTTAGGTCCAATAATTGGACGTCGCAATTAAACCATTTCGAGTCAATATTGCCACAAGTAGTGACACAAAAGTTCGACGATAAAGGTGGTCCAAACAATGCTAAAGAATAGTGGAATCAATGATAATAATGTTAAAGTGAGGACCACAAACGTTTTACACAAACACGCACCATGTTGGCCATGGAGCTTTTGCATAGCAAAGTAATATTCATACGGAACAGTAATGTGACATAATTTAATACAGACAATAGGGTTCAAATCAGAGAGACGGACCACTGACATTCTCAACATTATCTTTTGGTTCTAGCCTCCATTAATTGCAGTCGAGGTCTCTAACTTATTGAGTCCTTTTTTGGACTCCATTAAAACGAGATTTTCAGAAAAAAAAAATATATTTTAAAATAGTAATTTTTTGAAAATTTATGGTTAAAAAGTAATAAAAGATTTTAAATTTATGTGTAATATTATTTTATTGCAAAATGTGTGACTGAAAATGAGTTTTGAAAAAAATGTATTTTTTTTTTTTAATGGAGCCCAAACAGACGCTAAATTTATGCAAGCGACTGCGTAAGTAACTACATTTTTCTAAGCCCCCATTTTTGCTCTGAATTTTTAAAACTCGTTTTTTCTTTAATTTCATTTTCAACTACACATTTTATGGGATTCGCGATTCTATCAGTTTTTTAACCACAAGTTTCACTTTTGTTTGCCTCTATTTCTTAAAACTCATTTTCAATCACACATTTCATAATACACATAATTTTTTATCAATTTTTCAACTGCAAGGTTCACCAATTTTTATCAAAATTTACTAAAAATCTAAATTTTATCCAAATCAAATAGGGGCGAACAACAACGTTTATCTAAATCTATTAAAAAACTGATTTTTAACTGAACCGAACAACGGCTATAAATTCAATGTAACGTCTTGTTTTACCGTCAAAGAAAAGAGGTCAAGAATCTTTATGGGTATCACAGAATTTCGTGAAAAAAAAAACTTTAATTATTGTCTTAATTTTGTCAAATAATCCCCAAGATTAAGACAAAATCAATATTATAACACCTAATGGCTAATTAAACTAAGTCCCTGTGGCTTAATGCCATTGGATTTACGTTCCTCCATTCAAGTGGGGTCCAGTACCATTGCTATCAATTTTCAACGTTATCTGATTGTCTCCAACTTTTTATTGTTAAAAAATAATCTGTCCAGCTGTTAATTGATGACCATTAATACAGACTATTTTTTAATATGGAAGTGGCATTTAAAAATCTATCATGCGATCATTTTTAATTGAAATTATTATTAAACTTCCTTTTGAATTTGGGATTATGGTATCCAAGATTTGCCACCCAAAACATACGACATAGTACAATGTTTTGTGTTCCAAACAAACACGTCTCTTTTTTATCATTTTTTTTTTCTTTAACCCGCTCACAAACTTTGTAAATTTAGCAATAGCCAATATTTAACAAATCAGCTTGAACATCGACTCGAAAAAGTAAAAAAGTTAGTGATCAAATGATCGAATCGACAGTAAACAAATTAAATAAATAATAACAAAAAATTTTGAAGAGCGAACCAAGCAGTTTTAATACAACCCTGTTTGACACTCATTCTCTTTCTTCATTTCAACCACATATTCTTCAAATAAAATAATATTACACACAAATTTAAAATTTTTCATCACTTTTTTATCACACATTCTCACATCAATCACTATTCCAAAAATTTTAAACCCATTAAAATAGGTGTCAAACACCCTAAATATTGTCTAAAACAAAACAAAAATCAGGGAGAGGGGGGGGGGGTGGGGGTGGGGGTGGAGGAATTGACGGGACTTTTGTTCGTATGTAAAGATCATTATACAAAGATGAAAAGTCTATTTCCGTGTGACACAATTTAAACTTGCTCCTTTGACTCGATTTATGGCATTGAATAAGATTTTGTGCATATATGTGAGTTGCGTGCATAGGTGGTGTGGAAGAGGGAGATTTGGGTTCTCAATTTGATTGTGCGGCCAAATCAAGTTGATTTAATCACGATCATATTTCTCTGTTTGATTGTCAGTATTTTGAAAAAATGGGGTTTTGAATAGTGGTTTCTTGGAAAATGTGTAGCTAAAAATTGAGAAAAAATTTAAGTTTATGTGCAAAAAATTTTATTGTGTTAATGTTTGGAGTAATTATTGTCAAATGGACTTGGTTGATGTGAGACTTTTGTTAGATAAGTCCAACAAATTGGGTTGAACATAGATTTGAATTTGGAAGCACTTATTCAATTCGATCACATACATACGTAAAAATAATTAATTAATAATTTTAAATCAAGATTAATCTATTTATACAATTATGAGTGGCAATGTAATTAACAATGTATGAGTTGTCAAAAATCATTGGTTACAAAAACAAGTTATTTTTCACACAGTCAAATGAAAATGTCACGTGGCATGTTATCAACAAGATTATCGATCGTATACAAAGCATGTTTGTTTAAACTAATACATATGTAGTGGGATCTTAGTGATTTAAGGTTATATCATGTGACCCACAATTTTTATTAAAATTTTAACTGTACATTTTATCGATTTTTATCAAAATTTACTAAAATTTCATTTTTAATAAATCCAAACTGGGCCTTCATGAGTATTTCTTTATAATTTGAATATTTGCCCTTAAGACTTCAGTAGTTAGTATGTTGTCTTTTCTATTAGCTAGAGGTTGGATCAATTTAGTCGTCGTGATCAACTAGCGAAGCACAGTATATTTGACTATTTGAGAGCAAGTTGATTTTTGTGCACGGTTGAATATGAAGTTTTGAAAATTCTAGATGAACGGGGCCATTCGTGTAGCACTTTTTCTGAGGTTTTCTTGGTTCGAATCCTTTCTTGTTGTGCTGTTTCACTCGAGTTTTAGTAATTTTAAACTGATTGTTATGCTTTTTCGAGTTTAAAGCTCGCCTCTTTGGCAAGAGATGTTGCCTAATTTCATCCACAAGTAATTAGAATGTAGTGTCCGTTCGATCGGAAAAAGTTAATTGATTCAAAATTCGATTTGATTATATTGACAAATGAAAAATATAAAGTTAAAAGAAGCTTAAAATCGACTATTGCCCTAAAAATTGGATGAATTGTACCGATTTAATGATTTTTTATGTATTCATATTTGTTTATTTATTTATTTCAATTAAGAGCGTGGACACAGCCATGAGAGTTTAAAAGATAAATGATAAAAATGCAACCTAAATTATCTATTCTCCTATTTGGTTTAGATTGAAATTAGAGTTTTAATAGATTTCGATAAAATTTGATTAAGCTCATGTTTGGTCCGGATTAAAATTCGATTTCAATCCAAGTCAAAATCAAACAATCAATATTAACCACATCTTTCATGGATCTCACAATTTTTCAATTACACATTTCAAAAAAACTTCTATAATAATTCACAAAAAATCTAATTTTAATCCCCACCAAACACCATCTGAATTTGTGTGGTTGAAAAATTGTGAATTTCATAGAATGTGTGATTAAAATTTAATTGTTGATTTTAGCTTAAATTTTAATCAATTTTTTTAAATGAACCAAAAATACGGTTTATGCATAATTGTCATAGCAAGATTATGTGAAAGGGCATTTTTTTTTCCTTCTTTTAACACTCCTATTCTCATGCCCACAATAGAAATGTCTTATTTTAAGAGAACCGTGGGTAAGATTCTCATGTCACACTGAGTCACATCAACAAGTTGGTCACACAAGCAAGTAGATAGTTTTATTCTATTTACCGTGAACAGGAGAACAATTTCTCTTTTCTTCAAAGAAGGGTATTAAAGACAAACTTTTTATCCTTTATAAATATTCATACTTCTATCGCAACTAAAATAGGGTGACCTTTTTTTATTTTGGGAATCAAATAGAATTGATCGATTTCAGCTCTGATACCTCTACTGAATGGCTCGATTTTGAGATCATGCATCAATTACTGATCGATTCAGTCTGATTTTCGGGTATACCTTAAGAACTAATGGTGAATTCGATTCTCTCTAATTTCTCTTTTTAGTTGCGCCGATGCACTAGATCTTTAAGCATCAGACCCCAAAATTATTGCACGTTAAATTCCATTTTTCATACGCGTCTTCTTCTATCTTTAATGGGTAATCGAACTTCAAATCTAAATAATTTTATAAATTCATAGTTTAATACAACATAATAGGAAATACATTATTTTTAGTTCAATATTTCATAAGAATTAAATTTATCGTTGTTTTCGTGAGT